>JAKTQU010000008.1:0-404111 GCA_030579395.1 Aciculoconidium aculeatum
ATTTTGTACATTTTACTCCAGAAATCTAATTGTTCCTTTTCTGTTTTTGGGATTATTTGATTTAATCTATCCGAATAGAGCGGCTTTGTATCCTTATGTTTTTTCTTACTTCCCTGTTTATAATACCTGTAATGACTAATGGTCTCTTCACTAGTCGCGAAACTGAATCGTTCAAATGCTCGAGTCAATGTTTCTGCGGCGTTAGGTTTACCTATGAGCTGTAATTCTCTTGAACCCTGAGTAAGATTCCACCACGCTTGTAAATATTCAATTTCATTAGTCAAGAATATTTTTTTAAGGTGTTGGGTATTTCTTACAATTTTCGTAAAATCCAAATCAGGTTTACCCAAAAGGACAAACTCCCAAGAGGGAGCTGTGTCGTTTTTTGCCCTGATCCTATTTAAATGCAATTGACACTTAATCCTGAAATAAATCGAATAGTGTCTTTCATTGTTCCGTAATACCGATAGTATGACTGAAGCTCTCTTTCCTTGGAATTGTGCCGCTATATCTAGGAGACCAAACCCTCCTTTTAATAGCGGAACCGTTGCCTTTTCATTTGATATTGTCCATTTGGGAAATTGTTGATGTACCGTCTTGTTAATTGCTGTGATGTTCTTCTTGGTGAATGGTTGAAAGAGGTCTTTAAAATAGAACGTTGAGAAAAAATAGGTATTTATACCTATTACTTTCTCAAGATGAGATGTTCCTATAATTCCATGTAGTTTAAAATTTTGATTCAATTTAAGCAAAGTCAGCTCCCAGTCAGTTTGATTTAGCATCACTCCTAGATATTTAATATCTTTATCTGAGATATGTTCTCTTTGATATGGTAAAATCAAGTCTTTCATTTCTTCCTTGTTTTGGAATTTATAGATTACTGTTTTCGAATCATTCACCCTGTTGTTGGAGAAGGATTCAAAATCATTGATTTCGTCTAGAAAAGTCGAATAATCGTCTTTATTCTGGAGGAAAATGGATACATCATCAGCAAAGGCGTAGTAATGTACTCTATCAAATTGAGTGTCTTCCACAAAAACAGGAAGGCCAGACATTCTTTGTTTTATCTTGACCAAAAAGGGTTCCAATGTTAAGTTGAAAAGGATTGGGGAAATCGGATTTCCCTGCCTCGTTCCCACCAACAATGGGAACTCTAATCCTTTGCATTTGTTTAGTATTACTTTTGCTGACTGCTGTGAAGTAATCAGCATTATCATCCTGGTTAATCTTTTGCCAAAACCACATGCCCCTAGTACCCTTTCGAGGTACACATGGGATATCCGGTCGAAGGCTTTTGTGAAATCGAGGACTAACATTGCTGCTTCGTCTGGATATGTATATTTTGGTAATGCTTTGGATTTTCTTTTTTTGGATAATTTAGTATCTATCATCTTAATGATGGAATTAACTTCCATCACATTCTGTTCCATTTGACGTCCTGGAATAAATCCCCTTTGATTGGGACCAATTAAACCATCTGCCACTTGAAGTAGTCTATTATTAACCGCTGAGGAGATTATTTTGATACTTGTATTGTTTAACAGAATAGGTCTGAGATTTGAAATCTCTGCACTAGACTTTGCATTATTTTTGGGAATAAGCTTTATTAAAACTTGAGCCATTGACTTTGGAATTTTACCTGTTGCTAGAATTCCATTTGCTTCTTTTGTAAGCATTGGACCTACAATAGACCAATGCGTTCTATAAAATTCATATGGCAAACCATCAATCCCCGGAGAAGAACGACCATTCGCTGACTTAAGGACATCATATAATTCATCTATAGTGAAGGGGTTATCCAACTTATGCTTGATGCGTGGTTGGATTTTAGTGAAAACTCCTTTTAGATATTCATCTATTTCCTCCGCACTCTGTTCTGAACTAGGTTCAGAAAAGATATCCTTGAAATAACTTGTTGCTAAATCAAGCATTGCTTCGGTAGTTGATGCTTTGTTATTAGTTTGTTCATTAGAAAGTTTTGTAATAACATCGTCCAGATGCATAGAACTTTTAGCTTGTAAATAAAAGGAATCTCGCAAATTTGAAACGACTCCTTCTTCTGTTATATGTGTCCAAAATTCAGGTGCTTTATGCCTGATACTATTTAAAGATGTACCGAGTTTTTGGCCCGCTTCTTGAAGTGATCTCACTAAGAGGTCCCAGGAAACATTTCCCCGGAAACTTTTTAGTGGCCAATGATTGAGTTTAAGTAAAATATCAGGATAAATAAAACGTTTTTTACCAACTGTAACAACATTTCTGGTTTTCTTTGCTATTTCTAGATGTATCATACAATGGGTAGACCTATGAATTTCCGACCTAATGATCGAGAAATTCACTAAGTGCCTTTTTAGGGATTTCAGTACATAGAATCGATCTAGCCTTCTGGTACGCAGACTAAAAGTAAGTGGGGATTCGTTTGATAAATTGTTTGTTGGAATAGGATTTTGTATTTTCATAAGATCACAGATGTCTTCAGTGTTACAGTCATCAGTGAAACCATGAAGAGCGGTTACAGAGTTGTTATCGCGTTCACCGGGGTTCAATTCCCCGTCGCGGAGCTTTCTTTGCGCAAATGGTTTAGTGGTAAAATCCAACGTTGCCATCGTTGGGCCCCCGGTTCGATTCCGGGTTTGCGCATTTCTTTTTGTTGAAAATTAAGGTTTTTCATAACCACTTGTATTTTTATCAGATCTAATACGGAAGATCTGTGGAAGAGATCTATAGGGTATTTGATGTCTTTTTATTTCCAATTGGATTACATTCAGAGGATCCAGTATTACACTGTATTATAGTTATACTATATTACAACTTATACACTCTGAATTCCATTGATATACTCGGAGAATCTATATACTTCAGAAAATGATTTCCTAACTGCTGTGGCGGTAACAATTTCCAAGACTTCGTCCTATTGGACGAATCGTATCTGCGTGTTCAATATTCTGGAAAATCACCATTACAGGAAATGAATAATAAGTTGTCATATTGTCGTTTCTTACTGAAGTGGAAATGCAAGGAGGATTAAAGTTTATCTAGGTAAATTAGCCCGTTGTTCAATTCCTTACCATATACACAGTACACACAGTAATTTGCCAAGAGCCGGCTATCTACATTTATCCAAATAACCAAATATATTTATAATGCACTAATCGAAACAGAAGATCAAAGCCTTCTTCCACCAAGGAGCGTTTTGGAATCTTTCCTTCACCTCCAAGTTTTCCAATTCCAAGATCTCTGGATCATAGATCACTCTATCAACGTCCACGTCAATTTCCTCGACGGATTTGAAAATCTTCCAGTTCTTTTTATAGATTTTGTGGATAATGTAAAACACAATCAAAACCGGAGCACCCAAGTAGTTTTCAAAGAAACTTTCAACGTCTGGCGAGCCATCCCCTCCAATTGGCCAAAGAGCAACCCAGAATTGCCCCATTAAAATGAGGATATTGACCACGATGGAAACATAAGATCCAATAACCCCTGTTGGAGAAACATAGGCAAGGGAAGAAAGAGGAATGTTTCTATGCTTAAGAGCGGCTCTAAATCTAATATGACACACACAGATAAACAACCATGCAAAGACAAAGGAAAGGGCCGAGATGGAAAGCAACCAAGTAAAGACGGTTTCTTCCTTTTCGTAGGTGGCAATAAATGCAAAGAAGGAGGACACAATAGTGACGGCCAACGCAGTAAGAGGTCTACCCTTTCTATCGATATAATTCAACCATTGAGGTGCAAGTCCTTGCTCAGCAAGCGACTGGATAAGACGTGGCGAAGAGTACATGGCAGCAGTAGCGACCGAAGTCACGGAAATAAGAATCACCGCGTTGATGATGTGAGGAAGAACCTTTACCCCGTGAAGCTGGGCTGCAATGACAAAGGGAGAAGCGTGTGTAGCAGAACCAGAAGCTCCCATCAACCTTTCATCGTTCTTGGGCACCAAGAGTCCAACAAAGAGCAAGGAGCCCAAGAAAAGAATGGTCACTTTGAAAAACACCAATTTGGATGCCGATTTGATCGAAGCACGAACGTTACCTCCACATTCAGCGGCAGAAAGAGAAATAAACTCAGACCCACCGAGGGAAAAGGCACCCGTGACGAAAACAGACGCAATACCCTTAAAGTTGGTAAACGCGCCCGGGTTGTGCCAGTATTTGCCGCCAATGTATCCGTGTTCTCCTCCTCCGACATCGATAACCAAGCCAAAGATCACAAACCCAGACAACATAATCACCTTGCACGTGTTCATGGCAAATTCGGCTTCACTGTAGATTCTAACACCAGAAAGATTAATAATAATGACAACCACTAGGAAAATGGCCACCCACACGTCGGCATTGATGGCTGTATTCCAAAACTTAATAGTTAAACTTGCAGTGACCAATTCAAGAGAGATAACGACAATCCACTGAAGCGCGTAGTTCCAACCAAGTGCAAAACCAAGCGACTCATCGATGAATTTGGCATAGTAGGATTGGAAACCTCCAGGAAGACCCGGGTAGGCGATGGAAAGTTCCGACACCGAGTTGATGGTGGGAACCAACATGATGTAACCTGTGATAAAGTAGGCAATAAGCAACCCTGCAGGACCAGCGGTTCTCAATTTGGACCCAGCAGCCACCAAGAGACCGGTACCTAAACCTGTAGATAATGCGGTTAAACGAAGATGGCGCTTGGTGATGGATTTCTCAAAGGCATCGTTAGCAGTGTTGTTTTGCGCTCTCTTGAACGAATCAAGAAAGCTTTGGAAGCCAGACGAGGTTTCTTCCTGAGAGAACTCGGGTGAAAAATCTGGCGATGACTCAACGCCGTATTTTTCGTGCTTTTCCATTTTCGGAGTTATGGTGTATGTTTCGAGCAAGGTTTGTTTGTTTGGATGCCTTAAGTAGTACTATTGTTGTTGACTTCTTAGTGAGCTGTTCAGTATTAGGTGAATATAGCCTGATTAATGTGGAGTAAGCTTTTGCTGATAACAAGTTTGATAAAAGATAACAAGCAATCTAAAAAAAATATAATAGCAATACTCCGAACTTATATAGAAATCCTGGGGTATATTCTGTGACAGTTTTATCAAAACTAGTTTCAGTCAAAGTAAATCGAAAACGTAGAGAAGAAGCGACCTTGTGGGATATTTTCTCTTTTAAAAGATTTTTGCAATTTCTAGATAATTACTTTTGTGATGCCAAGCGACGCCAGAAGGAAAGAATAAATAAATGAGATTAGAGGGGGCAACAAACTGGTATAACACATGCATTACAAGAAAGGGGAGAGCTTGGTGGTTATTATATGAAATCAGATGTTCATATACAATATAAACTTCTCAGGGCTTTAGCTTGGACCCTTTACTGTCAAGGCATACTCTAAATTTTATGGGCTTAAGTAAAATTTTTCCATTATCGCTTAGATGTTCGGTTTTCATATGTATAGCGGATGATCCGCCACCGGCGAGGTTATTGTGGGATATTTCTTGATACAGCGAGGAAGGCGAAGAGATAGAGATCTGATTGTATGATAATATCATGGCTTTGATGTGTTGCCCAGCCTATTCTCCGGTGTATGCCCTACAACTTGCTATTTATCTCTCGGGAGGTTGCAACGAACTTTACGGCGTTATCTCCAGCACCAATCGAAGCATCCCGCAAAAGTGTATATTTGCGAGGCTTGAGTAAATATTTTGTGTACAAAGAGGGGCAAAATTACAGTGGTATCTCTAAATAGTGCGGCATTTGTTAGCGGGAATTTCCGATAGAGAGGGGGACCTTGATAACTGTAAAGCATCTAATGAAATAAAGTTAGCGCGGTTCGGGCTTTCATCTTCAGGGCTCGATGCATTATATGGGGTTTATATGGGGAGACAATGTTTTACCACTTGGCAGATGTCATAGAGGGAACATGCCTCGTAATTCTTGTATCTCGATACAAGTACAAGGTTACCATGTATTAGCGGGAACGCTGACATATATCAACTCCTTCTGTGGCTGTTGTCGATTGGAGTATTGCCACCGATTGATAGTCTATAAAATTTTTATAACTTCATTTTCTCGCATATACCGGTGTGTTTGTACCATTTGTATTTTAAGTCTTGGATGTTGTATGGTTAAATTAAGCACTGTTGGTTATGTAAATGACTAGTCTATATATATATTCCATTACGATGCATATTTGAAGAACTCACTTTTGAATTGCAATTTGCATATTCAGTATACAAGAAGAATGAACATGGACAAGTTGGACAAGCTCAACAAATTTTACAAAAAGGCATCGGTTTCCATGATAAGATAAGAGATTCCGGTATTGCATTTATTATCTCTTATAAGTATACATAACCTAACAAACATTCCCATCGGATTTGTTAAATATGGGACGATACACTTTACACCATGACGTAAGCTTTGAAAATCGGTGACGTAAGCACACCTTGTGAACATTCCCTAGGCTTAATGAAAATTTCAATCCCATGAAGGAAAATTATATAGAGCACGTTATGGTTTTATTTTATGAAAACAAGCACCTTTACAATTACAACTTTGAAACAACAACCCTTGCATATATTAATCGATATCCAAACCCATATTCACAACATGTTCTTTCCTGTGACACTCTCAGTCAACATATAGATGATGAAGGCAATCTCCACATGACTAGAGTGGTTGTTAAGACAGGCAGGTTACCCAAATTCATCAAGCCTCTATTGGGCTCAAACTTGAACTCCTGGATTGTGGAAAGAATAATAATTAATCCCTTGAAGAAGGTCATGGTTACTTATACCAGTAATATTGACCATAGAAAACTCTTGAGAGTGGAAGAGTATTTACGATTTGAAGGAGACGACTGTAAGAACCTCACCAAGGAGGGCAGCGTCACAGGGGTTATGAGTAGAACACGTGAAAGATGGACAGGTAGATTGATCCCAAGCAATACCACCGAGAAGATGATCAATCATTCAGAGACTGTACAAGGGGAAACCGATTCCACTCGAGTGAATGTTCGGGTGAAATTTTCATCCGGATTGTTCGGATTTAAACAACGGATCGAGGAATGGAGTCACCAGAAGTTCAGGAATAATTGGGCCAATTCTAGAGAGGGAATGAGGTGGGTGATTACTAGAAACGGGGGGCAATTGATGTGAGTGGGATGAGATGGGAAAACACAACAAGTTTATATATATGATATTGTGTTTTGAATGCACATTATGTTACCTAATGATGCAGATGACCAATGAATGGTACTCACAAATGCACTTATTATTTAATGAGCCTATTCATGTTAGACGGTATATATTGGAAACGGATATGAGGGAAATGTGCAGAGATATAAAGCAGGTATATGTTATCAGGAACTTTATGATTGTAAATAGAAATAACGATATGAAACATGATAAGAACAATATAAACCTCTTTCTAAATGAATCTGTTATGGACTTTGTTATGGACTTTGTTATGGACTTCGTTATGGTCTCCTGGGAGATCACGTGACGTCTAATTGTTGCGACGCTACCAAAGAGGACTGATCTATATATACAGGCTGACCCCTTATCAAGAGACAGCAAAGGTGAAGCAGTAATGAAGGAACCAAACGATAAAAGAAACTCCTTTTCATCAACGTCATCTCCATGTTTCAGAAGAAACTCGTTTTTATCACAGTCCATGATCCAGGACGAAAATTTCACGGTTTATGAACCACCCAGTTACCTACCCGAGTCATTAAGTTATAGCATTATTTCACTAAGAGAGTGTCAAGGTTTCATATTTAACCAAGATTTGTTTGCTCTGGCATATCAGCAAACCAGATCGATGGAAATCGAAAGGAAGAGAAGAGGCAGTGTCAAGAAAAGGAGACATACGTCCTATGAAGCGACATGTCCTTCATTTAAGGACGAGAAAAGGGCCATATCTGGCGGAGCCATTTGTGAAGGTAGTACTGAAAACAGTACAAGCACAAGTTTTGAAAGCAGCTCAAGTTCTGGAAGCGACTGTATTGGTATCATTTATGATAACGAAGCAATTTGTGAAGATGACTCGGATCTAGATTTGGAAGATACCGAGGAACAATACCCAAGTAGACCTGATTTACATGGAGGATACAAAGTAGAAGTTACCGAAATAACCATTGATGAAAAAGATTGTGACATTTTCCCCAAATAAGGAGGGGGGCAGAAGTAGTTTCGGTATGAAGTAAGTTTCGATATGAAGTAGGTTATTTAGGGGTACTGATTGAATATCAGGTTGGTTTTAATGGTTTGGTTAATAAATACGGCGGGCTCAAAACACTGCAAAGAGTTTGAACAAACAGATTCCCATGTTCAAAGAGGTGTATATTTATAGGAGTTTATAGTTTTATTCAAGTATAGTTCAGGTTAATGACTATGTATTGTGGGTGTATTGAAGTTGTGATGTAGTTGTGAAGTTGTATTGAAGTTGTGATGTACTCCTGTATCTTAGTTATTGAAGTTGTGATGTATTTTTGGTGAAATTTCCTTCCCAGAACAAGCATGTCAGCTCAACAACAGTTCGAAAAGCTCTCTCAAGACTTCTCCAATCAACAAAGCTCGTTGAATGAGCTCATGGGTGTTAGATCCAAGTTGGAAACCCAATTCCAAGAAAACAAAATTGTTTTGGAAGAATTCAAGAGTTTGAATGACGATTCCAAGATTTACAAGTTGACTGGGCCAATCTTATTGCCACAAGAATACTCAGAAGCCAAGATGAATGTCGACAAGAGAATCGAATTCATTGAAGAGGAAATCAAGAGAGTAGAGGCCAAGATTTCCGCTCAAGAAAAGGGCATCGAAACCACTAGAGACAAGATCTTGGAAATGAGAGCTGCAATGGTGAAATCTTAGATAAATATGGCGACTTATCAAGGTTGACTTCGATAATATATAGTAGATATGCTGGTGGTCAAGATTACCACATACAAGTAGAAGGGGGCAGTGGTTATGCCTTTTGTACAGATATAATTACACCAATACACATTCAAAATACATACATCGTTCATTCTATCGTTCATTCTACTTCAAGCTATTCCTCACCAAATTCACAAAACTAATGGCATTGAACGTGACCCATTGTTCGGTATCTTCGTAGCCTCTTCCTAAACCTTTGAAAGAGTTCACCTTTTCATCAACAAAGTCCATTGTGTGCTTGAACCCCTTACTCTTGTCCTGTAACATGAACAACTCGGCAGCAACGTAGATGGAAGCAATTCCTGCTCTCTTGGAGTACCAAGCAAAGTCATTTGATCTGTCTCCAGAATAGAACATGATGTCATCACTCAAGTCATACAACTCGTCCATGGACAGTCCTAAGTTGTAGGGCAAGACCAATTGGGCAATTCCCTGATGAAGCTGGTCAATCACTGGTGCGTTGTAGAGTAATCTTGTTTTGATAAGTTGCGCAGCCCTTTCATATTCTCCAACAGTGGTGAAATCAGCACTCAAGGCATACTTGCTGAGTTCTTCTCTTTTCATTTTCAACCAATGAAGGATAAGTTGGAGTTGGGGCGATCCTGAAGGGTTGGATGTTATGGCAGAAATGAGGGCATCGGAATACTTCAAGCTTCTGACTGCTTTGGTGATGGCAAGTTCAGAGAAGCCACTGGCTGGAATATGTTCAAAAGCAGCAGACAAAATGGTAGAGCTTGGAGGTGCCACAGTCCCATGTTGATGTGAGACGGAATGGTAAGCTCTGAGTGTACGAAAGCTCCTTAATGCTGGTACTCTTCTATACATTATGGTGAAAGAGTATGGCGTGAGTTTTTTTCACCAATAAAGATATAAAGTGATATAGAGTGATATAGAGAGATATAGAGAGATAGAAAGATATAGCAATATAGAAAGATAGAGTGATATAAAAGACAAGAAGAAGACAAGAAGACAAGACAACTATCATCTCTTTACTGACGAGAGGTATATATTTGGTATATACTTGGTATATTTCTGATATATACATTGCAGGAAAATAGACCCAAATCTTTACTAAGGAAACTAAAAGTGAAATACCCGATATTACATTTCCAAGGAATGATTTCCAAGGAAATGACTAATCGTAGCTCTAGCATTCCCATTATACACTTCTTACTTTCTTTCCTTTCTTTCTTCTGTTCCTCACAAAAAAGATTCAGATTCAAGATTCATAATCCAGATTCATAATCCACTCTTAGTACAATGTTAATCAAACCACTTGAAACAAAGACCCCTCGAAACGACTTCTTGGATGACGAAGCAGGAACCATACCCGTCATAACCGTGAGCAGTGTCCCTGAGCACGAATACACTCTTGTTGTTCCACATACTTTGAAGACTTTGGTGGAAAGCATTCCCACGGAAAGAGTTGGGGAAATCACGATAACAGAGAAGTCGAACGAAAAAGACCAGCACGTTCCCAACGACGAAAGCGAATTTGGAGATCCGACGCAATATGATCCATCGGAATACCATCAGTCTAGCCTTTCCAAGGCCAAATCCACCTCCATTCCAATTCTTCAGTACCAATCTACACTTGTTATTTTGATTCCTAATTTCCTAAACAAAATCACTTTCAATGTTCTTGCCAGAGAAATGGCCAATTTCAACAAGTACATAATTCTCTCTCCGTGCTTTATGAATAACAACCAAACCTTGAATGTTATGTTCAATAACCCCCAAAACTTCAATTTGCCACTATCGGAAATCCCGTTCTTGAAACCGCCACATTTGGTCACAGGAATTGCCGGTGCATTGGTATCCCATTTGAACAGAGTTAGACCGGACGATGTGGTTTGCTTGGTGTTGAATTCAGAGGGCCAGCCTGGCTTTGAAAGATCCGACGATGATGCCGTGCTTGATGCCGCCTATGTTATTTCCGGTTTACTAGGCGGGGAAAAGTATATCAAAAAAGTATCAGAGAAGCAAAGAGGTGGGTTGGGAATGTACTTGTAAGTAAAATGGACTTCCGTAATACTAGAAAATATGAAGCAAATCCATTTTATAGAAAAGAAATAGTGCAATTATGATAGTTGTATGTATTGGTCCTAAACTACTAAATAATATTGGAATCTAAATTTGCAGCCATTTGTTGAAAGTCTCTTGTTGTAGTTTTCTTTTTCAAGGCATGGGTATTCAGGGAACCATGATTGTGATATCCCATAAGTAAAAGCATAGGACATAGTGGAGACACCGTTATCAATGTAGCCAGATATTTCTTATTCACGGGATCACATTCTACTCATTTGCTAAGACTATGTTTACCAAAGAATTGGAAGATTGCAAGTTTTCATATGTTAAGGATAGTGTTGGGTATGCATTCTCTGAAGTTTAGGAAAACATGAACTCTGCCAATATGGAATTACTGAAGCATCAGTAAACTGCGGTGCATAACCTTTCTATTTCGTGGATCTCAACAGCAAATAACAATTCCACCACACACCTACACTGCTACTGAATACCACCTGGAACCTTCTTGGAACCAAGAGGAAATTGATAAACTGTACAGGAAACCAAACAGAGTAGTTCATCACTAAAGTGCCCAAGTATACCTTGCTCAATTTCTCCTTGGTATCTACCCAAGATCCACCTTCTAGAATCATAGTGCCATACGTGAAGAAACAAAACAAGGATATTGGAGAGTAGCACAACTGATCAGTTAGTACTTTGCGTAGAACTTCTATAAATTTCGGCTCTGCAGAATAGATCTGCAAGAACTTATACCACCAACACTGTGCAAATCCTAAAATCCCTCCCCAGCACATGAAACCTGCGAGTCTAGCAAACAGGAATGTCGAGAGCGGTGGTGGAGGTGGAGGTGGTATTGGAGAAATGAACCCAACGGTTTCTTCCCCGTGCTCCAAGTAATTTATGAAATCATCAATTTCGTTATCTGGAAGAGGCGGCGACAGAAACTGCAAATTATTGGATTCCAACGCTCCCATTGAAATGGAATCTGTATTAAGTTCATCCAATTGATCTTGTGCTGCGGCTGGGTCGACATTGTCTCTGTAAATGGGGAAATTTCTTACATTATCCCTTTCATTGATATTGTACATTGCAACATACTCGGAGTACTTATGTCGGTCCGAATAACTCCTCAAACTCTGTGCCATGGTTTCGGATATTCCATACAAAACCAAATTGGTTACCATCAAAGTACCCAATGACGATTTAACATACATCTCTGTGTACTTTGTAGTTAATTTGAACAAAAAGAACCCAAGAATAATTATTATGGCAAAGTTGATCAAGGGTACATTCTTTATCCTAAAGTATCGTGTCGGAATTGAGGTTACTGCTTGATTTATGGGTAATTGAATCATTGTGAAAATATCTGGACTGTAATATTCAATGGATTGTACACTTTCCCCCTCGTACTCTACAGATTTAACTATTATACTTTCCCTTTGAAATGACCCAGCCACCTCCCTCTCTATATTTGGCTGCACAAGGTGGGTATCGTGATTATATATCACATGGTGTCACGTGACAATCAAAAGCGAAAGCTCTTTTGAGGTATTCATGAATTTTCTCATCCACCTTGAAACCCAGCAATAGCATCTACAATGTCCTACACACCATCTAACAAGCCGGTAAGATCCGATCCACCAGCGTCAGATTACGAATTAATTGATGTTGATCCACATTTCAACAGAGTTGTGGGCTATTACAGACCATCCGACTATGGTCTTTGGGCTGCCTCTACTGCTGGGTTCCCATTGGCTCTTCAAGCTTGGGAAAGATTAGAACCACTGACCGGTGCTTTCAAGGCTCCAAGTAAAATCCCAGGTGGTACCTTAAGAACCGCTACCTTGGTTGGGTTTGTCGGTGGATTTTTGCTTGCCTACGTGAGATCATCCAAGAGATTTTTAGGATGGTCTGAAAACGCCAGAGAAGTCAAGTTGGACAGATATGAAATCAAGAACTTGTTAAGTCAAGGAAAAGACCCATACCACGAAGACGAATCTACCTTGGATGACAGAATGAAGGATATTGCCAACAGAAACTCTCAATACTCATTCCTCACCATGGCTATTGTGCCTTGGTTCAACTTGGCCCACCATGGATACCATGGTGTCAGCATAGACAAGTACTACGAAGTCAGAGAAGGTGAAGAAAAGTGGGGCTTCAACTTAAAAAAGGAAGAGTCTAACAAGTAATTGTAACCTTTTGTATTGTTGTACCCGATTTGTTTAGGCTTTCATTTGATTGGCTGATGATGCTTTTTTGGTAGCGCAGGTACAACGAATATAATTTTTTGGTGGGAGTAGTGTCGATTGGTAGCGCGTGAATTTTTCAACTGGTAGCGCGTAAATAGATAATATAAGTATTAGCATGATTTAACTTGAATAAGTAGTTTACTTTAATTGGGAAGATTTGAAGTATTACCAGAAAAGAAGATAACACAACTACCGGGAAACACAACTACCACTAACACAACCACTAACACACCTACCGGGTGATATCCAATAGACGCGTTTCGCTTTGATCTTTTTGAATTCTACTTGGTAGCTGGTTTAAGCCATAAGACAAAATGTCAACTTCCCACATTAATGATTTATTTTAAGCGCAAACGTAAAACACCTCCTTGCAGGTCACCAACTGCTAGTACAACCCCACATTCTATTAGTAACTCCCCTATATTCTGTTGTAAATATTATTGTGATGGCTCCTAACCTCTCGATCAACCGTGTATGTTCACGTGATTGGATCAATAACAAATATTATCAACAAACCGATACACCGTAAGGGGAGCTCAATTGGATCAGATCAAACCGAGATAAATCAAGCTATGTCCGACGAAGATTACACATCCCTTCCTATCGAGTCCAAGCTTGCACATTCTCTTTGGAAGGCTAGACTTTCAGGGTATGAGCAGCTTAGCAAGGAGTTTGGAGACTCTAGAGACGAATCAGATGAGTGCTTTCAAATCTTCAATTCCAATCCTGACGCCATCAAGAAATGTGTCACTGATAGCAATGTTGTTGCGTTGGAGACTGCGCTTCTCATGTTCAATAAGTACCTCCAGTTTGGAGCCACCTCCCAAATTGTGAATAGACTAAAGGAACGTGGAATCATCCAAGCGCTTGCCGAGAAGGGTTTAAGTTCTTCTCGTGCAAAAACGAAAGAATATGCAGCAGAAGCAGTTTTGTTACTTATTGAGGTTGGGAATGATGCTAATTCAGTAATAGAAGAGTTATTCCCATTCTACAAAAACAAATTACCTAAGCTTGTTACAGGAGTGGTGGCATGTACTTCCAAATGTGTGGAATCGTATGGTTGTAAAGTTATCAACCCCAAATTGATCATACCTCACTTGGCCAAACTTTTCGCCCATGCTGACAGAAATGTCCGTGCTGAAACCACCAAATTAACTGTGGAAATGTACAAATGGTTGGGCCAGGCCCTTGAAATGAGTTTATTCCCAGACTTGAAAGGAATCCAGCAGAAGGATTTGACGAAAGCTTTCAGTGGAGTAGAAGTGAGTGGAGTTGAAACCAGATTCACAAGATCACATCAGAAAAGAATTGCAGAAGAAGAAATGGCAAGAAACGCTGCGGCTCAAGCCTCTCCAATGGACGAGGATATTCCTATTGTTTCACATGAAGCCAACTCAATCAATGATATGGAAATAGATGATCCATTCTCTTTAATTGCACCAATTCACTTAGAAATCCCCCCAACGCTTACTACACAAATCAACTCCTCTTTATGGAAGGAACGTAAGGAAGCCTTGGATGAATTGTATGCGCTTCTCGAAAAATCACCTAAATTAATAGTCACTGACGACTACTCTGTACTTGTACGTATTTTTGCCAAGTGTATGAAGGACGCCAATATCCAAGTTGTCCAGCTTGCAGCCAACTGCTGTGACTTTTTGATTCGTGGTATTGGCAAGGAGTTTTCTAGATATCAACAAATTATTATTTCACCAATGATTGAAAGAACCAAAGAGAAAAAGGCATCTGTTGCAACTGCACTTGCTGATTGTATGGACTCGATATTTAAGGTAACTTCTTTCAATGATATCCTAGATGAGATCCTTGAAGGGATGAAGCACAAGACTCCTCAAGTCAAAATTGCCAGTACAAACTTCCTTCAAAGATGCTTAAAGATGACAACTGATGCTCCAAAGCGCCTAGAAATCGACGGCATCATGGAAGTTGGTGTGAAATTATTAAGTGAATCACAAGAACCTATTAGACAAGCTGCAACGGAAATGATTGGTATGTTGATGAAAATTACAGGGGAACGGGAATTGAGTAAATTCCTAGAAAAAATCGACGATAGTAGAAAGGGTAAGGTTATGAAGGCATGTGAGGCAGCAGAACCTGTAGCAAGATCTTCGAAGGCCCAACCTAGATCAAACGCATCCAAAGCAGGATCTATAAAGTCCCCAACCAACCCTGGTGGCTCCTCGAATGGGAAGGCAGCCAATATTGCATCGCAGTTTCATCCACCAACTATTCCGGCTAAACGAGAAGCTTCGTCTCCAGTAAAACGTACTGATGATGTCCAAAAGGTTTCCTCGTTCGGACGTGGCTTGACAGGCCGTTCGTTGGGTACTAATCCAAATGAAGCCCCACCAATACAACAACTGCCTGAGAGTGCGCCTGTTGAATCCAACCCTGTTGATTTGTTGGAGCTTGAAAACCTCAGAACAGAGAAGGAACAGTGGTTACAATCTAGCAATGCTTCAACGGCTGTTCAAGAACAACTCACGGCCGAGAATACCGCTTTAAACCAAGAACTTGGCCAGTTGAGGGCGAAGGCAGAGTATATACAGAAAGATCACACCACTGCTTTATTAATGGTGAAGCAGAAGGAAACTCAAATACTTCGACTCAACAGTGATCTTGAAAGCGCTAAATTAAAAATTAGAGACTTGGAGCAAACTTTGGAGTTGATGAAATTACAACAACACCAGCAAAACCAACAAAACCAACAGCAACAACAACTTCAACAGCTGCAACAGTTCATTCAACTGCAATCGCAACTGCAACCTCTGCAACCACAACAACAATTCCACCTGCCACAGTTTCAACAACAACAATTTAAATACCAACCTTATAACCAACCACAGCTTCTGCCCGTGAGACTTAGTTCCCCAGAAAAACAAATCTCCTCGGAAGCTCTTAATGCTAGAGTTAATAGGTTATCAATTGACGGCGAGGGAATTAAGGAACACCTCAATAGATATGGATCTCCTCAAAGAAATGTTGTGCATGAACTCCAACCTACTAGAGAGGTGGAAGTAGACGTGGGAGATGACAGTTGGAAGAGGGCGGCAGAGGTGACGTCGCAGTTGAAGGCTAGAATTGAAAAGATGAAAGCGAGATCCAGAAATGTTACAGGTAGGGTGGAATAGACTGAAAAATCGAGCTCCATATAATGATGGATAATGACAAACTTGTAGCAGTACAGAAATATTCAATTATGAAACCAAAAAAAAGTCCCCAGCAACTTAGGAGAAGTCTAGAAGATGGAATTACCTTCTCCCTAATTAATATAATTCATCTATAATCACAAATGTAAATATTTTTGGGTAGCGCATTTCTATTGACTCATAGAAAAACGAGTCAAATCTTTCAAAGGTTAATCAGTATAGAAGAAAGCATACCGAAAGGATGTCCAAGTTACGTATTTTAGTGCCTGTTAAGAGAGTGATTGATTTTGCTATCAAGCCACGTATCAATAAGACCCTTACAGGAGTTGAAACTAAGGGTGTTAAGTTTAGTATCAACCCCTTTTGCGACATCGCATTAGAGGAATCGTTGCGTATTAAGGAGAAGAGCAAAGACTTGGTTGAAACCATCCATGCCGTTTCCATTGGGCCTACCAAGGCACAGGACGTGTTGAGAACTGCATTGGCAAAGGGTGCCGATAATTCCACCTTAATTGACGTTGGTGATGCAGAAGTTGAGCCTCTCAATGTTGCCAAGTTGTTGGCCAAGGTTGTTGAAAAAGAGGGATCCAACTTGGTGATTTTGGGGAAACAGAGTATTGATGGTGATTGTAATCAAACTGGTCAGATTTTGGGTGGTTTGTTGGGCTGGCCCGTTGGTACCAGTGCCAGTAAGGTTGAAATCGACGGTGATAAAGTGAGTGTTACCAGAGAAGTTGATGGTGGTAGTGACACTGTTCGTGCTCTGTTGCCTATGATCATTACAACTGATTTGAGATTGAATGAACCTAGATATGTTTCCTTACCTAACATTATGAAGGCCAAGAAGAAGCCTTTAGGAAAGTTCAAGCCTGCTGATTTTGGTGTTGAAATCGACAGCAGATTAGAGACTTTGAAGGTAGAAGAGCCTGCTGGAAGGGCAAGTGGGGTCATTGTAGGTACTGTTGATGAATTATTGGAAAAGTTGAACGAAGCTGGTGTGAGAAAGTAAGTGGACAAGAAATGTATGACTATAGATAAAAAAATATGGTGGGTTGACTGTGAATAGTAAGAAATAAAACATCTTTATTATCAGATTTCTCCGTTGACATAGATACCGTCGATTTAGGGGTCTTAATCTTGTAGGTACACACGTGACGACATTCCACATATATCAAAAGACGTATATTGTATTGGCAATGAAGTAAACACATGACTACTCTTTCTCTTACTTTTGAATACATCAAGTCACTCATTGGGAGCAACAATTCACCTATCTTGCTTGGGATTTCTGGAATACAAGGGTCTGGAAAAACTACTCTTACTACTGGATTAGAACATTTGTTAACAAATGAATTTCCACAGCTTTCAGTGGTGCAATTTCTGATGGATGATTTCTATTGGCCCCATCAAGTTCAAAAGGTGATAACGGATTCGGCTAAACTGTCTGGAAATAAGTTGCTCCAAGGAAGAGGACTTCCAGGGACGCATGATCTTGAACTTTGCTTGGAAGTAATTCAAGGGTTGGCCAATTGGACTGGGCCAGTTAAAATCCCCGTTTATGACAAAAGTAAATTCGATGGTACTGGCGATAGAAGTGGGTTCAGAGATATTACTAGCGCTCCGGATATCGTTTTGTTTGAGGGATGGTTCAATGGCTATGAACATATTCTGAGAGAATCGTTACATCAAAGAGCTGATTCCAACCCAATTTTCGCAACCACCAAGTTTGAGCAATTGGATGAAATGAATGACAGACTTGCGAAATATGAAGATATCTGGAAGAAGTTTGATTTCTGGATTTACATCGAAACCGATGATTTGAATAACGTGTACAAATGGAGACAACAACAAGAACATAAACTAATCGCTGAAAAGGGAAGCGGGATGACAGATGATCAGGTGGTGGACTTCATTGCAAGATACATGATAGTTTACCACATGTGGTCTGGAGGAATTACTGGGTTAAGAGTCAAAATCAACTCTAACAGAGAAGTGGTTAGTTCTAGCTTAAAAGAAAACAAATAAATGTTTCCTGATATTTGTGACCATAGCAATGAGATGGCTTTGCTTACACAAACAGCATTACCCCATCAATTTTCTCAGGAGAAGGTTGGAGTAGCTATGGAACATATCTGGACCCTCGTATATACGTCCCAAGAATATTCATCGGAAGACCAAAGCTTCTTCATTCTTTACTTCCTTGTTTTGTTCATTCACTCATTCATTCATTCATTGACTCATACATTTCTCTCCCAATTCCCATTACGGTAATTTTTCTCGGCCTTTTTGATGGGATTTTCTCTCCGATCTAAAAACTGAGAACTTTAATAAGAGCACACCATTAGTACTCACTATGACCGATTTAGCCCCAGCAGAATACCTTAAGCTTCTTTCCGAAGCCACATCCACCGTCAATACTATTTTGGCTCCACATGCATCCCTTTCTAGTCCAAGAGTTATGATCATTTGTGGATCTGGTCTTGGAGGTATCGCCAACATCTTGAACTCCCCAATCGAGATCCCATACGAGAAGATTCCTGGATTTAAGACTTCTACTGTTGCTGGCCATGCTGGTAAGTTGATTTTTGGTTTAATCGGAGAAAACAAGGTTCCTGTCATGTGCATGGTTGGTCGTTTACATTTCTACGAAGGTTACACCTTCCAAGAGACTACGTTCCCAGTTAGATTAGCAAAGAAATTGGGTATCACTAGTGTCATTGTTACCAATGCTGCTGGTGGTGTGAATGCAAAGTATGTTCCTGGTGATTTGATGATCATTGAAGACCACATTAATTTCCCAGGTATCGCTGGTTATCACCCATTAAGGGGCCCTAATTTGGAAGAGTTTGGTCCAAGATTTCAACCTTTGTCTGATGCATATGATTACGATTTGCGTAAATTGTTCTTTACAACTGCTAGAGAAAAGTTGGGAATCACTCGTAATATTTACGAAGGTACATATGCTTTTGTCGCTGGTCCTACCTTTGAAAGTAGAGCTGAAGTCAGAATGATTAGAACTGTTGGTGGTGATGCTGTTGGTATGTCTACAGTCCCAGAAGTTATTATTGCTCGTCATTGTGATTTACGAGTATTGGCTTTGTCCTTGATTACCAACGCAGGTGTCGCTGAGAAGCCTGCCAGTGTCTTTGAAGACAAGCCAAAGCCTTTGGATGATGGTAAGGCAAGTCATGACGAAGTTTTAGAAGCTGCTAAAGAGGCAAGTAAAGATGTTCAGGCCATTATTCAAGGTGTTGTGAACGAACTTTAATGCGTTCCACTAGTATATCTATTCCAGTATATTCATTCTATTTCAGGTCAATATCTCAAGTAACAGTATTTGATCATTCTACCTCATAATTCATCATTACATGTAGTACTAACTATATTCACTTTTCTAACGTATACAAGCGCTTTGAACATAGCTGACAGAGTTTGTAAGTTAGTAGCACAAAGAATTACTTTGCTATATCTGTTCTGCCAGTCTATTGGTCTACTTCACCAGCACTCTCCCATCCACCTTTCAAATTCTCCTTCCATAAGCTAACCTTATTGTCACCGCCACTAACAGCCAAGATATTACCACTCAAAGACCAAGAAACTCTCCAGCAAACATCAGGGAACGTTTCGTTTGTTAACAATTGGCTCTTCCATTCACCACCTTCCTGGCTCCAAATCAATACTGTTCTGTCTTGAGATGCAGTAGCAATGTAAGAACGAGCCAACACCAGCGGCGACCAACCGACATCTCTGACCCAGTCAGTGTGTCCCTTTAATTGTGCTTCTTCCACATATATTCCGTTTTCCAACTTCCAGATCTTGGCCAAGTTGTCTGAACCACCGGTTACAAACCTACGAGTTAACTTACCTTCATTGATAGGAGCCCACAGAGCAGAATTGACACCAATTGCATGGGCATCAAAGATAACGTGAGAGCTGGTACCATCTTCATTGAAATCAACAACAGAAACCTTTCCGTCGGAACTGGCACACAATAAAACGGCACCCAATTCATGTTGTGCCCAACTCACAGAATTGACACTTCCCTGATGAACACTGTGATCAGAAATGGTCAACCATTGGCCGTCGGTTTCTTTCCAGATAAGAACCTTGCCATCATAGCCACACAGCGCTAATATACTTCCAAATTTTGGATGTGCCCATGCAACTTGCCAAACAGGTCCTTCATGCCCGTTCAAAGTAGTAAGTAATTTGTAGTTGTCAGTACCTTCAATCTCAAAGATCTTGATCGACTTATCACTCGAGCAGGTTGCAAGTCGTTTTCCGTAGTAGTCTAATACAGCGTCATGGATGAGATCATCATGCGCATTGCCAATAGTAACCATTTTGTTGTGTTTTGGAGGTCTTTCGCTTGAAGATTGATTCGTGTTCAATCAATACGCGAAAAGAACAACATTATCGTGGCGCTACCATAAAAACAATCTCATATTTCACTTTCATCAAGAAAAAACGCTTCAAAATTATCACACAGAACAATACAAGATAAAAAAGGTGGACAAGGCTTATTAAAACTTAGGCAACTTACTCCACTGTTGGGATGTACAAATACATGATAAAAAATTAAAAACAAATGGACGAGTCCGGAGTCGAACCGGAGACCTTTCCCATGCTAAGGGAACGCGCTACCAACTACGCCACACGCCCGAAGGTTTTCTATGTAATTTTCTTGTGAAAACTATTTGATGGAATATGCAGCCCTAATATTGGCCTTAACGCTCCCAGAGTTTTTCATATCCATATTTAGGTTAATTACCTAGGAAGGTGTTAAATATATGTACTGATGTTAAGAAATTAATCACCAAAATTGAAAGCTTCCCTCAGTGTTGCAATCGTTAATGCAACTTCAAAAGTTTTCTTTATATCGCTTAAGTAAATTCCTCTGTTGACCAGTACCAAGCTGGGAATCACAAGGAAAAGACTAGGGAAATCCCCATAAAACACAACGTCTTGAAAAATACATATCTTATCCTTCAAGTGTTAAAAAAGGTTGCTTAAGTAAAATAAAGAATTAGTTAAGAAAAAAGAGTATCTTCCTGTTTAGGATCTGTACTCCTAGAAACACTATTATTTCAATATTGTTTAGATGTAAAGAGACCTTGAACCAGAGATTCGCAATCAACGAGCTTTATACACTTTGGGCATCCGAAAGTACGAGATTACACAACTCACATAACTATGAGTACCAATTATACAAATATCTTAAACACTTCTAACCTTTCCAAGAGCGAATCTAGACAACAATCATCTATGACAAAAAAACTCTCTAAAATGTCCAGCAATTTACTACTAAAAATGTTAAAAATTTGTTAATGATTCATAAGCAATTTTGATCTCTGCAGATCTAGTCCTTGTAAGATACAATTTGACATCTTCAAGAAATCTCAAAATGTGTTCAATGGAAATACAAAATGTCCTGTCATTGGCGTGGGACTTTATTTTCTAGAGGTGTGTATTCATTTACATAGAGAGTGGAGGGATCATCGTAAATTTGGAATGCAATTCTGATCCCTTCTATGATTAGATATTTAGAAATATCGACTTTCTAAATTTTGTATTTTTGTAACTGTTATCAAACTTGAAAAACTCAATACATATGTTTTGCAGCCATCTAGAAAAGTATAGGAACATCTTGAAATTGTGTGATATCAGTCAATATGCTGATATACCATTTATTGGGGGTTGTGGCTTCTCTGATCTTTTTCTGGAGTCATACATGTATTTAGTTTGTAAACAATTATTCTTTTAAATCTAAGTATTTTTTTTCAAAAGTTGAAAATATCACAGAAATTTTAAATCAATTAGATCAATTTTCAAAAGGTCAAGATTTAAAAAAGATTCTAAAAACAAATACATCTAAGATTAATATTACTTCTATTTACGGGTTCAATTGTTTTAATATCTAAATTCTGCCTCCACCACAGAGCATTCATTTTACTTTTAGACACTAAATATTGTTTCAAGAATGGATCAAGGATACGATGAAGTGTCATGCTTGACAAACTTGGTTCAATTGCTTTCCGTTCAACTAGATGAGACGGCGGACAACATCAAGAAGCTTGAGGATCAATGTCATACCATCAGTCCAGAACATGAAGTTAAGAAAGTTATTGATGACCAAGAAAGTGTTTATGAAAATAGTACAGTTGAAGATTCAGATGATGCTTTCAATATTGCCAAGCTTGAAGCTGAGCGGTTGGATCTTGTTATGAAAATTCAACAACAAAATTATGTTGGAGACAAGATCTCGGAATTAATTAACCAAAACCAGGAAATAATAGATTCAGTCAAAGATTTCCTCGTCTCGAGACCCGAAGGTCAAAGCGCCGATGTTGTGTGTTTGCAGCGTGTGACTATTCATAATGCAAGAATGATTCAGCCCACAAAGGCTCAACTAAAAGCTAACATTGATAGCTTACGCGGGAGCCTAGGTCAGGTCAACGACTTAGTTGATGTTTTCAGTACCAAAGTTGGAGAAAGAACAGATATATTATGCTCTGATGAATTCAAAGCAAAGATCAAACAACTAGTTGATGGTCTAAATATAAAGTATGGTGTTGGGGATCCAAAAGATACCACAAATAATGCCATTTAACGAATTAACTACATCCAGATACATACACCTTTCAGGTCACACAATATCTCAAGAAATTGGAAAACAGAAAAAGAGGGAACAAACCACATATGTAGCATCATCTTGACGATAAGCTTTCTATCATAGATTGAAAGAAGGTGTGGTTCTCAGGAATACCTACGTTATTTTAATATAATCATCTATTCGTTTCAATTATTCTATTATATCCGTGTCAGTTTGTTACTAAATGTTCCCCTATTTCAACCATACTCCCATGATGTGAGTCGCTGCTATCGGCGCTGACCACACTTCCTGACATTTTTGGTTCTCGTCCCACAAACCCGTATGCTTTATTGATAAGTTCCCTATCAGGATCTAATTTTACCCAAGATTGTCTGATTCTGTCCATATTCATATTTGCACGGTTGAATTTGAAAAATTCGAATAGAAACATAAGTGTTTCATAGATGAATCTCGCAATCAACTTGAATACATTTGGAGAAGAAGACGAATCTGGAACCGATTCCGCGCAAACTCCAAGTTTCGCCATTAAATCAGCTCTTTCAGAAGCATCAGGGAAAACTTCAAAGAATTTGTTCAGGTTAACTGTCGCTGTTATAATATTTGTCATTTTATTACCACATTGCACATTAAGTTTCATGTCAAGTAATTTATAGTTATCATCCAACTCATTAATACGATTAACCACTATTCTTGTTTCGTAATGAAGTCTATCAACCACAGCATTCAAATCTGAAATGCTATATTGTAAAGATCCAATAAAGTCTTGATCAATTATTTTCAGTTTTTGAGTATTTACTAGTTCAATTGCATTTTTCAACTTTATCAATTCTAGGTTTAGAGTATTGAACTTAGATCCCAAATGATGGCCACTTCTCTCCACCACGTTAACTTCCAACAATTTTCTTAGCATCCTCAAGTATTCGTCACTTAACTTCTCAATCGACAATACACCAGTTTCATCTGGATTAAATTCATCCAAAATAGACAAACTTCTACTTCTTAATCTTTTATTAGGTTCAAGAGACTCCTTGTTGTATGCCAAAACATTGAGATTTTCAACACCATTTGGATAAGAGTTCCTTCGGTTCAAGTTTGAGTGAAAACGGTTTATTGGATTAATGCGCATTTCAAGTGAAGATGCATTGCAATTCATTGAAGAATGTGAGGGAGCATGACTCTTCAAATCATCATGGGAAGTTTCACTAACCGTAATAGGGTTGTTGACCGCCAATTCATCATGTACTCGTTGGGAATGATGTGGTCTTCCTCCTTCATTTGCCCCATAAACCCATAGATCTTCACCCCATCGCTCACCAACCCTAAATTTTCTATTTTGTAAACCGAGTTTCATTTTGTTTAAACCTCTTGAAAATTCAAGTCGAGGTTGAATTCTTGTTCTCTCAAACCGTGCACCACCATTCCTTATAGTATCTTTTAAACTGATAAAATTGTACCTTGAAACTTTTTCAGTTCCAAAGAGACGTGAAAGAGTCTTCACAGCAAGAGGATTCTTGGTAAGGGTTTCCAAATCCAATGTTTCCACATCCATAGGGGATACAGTTTCAGCCAATTTTGCTATTTTATTTCTAATCCGTACACTATTACTCTTCGGATCATCTGAAGAGTCTATAGTTCCTTTCATCACATTTGTTAATTTCTTTAATTCCCCATAATAATGCTTTCTATCTTTTCTGTGTTCCCCATGAGTGTTTCTATCCTTTCTTTTGGTTCTTGGAGAGAAGGAGGGAAGTAATGCTGCTTCTGAATCTTCATCATAATAACTTTTCCCAGGAAGTAGCTTTGCATTGGTAATTGTAAACAATTTGTTTAAAGTCTCCAAATCCAATTTGCGCTTCTTTTCTAGTTTGAATTGCTTCTGGAATTGGCCAATGGAAATCATAAAATTCTCAAAATCATAAGGATCCTTAGGAACATCACAGCCTCCAATCATTTGGAGCCTGAGTTTAATACTTAGAATAAGGGAAATGATTGCAGCCACAGATCTTGCTGGAAGAATACCAGAAGGTTTTATATTAAAGTGGGGTAAACCTATCAAGTTCCACCAATTTGTTATTGCTTCTTCTGTCTTGTTACAAAGTAATCCATCACAATACTTTGCATCTAGTAAGTCAAAATAGAACAAACTGGTTTGGATGACGTTGACCAATTCGATAATAGCAAATTTTATCGGCACAATAGTAGTGATCTTATACATATGGCGAAATTTGTCCTCATTTGCGTCTGAGATTCGTTCAGTAGTAAGATACAAAGACCTACCACCACATTGAAGCTTCTTGAGATTTGAGTTTATAACAAATGAAGAGTTAATTTTTCTGGAATCTCCAGGGAGCGTAATAAGGTTAAGGGAGGACTGCAAAGATGCAAGATTGGTAACATAGCAAATTGGAGCATCTCCACGATTTGATCTTGAAGATAATGATGCCGCATCGTATGAGTCTGGAGTTTCAATTGATCCAGAATTTAATTCATCATGTTTATTGGTAAACCCATTTGGAATTATACCCCCTAAGTGATTAGTTTGTATAGGAGTCTCATTACTACCTAGGTTTCCTATGCCATGACTCAGATCAATAGTAGTATCTAATGACTGTATTGAGTCAATTAATCCATTCCCGTCTCGTTTACTTGGAACACGTGGACCTTGTAAAGGGGACTCAATAGGAGATTGCTCATTGGACTTCACATGTAGATCATTATTTAACTTATAGCCTAGAGCCAGCTGCGGTAAATACATCACCTTAGCATGATTAACCAATAATTCGTTTAAATATTCTCTGAATTTGGGAGGGTAAAACTTCATTTGCTTCTTTAAAACAGTGAACTTAATTGCAGCAACTTTGGAACCCAAGTTCCCTGTATAAGTAGCCACTATGGTTCCTATTTTTCTATCATTGGCCCACTGTTCAACCATGTATATGTCAAAGCCTGAAACCACAGTCTCTTCCACGATGACAAACTCATTAGCTGCATGGAATTCCTTTTGAAAGTAATCCACGGCATTGAAATCAGGAAAGATATAAGTTATTAGGTTCTGAGGTATTGAGGCACCGTTATTGCTTGCATGAGGTTGCAAGGCAGGCTGTGTATGAACATGTAGCTCCAGCCGAGGTGAATCATGTAGTCGGCCCCCAGTGAAGTCTTGTGAGAAAACACCTTGGGTATTAACCCAATTTATGTACTGAGACATGTACTTTTTTAACTACTAGTCTTGGTGGATCTAGCTCGTTTTGTGGGGCAGTGTTGTAACAAGTGGTATATGTAATTTAAAATGGTAGCGCGTTATAAAAAGGCTACTGGCAGCAGTAAGCGTAACCAATGGGGAAAGAATTAGAACCGAATCAGAAACTAAGAATTTAGGCTAACAAAATTTGTTCTATGAAACATCTGTTTTGGCAACAAATGTGTGCTATACAGTACGAATATTGGGTCCATTTAGGAGATCAGAGCAACTTGTGACACATAATCCATCATGATCCTCATGTGAATTTAAGGTCAGGAATTTTGCTGTTTGACTGTAGTAAAAAGATACACCGTGATATCAAAACAGGTGTGTTAGAACAGTATCAGAATGACTACTAGGTTGTGAATGGTGCTTTATAAATTTTTTTAGGGTCTGGTTATAAAAGAGCCACTTTTTTGACACGTTGTAATGACCCTCGGAGTTTAAACAGGAAAACGCAAGAGATTATAAAATTCTAGTAGAGGCTCTTTTTCACATAAGCTTTATGAGGTTGGCTTAGATATTAATTGTATAGAAACAATGAGATTCACAATCTTTTGTGAGACAATACCTGGACCCACAAAATGTTTTGATTACTTGACATGATGGTTATGTATCTAATTTCCATATACTAATAACGATTGGTTGTCAACTTGTCTATCAAGCCACGTACCATGCATGAAAAAAAAAAAACGGTAGCGTGATTACATAACTTCTATTTTTCTGTAGAAGATAAAGGATAACAAAAGGCCAGCTATAGTTCGTTTATTGAAGGTTATTTAATTTGCTGTGATGCTAACTTGCGTTGATGCCCCGGAAACATATTTTCAAAGCTCTACGGGTCTGCAAATTCGATCTCGTTTATTGTTATCCGAAGATGATTGACGCCTGATAACCGCCTGAAAGATAAGATGGATAACACTGATAATAGATTATTTCACACTATGTCTCACTTCTTGATATTCCTTGTGCCAGGTAATTACGGGCCGTTGGGCACTTCACCATAATTAATCTGGCGCGCTAACCAAAAAAAAAAAAATGCCTTGAGAAAATTTAAGTGATAAGCGACGGTGTGTCAAACCGCTGCCAGCCCTTCTACACAAACTAAGAAACCATGTTCACCTGATCCTTAACCATATGCATCCATGGTTCCATATCTATCAAACTCAAAGTACAATATGTGACTTCTCTGTGTTTTTTTTTACTATCAAGTCCTTGAGGAAAAGAAAAAACGGCTCAAAAAAAATAATTTTAAATTGTAGATTGCTTATCTCCTGCATGAGGATATCACTAGAGTCAACCGGTAGCTCAGCTGGAAAGTATATAAGATATGAAAGATTCTGTCTGAAAGAATATTCCTAGATTAAACTCAGTCAACCACTTCGATGTCTAAAGAAAAATCCAGTGTCTTTGTGAATGAGCAGTCAGACTCTGAAGGTGAATTAATACAAGTGAAAAATGATGCTTGGTATCACAGACTTGTCAAATACCTTGAGGTTCAGCCCAAGGGGAACATGTCTGGATCACAAATGTTTCTCTACAACTTTGATTTGAAGCCTGTTGAAAAGGAAAGACGTATTTGGAGATGGTACAATTATGTCACCTTTTGGATTTCAGATTCCTTTAACATCAACACCTGGCAAATTGCTGCTACTGGTATAGCCACTGGTGGTTTAACTTGGTGGCAGACTTGGTTGTCAGTTTGGTTAGGGTATTTTTTGTGTGGTATGTTTGTTAGTATCGGTGCCCGTATTGGAATCCAATATCATATCTCATTCCCTGTGGCTGCCCGTTCATCCTTTGGTATTTATGGTTCTTTATGGCCAGTTTTCAATAGAGTTGTCATGTCTTGTGTCTGGTACGCTGTTCAGTGTTCAGTGGCTGGTCCATGTATCAGTTTGATGTTGCGTGCAATTTTTGGTCAAAACCTTGATAAAACAATGCCTAACCATATCCACGACCCAGATTTGACTACATTCTCATTTTTGTCATTCTTCCTTTTCTGGTTATTCTCGTTACCATTTATTTGGTTACCTCCCCACAAGTTGAAATACTTGTTCACTGTCAAGTCTTACGTTGCACCTGTTGCAGGTATCGGGTTTTTGATTTGGGCGTTGAAAAAGGCTAACGGAGCTGGTCCAGTTATAAAAGAAAAGGCAGTTGTTCATGGCAGTGATCTTGCTTGGGCTTTTGTGGAGTCAACAATGAACTCACTTGCCAACTTTGCAACTCTTATTGTTAATGCACCAGATTTTGCCCGTTTTTCTACAACCGAGTCGTTTGGAATGAAGTACATTGTTTACACAGTTTCCATTCCACTTTGCTTTTCCTTAACCTCTCTTATTGGTATCTTGGTTACATCTGCTGCCAAGGACTTGTACGGTGTAAGTTACTGGAGTCCTTTGGATGTTTTAGGAAGATTCTTGGATGAGTACACAGCAGGAAACAGAGCCGGTGTCTTCCTCATCGGGTTTGCATTTGCCATTGCTCAATTAGGTACCAATATTTCTGCAAACTCACTTTCCTTTGGTACTGACGTCCTGGCTCTCTTACCTCGTTTCATTAACATCAGAAGAGGTGGTTATTTATGTGCCTTCTTGGCTTTGGCTATCAACCCATGGAAGTTAACATCAAGTTCTTCCAAGTTTACCACTTACTTATCTGCCTATTCCGTGTTCCTTTCGGCTATTGCAGGTGTTGTTGCATGTGACTATTTCTACATTAGACGTGGTTATATATACTTGCCTCACTTGTACTCCCTTACTGCCCCAGAGGACTCTAAAAAGGCTTCTATTTACATGTTCAACAGAATTGGGTGTAATTGGAGAGCATATCTTGCTTACATTTGTGGGATTTTACCTAACATTGTTGGCTTTGTGGGTGCAACAGGTACTCACGTTGTGCCATTGGGTGCCACAAGGTTGTACACACTTAATTTCTTGGTTGGGTTTCCATCTTCCTTTATAGTGTATGCCATTGCCTGTTATTTCAGTCCTATTGAAGGAATTCCAAAGGTAAAGCCCTTTGAAAAAGGATGGTATGAAGAAACTCCAGATGTGGAAAACTTTGAAGAAGAGGTATTTGGTGGTTATAGTTCTGGTTACAAAGCTTTCTGATCCCGATTTGTTTTTACGGGGTCAGAATTGTATTTTGATAGAGTAATTTTAATAATTAGAGTAATGATTAATGTAAAGAAAAAAAATACTAGCTGAATAATTAACTGATTGTAAGAAATCCAGATAAGTATTTTCTCCACGCCAAATACCCTCGGTTAAAGCTGCGCTTAAAAATTTCAAAATTTACAACCAAAAAACCATCAAAATGTTACTTTCCGTCAGAACATGTAGAACAGGCTACGCGAGATATGCCTGTTTACGTTCTATCAGGTGTTTTCGACTTCCGAAATCGTATCACCAAGACAAAAAATTGACTGAAATTCTGGTCTCTCTGGCATTTGAAGCGTGGAGGAAATCTTTCAGGAAGGACAGACTTCGAGAACTTCAAGATGAACTAGTGGAATTAATGATCCCTGAGCATTCTAATAAACATATTCTTAGAAAATCCAAATTAGTTCCTATTGGAGGCGGAGAACACATCAATGAGTTGAAGTTGCAAATTATCAATGACCCCCAATTTCCTACTAAAAATGTAGTGTTCATTCATGGTTATGGAGCAGCTTTAGGATGCTTTGCTCGTAACTTCCAGTTCATAAACAATTTTAAGGACAAGAAGTACAATTATAACATCTACTTTTTGGACAACATCACTTTTGGTTTATCTTCAAATGCAAGTATAAAGGGCCCAGAGGGTTTAGCCATGTATAAATGGTTCTTTAAACAATCTCCTAAAATAAAAATGGCTGGTGGTTCTGACACCCTTCACAACAAATACTATAAACTTATGGACCTGTATGAGATATCCACAGACAAACTAGAAGAGTACCAAAAACATTACACTCCGATTCTCAAGAATTTAGAAGACTTCTATACTGGCGCAATAGAGAACTGGAGGAAGCAGAAGACATTTGGCCAAATAGATTTCCTCATTGGTCACTCTTATGGGGGTCATTGGTCTGGCTCATATGCCGTTAGATACCCAAATTCAATTAAAAACGTAATCTTATTATCTCCAGTTGGGGTCGAGAGACATGTCCATGCTTTAGATAACAAGTGCACCCAAACGGGAAAGAACACCCCGTCACTTAGTCCTACCTCATACCACAACCTTTCTAGATGGCCAATTTTATCCAAGCAACACTTATTTGATTGGTACTTTATTCACCCATTTTTACCACGCTTCCTTAAGTTTCTTGGTCCCTGGGGGTATATTAAATACTTCAATATGTGGTATTCCAAGCTTTTTAAAGTGAACAAGGTGATTAAAAATCAAGGAGGTGCCGAGAAGTTGTACAATAATCTGAATGATTTGGTGTATGGTACCAATCGTGAGATTCTTCTTATAATTGAATATTTATTTAATTCTATTGCCAAAGGTTCCAACAGTGATATCTATATAAAGAATTTATTGACGCCATCCACAGTTGCAAAAGTGCCATTGTACGATAAGTTTGATAAATTCATTAAAGAAAACAAGACAATTCCTTTTAACTTCAACATCGTATATGGACAATACGACTTTATGAATGCAGAAGCAGGGAAAGAATTAACAGAGTTGATTCAAAAAGGCTCAAAGAACAAGGTAGGATTTTACAAGGTCAACGAAGGTGGCCATAACTTGTACATTGACAATCCCTTTCATACACATGAAGTTCTTCTGGAAATCATTGAAGGGTCTGAGAACTTAAAATAGAACTTAGAATAGAATATGCTTAGCATATATATAGTATTTATTAGAATTGAATTAGAATAGAATAAAATAACATACTTGATGTAGTTTAGTTAATATCATTTCCAAATTTTCAGGTTTCAATGTCTATGCAATCACATTAACCTGGATTCCTTTGTTCCGAGATATATTACAGTTATAATTTGTATCATTCCACAGAAGCTCACATGTTTAGTGTTAAGCATGCTATAACGCTAGCTATTAGGCATATTGTTGTAATTGAATGACTAAGAATACAGAAACAGTAATATGGAACGTATTTATGGCGCTCTGAACAAAGTGCAGTCCTTGAGTAAGTATAGCCTACTAAAATAAACTTTAGCCTTTTGCTAATATTTTTATCAACCTCAAGTTCTATTGTTGGTTTATGTTAATAAACGTGGTCATCGTCTATTCGTTCTGTAGCAAATACTACGGTTTTACACTTAAGGGGACTGGATGGGTAAGATCCTAATACAAGCACAATAATAATGAAGTATTTTGTAATTCAGTTGGAAAGATCAACGACAACTTCGATAAAATGTTTGAAACTTTGAAAATGGATTATCAATATCGAGTTTCCAAGTGAAGGCTCGTTGACCCCACGTACAAGTTATGCAAAAGTTAAATATGCTATGAATAAAACTATGCCCACTACACAAAACCAAAACCTTAACACTAAACATTTGTAGAATTACCAAAAATCCTCTATATTCATCATCATTTACAACTAAAGATAATTAATCAAAACCACTGAATATCTTGGTATCTCCTCTTTCTTTGAATTAATAGTGCAAATCTGATTGTACTGTACAAATTTGGAGTCCCAAAAATTCCTTTTTAGGAATAAAGACACAAAGTATTTTTTGCAATATTGATGCTGCACGAAATATGCATACGATATTAAGCATTGAATTTGAAGGAAATATGATGCATTTAAAGTTGTTTTTTTAGCTCTTCTCTTGTATTTATGTTCCAATTATTCCTTTCTTTCAATTCTCAAATTCTGTGTGTATAAACATGAAATTTAGTACGCTGATATACTTGCTCATTCAATTCGCTTTAATACAAACAGCCTCATCCTTATCACCCTATGCACCAGTTGAAGTCCATTGTCCTAGTGATTCTTTAATTAGAAAGGGAGACTCAATCTCTTCATATGAGAAAGACTGGGTTGAAAAGAGACAAGTCAAGGCAAATCATGCATTGACGAAATTCTTACTGGATTCCAATCTTACTGGAGTAAATGCGGAGAAATTCATGGAGAATCTGTCAATTTCCGTTGCATTAGCATTTTCTGGTGGAGGATATAGAGCCATGTTGTCCGGAGCAGGTCAATTGGCTGGCTTAGACAGTAGAACTTCGTTCCTGGGAGACTACAATGGGTTGGGTGGGCTCTTACAAAGTGCAACCTATATAGGTGCTGTATCTGGTGGTAGTTGGATGGTATCCTCTCTATTGTTTAACAACTATTCATCTGTTGAAGATATTGTGTTAGAAAACTCAAACGATTTGTGGAATTTGACAGAAACAAGACAGCTTGTCAACCAGAAAAGTACATATGGGCTTTACTGGGATGTCGTGATTAAAAATATCAACGATGCGTTGTCACATATGAATAACTTTGGAAACAAACAGACAGGGATTGACTACGATGTATCCAGCAAGCAAGCAGCTGGATTTAACACTTCTCTTACGGACTACTGGGGTAGAGGTCTTTCGTACCAATTATTCAGCAAGGAATCAAAATATGGGGCCAATCTTCGGCTTTCTGACTTGAGAGACATGGATCTCTTCAAAAACCATGATATTCCTTTCCCAATGTTCATTGCTTTAGGAAGAAAGCCAGGAACTGTAGTTTATAATCGCAACTCCACTGTTTTCGAGTTCAATCCATTTGAAATGGGTTCTTTCGATACTTCCTTGAACACTTTTACTGATTCAAAGTACATTGGTAGTACAGTGGACAATGGGAAGCCCTCCAAATGTGTCAATGGATTTGACAATACCGGGTTTGTTATTGGTACTTCCAGTTCATTATTCAATCAGTACCTTAACACTTTAGTTTGCGACGATTGTACCTTTAATTGGCTCTTGAAGCCAATAGTGAAACGGTTTTTGACATCTTTATCTGAAAAAACTTTAGATGTGGCTTTATACAAACCAAATCCATTTTACAACTCCGAATATGCATCTTCCGACAATATCACAAAGTCAGATACTTTGTACTTGATTGATGGTGGGCTTGGCGGAGAAGTACTACCAATGAGTTCTATTTTAACCAAGGAAAGAGCTGTCGATATTGCATTTGCTTTCGATAATGCAGGTGATCTGGATAATCTTTGGCCCGACGGAACCTCGTTGATTTCAACTTATGAGCGTCAATTCACTCCACAAGGGAAATCTGTTATATGCCCTTATGTTCCAGACGCTAAGACATTTATTGCACATAACTTGACTACACGTCCTACATTCTTTGGCTGCCAAAAAGACAATTTAACGGACTTAATCAAGGATGGTCAAGTTCCGCCAATTGTTGTGTACATAGCAAACAGGCCATATGAATTCATGTCAAACACAAGTACATTCCAATTGAGTTACACTGATGAACAGAAAAAGGGTATGATTAAAAATGGAATTGATATCACCACAATGCTCAACAGCACCTTGGATAGTGAATGGAGAACATGCGTTGCATGTGCAGTAGTCAGAAGAGAAGAAGAAAGACGCGGAGTAGAGCAAACTGAGCAATGTAAGAAGTGCTTCAGCAAATACTGTTGGGATGGTAGCCTTTTCCAGGGTCCAGAAGCTCAAGAGGCGACCTTTTCTTCTGTTTCCATCACAAAAAGAAGTCAGATCAAAAAATCATCTTCTGGTTCTAGTCTTGTGAGAGTTCCATGGGCTTTGATGTTGTTGTCAGCGTTCATTTTACTTTAAATATTAGGATTGTTTTCTTAAAATGATGTAGTATACTGAAAGGGAGGTTTGGACAATTCTGAAGGAAGAGAATGTTACCAATTGAAAGATATTGTTTATCTTGAAAATACCCTATCTTAACAACCCTTTCATATTCTTTGACTACATACAAACTTCTAAATGATTGCTATATATTACTCAATGCTCATCAAATATTATGTGCCTTCGCCAATCAGACCTTGTTATTACTAATCATTACCCCAACTTCCGCACTACAAAACACTTTTTTCGGTTCCGAGATCCGAAAAAGTCATCTAGCATCTCTTTAGAAAGGGCAAATTTATAAGTCTTTTAATCATTTAACAAACAAATCAGTATATTCTTAACATGTTCAAAGTAATAAGGCAGTCCAACCGTTGGTTTTCGTTCAAAACGTTACCTACCCCTAACGCTAATGCCTTAAAGTTCATTTCCCCAGAAGTTAATATCCTCCCAATGAATAAGACACTTGAATTCACATCTACCATGCAAGCAGCAGCTTCACCATTGGCTTCCAGAATATTCAATATCCCAGGTGTTAGTTCGGTTATGTTGGGTCAAGATTTTCTTACAGTCAACAAGCAAGATCACATAAATTGGGCAAATTTGAGGCCAGAAGTAGTTAGTTTGGTAGATGAGTTTTTAACCAAGGGAGAAGAACCTGTGATCTCTTCTTCCTTAAGGGAAGATTTGTCTAAAGACGAAGATTCCTCAAATGACTCTGAAATTGTGTCTATGATTAAGGAACTTATGGAAACTAGAATAAGGCCTGCTGTTCAAGACGATGGTGGGGATATTGAGTTCAGAGGTTTTAATGAGGAAACTGGTGTTGTGTCTTTAAAGTTGCAAGGTGCATGTAAGAGTTGTTCATCTAGTGAACATACATTGAAAAATGGTATTGAATCAATGATGAAACACTACATTGAAGAGGTGAAGGAAGTTGAACAAGTATTAGACCCTGAAGAAATAATTGCTCTAAAGGAATTCGAAAGATTGGAACAGCAAATAGCAGCCAGAAAGAAGAACAGTGCTCCCCCAAACTTATAATTCTATTATGAAGCTAATCTAGAGATGGTTCAGTTATTTATTTATTAGGAGTTTAGTGTCATATTTAGTTTATATATACTCATAACCTTTCATATTTCCCTGTATCCTTTCAATACTTTGCATTTAAATAATACTATTAATTTGTTTTCCATTGTACATAATATATACAAGATACACGATAAGCGAGTATCCGAACCATTAGGAACTACATGTTCTAAGTTCCTTTAATTTTGGCTAATAAGTCTTCCCGAAGTTGGACCTTTTGTCTTTCCAATTCATATTTTGAGTTCAAATCTTCCGTTAAGTTGTGAATACAGTCCTTTGATAAACATAATCTTGTATCTTCAAACAAAGTTGTGAGCCATTCTTTAGTCCTAGTAGTCCAGACTTTAGACACATGATTGAAACCCAATGTCATACCAAGTAAGCCCAATGCAAAAGCTGAATTTAAGTCCACTTGAAACAATTGGAAGGAGGAAATAGAAATCACTAAAAGTGGCAACTGGTAATAAAGAAATCCTTCAACAAGTGCTTTGTTAACTAATGGTTGTATTTGATTTGGGATTCTGTTCTCAACGATATCATCTTTAAGTGAGAGAAGTGGATGCTTGAATTTAGATGTTGGGTTTAATGTGGATTTAATTCCCAATTCCCCTTCAAGCTTACCACATAAATATGAAAATCTCTCTATACTATTATTCATAAAATTTTTATTCATGAAGTCTTTAACGTCATACTCAATATTGTCATTTTTATAGTATAGTTTCCACCACCCCAAGGAGCGGAAAAACTTCTTTGTTTGAGGCATGAAAGAATCTTGAAACTCTTCATGTGTTATGGAACTGAACTCTGGAATATCCTTGAATTCTAGTTCTTTGTACACACCAGACAATTTTTCAAGAGTAGTGTTTTCGCTTATGCTTTGAATAATTTTTCCCAAAACCCAATCGTTGAAATTTTTAGGTCTGGAATACCAAGTTAATGCTTTTGAAAGCTCTAGAATATTACTGGAATATATAGACTCAAAAAATTCAGAGGACTTGGCCACATCGTATTCCTGAAAGAGTTTGATTCCAGTGTAAACTAAATTAGAGTTTATTTTCAAAGTATGGTTCTTTGATTCTGCGGAGTTGATTGAATTAACTTTCTCTAAGTTTAATGAAATGCTACTGGAGTCGGTCGATCTTGGAGTAAATTCCGAATTGTCAATTACATTAAAAAGGACTTTGCTTGGAGGCTCAATTAATGTTTGCTTGAATGATGAAGATATCTTTATAATCAGATCGACGTCTCGAAGAATTTCATTATTTGCTTTGTTGATTTCAATAATTTCTATATCATTTGAAATCTCCCGGCCAAATAATTTTACAAACTGTGGTCTGTAGGTGGATGAAAGTATTGGACTTGGAATTTTATAGATCGACAGCTGAGGATCGTGCTGTACTTCACTGACATCCGAATAAACGAATTTATTGACATTGCTTCTGTTTCTATTTTCTATCTCAGACAACCAACTTGCATTTCCTTGGGATAAAGGGTCTGCCAAAATACTCTCAACTAATTTGGAGTGGCCCTTCACCGTATCATCTGCATACAATATCCCAACCTTAATAGAGCTATTGGATGATCCAGGAGCAAACTTATTAACTCTCTTGTAAGAATTGATAAATGGAAGGGTCTGTTTATCATTGAAATTGTTCTTGTAAACTTCAAAAGCAGATAGTAAACTTGAATTAGATTGTGTAGTAGGCAGAGTGCTGTAAAGCTTGAAATGCTGTGAGTTGAATTGACCAGCTAGCTTCCTATTACAGAAGAGTGTATTGGAAATAACATACACTCTCCTTGCAACTACAGGTTGTAGATGTTTCATGGTCAAGAGTGTCTAACTAGTTCAAACAATTTGATACTAGTCATGTGACTTGCGGAAGTGTAGCAAATCAGATGCATACCATAGCCGTTGTTCAAAAAAAGTTTAAAATGTTTGGTTATGCTTCCTCCTTCTTAGTTTAACTCACACTAACGAATACGTGCGTTCAAATCTTTTCATTTATTGACAAAGCGTATCTCTTGCACACATATATACATTTTCGTACACCCTTACCTCTTCCCTTCAATCACATGATGTTTCTGGGGCATCAGGAGCACTTTTTGTGGAGAAGCCGCAGGAAACTGGTAAACAATATTTCCAATTCAATTCCATTTTTATATTAGATTATAGACTTTTAGATTTCCATGCCGTCGCTACAAAAATGTTTCCGGATACTTAAGAAATACTCCTCATTCATAGGACCTGGCTTAATTGTTAGTGTTGCCTATATGGATCCAGGTAATTACTCCACGAGTGTATCGTCCGGGGCAATGTACCAATACAAGCTTTGTTTCATTATCCTCCTATCTAATATTTTTGCCATTATTCTTCAGTCATTGTGTATCAAGTTGGGTACTATCACCGGGTTAGATCTTGCTGAGATGTGTAGACTAAATATCCCTTTCCAGTGGAATTTGTTATTATACGTATTTTCGGAATTTGCAATTATTGCCACGGATTTGGCTGAGGTGATTGGAACTGCCATTTCCTTGCAAATTTTGTTTGGAATTCCGTTAGTATATGGGGTCTTAATAACTATTTTGGATGTTCTTATCATTTTGATAGTCTATCACAAGGATGGGACTATGAAACAAACCAGACTTTTTGAAGGATTGGTTGGGATTTTAGTATTTGCAACCTGCATTTGCTTTATTTTGGAATTGTTCAAATGCAATTTTGAAGATGGTGCTTTGGGGAGCATCGTTAAAGGGTTCTTGCCCGTATACCCTAGAATCTTCCGTGAACAAAATGCATTATTCTTAAGTTGTGGAATAGTGGGAAGCACGGTTATGCCACATAGTTTGTTTTTGGGTTCTGCATTAGTACAAGCTAGATTGAAAGAGTATGATGAGACTCATCAAAATGACCAAGACACACAGTCTGATATAAGTCAGTACTTACCAGACGGGTATGATGAGGGAAACCCTCAGGTTCAAGAGCTGGTTCCTACACTGGCCCTTTCTGCTACTTTGAACAACTTAAAAGCGATCTCAGATGGCTCCAAGCTTCTTAACAAGTATAAGCCATCATATAATGCCATCAAATATTGCTTGACATACTCCTACATTGAGTTGATTTTATCTTTGATTTTAATTGCAGTATTTGTGAATTCAGCGATTTTAATTGTGGCAGGGACCACCCTATTTGGCAAACCAGATGCAGAAGACGCAGATTTGTTATCGATTTACGAAATGCTCTCTACATACATTTCACCAGCAGCGGGTCTAATTTTTGCCCTCTCTATGCTTTTCTCAGGTCAAAGTGCAGGCATTGTGTGTACCATGGCTGGTCAAATTATTAGTGAGGGATTCATTAATTGGTCTTTGAAACCATGGTTGAGAAGAATAATAACTAGAACTCTAGCAATTGTTCCAGTTTTGATTGTCATTTTGATATTAGGAGACGAAGGAGTCTCCACTATCATAAACTCGTCCCAAGTGGTATTGAGTTTCATTTTACCTGTAATCACTGCTCCATTGATTTACTTTACCTGCAAGAAAGAATACATGACTATATATGTTGACAGATGTGCCCATGGCGAAGAAATTAACGGAGAGGAAAGCTTATTAATTGATGGAAAGGTCAAAGTTTCTTTCGAAAATGGGTTCTTTTTAAGGACTGTAAGTATCATGACCTGGATTTTTATTACATTTTTAAACTTTTACTTGATTTACTTGTTTTCGGTTGGGGTTGATGTTTGAACGATTATAATAAATTTATACTTTTGAAAAGATTCTTGTAATTAGTAAAAAAAAATACTTCAAGTAGTTCTTGTTACTTTGTGTATCTGCTACAAGTTTATGGTTGGATTTTACTTATTGATTATACAATTTTAACTGCCAAAGCAAGTTAAACCTAAACTACAATTATACAGAGGAAAACGGACTATAGACCAATATGACTATAGATTAATATTAGCAAGTACTTGACTCAGATAAACCTAGTTTTCTTCTTGTATGGACCTCTTATGCTTGGTAATTTTGGCGCAGGTCTATTTGAATTATTACCATTTATCTGGGATTGTGTACTGATGATCTTGCCTGGTACACCTGGTAACACACCAGAATATTCTGGAGACAAGACCGGTATTCTTTGATCAATTGTGAATGTGAAGTCCAGAGGTTGAAGGTTGTACTTTAATACTCCTATTTTAATCAAATTTGTAATCTTGTGATACAATTGGATTTCTTCAGCCAGCGGAAGAGACGGTTCATCCAATAATCTATGGTGGCGTAAGTTATTTAACTTGAGAATATTCTGTGAAATCAATTTTTGTAAAGTAGTTGCAGATTTTAATTGTTTCTTATCTTTCTGTAATGACTTCAAAGCAGAGATTCTCTCAGGGTCCCATTTGAGGATTTTCAAAAAATCGATCGAGATGGTTGGGTTGGAAGGTTTAGGTTCTTCTTCCACACCTTCTGAAGATGGCTCTTGATCTTTTCCGATTGATGATTCTGGAACTTTCTTCGAATCAGATTCTATAGGTATACCAAGAAACTTTGCTCTTATGCTCTTAATTTCTCCCAAACCTATATGGTTGAGCCACACATTACTTTTAAGCTCATTGGTTACTATAAAATCGCTCAGATCGGCTGTAGGGGCAAACGTTCTATAGCTATCCCCGCTAGTCAGCACAGTCCTGCTGTCGTTACCTTGTTCTTGTAAAACAGTCAACTGTGGCTTCGAAGGATCAACACTAAGACTCTGCAAAGTGGTCACGGGCTTATGAACCGTTCTTTTGTAAGTCAACCACGTTGGAATAGGAATTGTGTACCATATTGGGTGAAAGAAATCGTGCAAAATAGCACTATTTTGAGGATCGGCAGGGGATGGAAATTTGCTTATCTCTGGAGACAATGTGTCTAAGGTGTAATCGGAACGTGTTACGGATTCTGGTCCCAATGGAATAACTTTAGAAACTTTAAAATTTTCCCCCACAATCGTTGGCGTTTGGTCTAACTGAGACTTCTCGATAATCGAGGAAAACAAAGGCTGAAAAGAGGCTCTTTTCTGTTGATTCAACAGGATGTGTGAGTGGAAATGAGGGTTTTCAACAGGTTCTGGTTCTTCTACTTTTGAGATGTAGGTAATTACTTCAGCATTAGATAATGTATAGCTGGAAGAGATCTTATTGAAATCTTCACTAAGAAGAGTTTCGAGTTCAGAGGGGTTCTTTTCCTCTAGTTGAAAAGACTTTCCAATTCTGCTCAATTCTCTCAAGAGTAGTTCTGTTGTGAATTTATAGTAAAAGTCGATATTCTTATATTCGGTAGACCCAATGTTATGTTTGGCGATAGCTTTGGAGCAAGCCACTTTTAAGTCATGGTAAAGGATGTATGCTGAATTGTAATCACCCTTTTTGTACCTGGATATGATATCAATATCTCCTGGTCTCTCACCCAATGAAGATAATATATTGGCAGCCACTGGTTCATGGAAACCTTTTGGAAGAGTCTTACTTGTCAAGATGCCGGAATTGTCTGCATGTTGCAAAACAACAAATAAATCCGGTAAAATACTTTCAAATGTCCCTATATATGTTAGTAATGATGTGTGGTGGCTGGAACTGTGTATACTTACGTTGTGCCATTGCAGTTTTGGGTTCTTGTTTTGGGTACTGTTTATCTTTCAGTTTTTTTCAATGGAAAACTTTTTTTTGGGAAAAGTGCGCGGTGCGACTGATCATGTGGTCAGCGTTCATCTGGGGGTAAAAAGGTTGGAGACAGTTAGAACTGGAAACAGAAAAGGTTAAGGCATTGTAGGGGGGCTTTAATCCAAGGAGTAGTGTTTCTTATTTTATTTTGAACTGCTCCTTTTTTTTTAAAAAAAAAACAACAGAAAACAATAGCATTCTTGTTACGGGTTATCGCTTGGGTCTTTTTGTAGGAGGTTGTCAGGGCCCTGGCTGCAACAGTGACCTACTGTTTAGAGGAACAGGTTAATTGCCGTATTGTTGTGGGGCTAGATCCAAGCCAACTTCCAATACCACACTTTAATCTAATGTTTTTGACGTCATATCAACCGTTATCAGTTATGATCTTATACACTTGTCGATAAGTTCGTCGCACCCATGGGAAGGTCGTACTCAAGATGTGACATTTGCCAAATTATGAAATGTGGCAAAGTGAACGGTGACATGTCTACCAATTTGTTCACATGTAGAAGAAGTTCACTGAGTGACCCATAATGAATTCATAAGAGGAAGATTCTTATCACAAGCATACACACTTGCCCGAAAGCCCGCATCGATTACCAGAAATTCTTTAATTATCGCGTTTAACATCGAAACACACACGCACTTCAGTTTCTTAAATGATGAATGACATGTCTGGGAGGAAATAAAGATTAACTCTTTCCAACTACTTTCAACCGTTTCTCTACCCTGAAGTATTTCCTACAAGTATTTCACAAGTTCTCTGGTAGTATGTACATGATGCTAATCGCAAGTGTTATCATTAGAAGCAATGCATAATTCAACTGATCGAGAAGGCATCGGGATCTTTCCAATGCACTCGAATTGTACTTTTTGAAGAGGTCATGATTTTTGAAATTCTGAAACATCTGAGACTTATCGAGGTTAATCAAGTTTGGAGGTGCCTCTGATTATGCGTAAAAAATTTCTAATTTACGGAAATAGGGATTTTTGCAATTTAAAGTAGTTTTCCAAGATAAATAACAAAGGTACATGCTCGGGTGGAATTGGATAGATAGAACTATACGGGATTCTAACAAATCATGCAAACCGTGCGCATGCTCTAGATATATCTCTTTTAAGTGTTCCTTAAGACCCCTTAGAACGTTTATTTATAAATTATATATCTTATCGAAGATGCGCGGCGAAAGAACAAGAGTGACACAAAGCTCGAAAAATGTTACAAGTTGGTTTAGACTTAGCAGTTTACCGATACCAACAAAGCACCGGTACCCTGTCCACTTGGAAACACAAACACCTTTCCTAAAGTAGGTTCTCCTGCTGCAAGTCAACGTGTCCGTTGCAATATCTACACATACATGCTAACCCCCCCTTAAATATTATTGAATATACAATGGGTGATCTTAAACTATTTAACTAATGTAGAGTTACTGTGGATTAAAAAATAAAATTTTGGCGAATTATGTATAAATGAAAGTAAAAATCTTTGGCTTTAAGATTTGCAACGATATGACTAAATTACTTTATTATACACCCATGGGATCCAACATTGAAGGGTCTATCTTTGATATACCAATAGTTACTCCTAAGGCAAGCAAAATCACTGATACTTTGTGTAATGAAAATGATGTACAAATGTCTCTGCCTATAAACGTAACCCAGCTCACAAAAACGCATGAGCGAGAGTCCAATTCTGGGGATCTTTCGTTTGAAGATCCTTCATTCAAAATTTTGCCCACACCTTCGATTGTCAAACCAAAGAGTAAACTAAACTTGCACTCTTATGTTAAATCCCAAAATCCTTTCTATCGAAAGCAGCTATTCAAAACAGACTCTATTCATGTTTCGTTTGGACCTTGGGTACACTCCTTGAATATTTACACCAACGGTCGGTATTCTGGGTTACCAATATTTTACCTGTTAACATGTGTTTCTGAAGATGGGAAACATGGAGTACTGTACGATACTGTAACATTTCCAAACTATTATCCCACTAGAGAAATCATCGTTGAGTGTTTGAAATACAAATTGCAGGGGTTTTCAACTGTTTTAGTTGAGTTTTTATTTACAATCCCAGAATCCTTGACAGAGTGTGTTCAGAGCTTGTTCTTGAAGGACTTACCTGAAAACTACAATTCGCTAAATGGTACAAATAACAATAAAACACTCATAGATTTTTATCAATTGTTTAAAATAAAGTCTGTTTTTGAAGTTTTTGGAGTGTTGAAAAACTTTATTGATTATCCTCAAAAGAAATCTTCAATAACCGATTTTCTACATATGCGCACCCAAAGCTCTTTAGAATTGTTTAAGTATTTCCAAGATGTGTTTTATTTAAAGTATGGTTTCAGTTCGGGAGGAAAAAATTTACTTAATGTCAATGAAGAGTATATTGCAGCTATGAATAAGCCTTGGAAAAATTTGCAACCATTTTCATTCTCTCTGCTATTCAAAAGCTATCCAACCAAGACACCTCTAGAGAGATCTATGTGCCTTTCTTCACCCTTTAAACCAATCTTGACTTACGGTACACTGGGGGTCAAATACGACTCAAATCAAAATGCCTTCTTTACATTGAAATACCTTTCGTTGCGCGGCCTCTCAATTTCAAGCTGCAGATGGGAGTCTGTTCCAATTGATTTGGCCGATAAATTGTTTATTCATCCGTATGTTGTACACAAAGGACTCATTTATTCCCTTTCAGATAACGTTTTGAGCTTAATTGTAAATATAGAAAGGGGGATTTTCAATAATAATGAGATTGGGTTGGCTGACAAAAAAGTGTTGAGATTATTTGAAATGTTTGGAGATAGAGAGATCTGAAATGAATCTCAGTGGGTGGTGGTAAGAACTGTGAAACGAGATTTAAATTTGTAATAATAATTAATGTGATAATGATTCATGTCTAGATGATATGACAATGTGAAATAAATGATATTTATGTAAAAGATCTAACCCATAAGGATAATACCGGAATACTTGAAACACAATGTTTAGACAATAATCACGTGTATTAATCTAAACCAACAATATTATTGCGGTTTATTGTATAATTATCAAAAAAAAGTTAAACTATATCTTGTATATATAGTAGGCGATACTCCTTACTCAAGAACCACTAAATTCAAGATTGTATTAAGAGCTCTATAATTACATTCCACATTTCTCTTTCTGTTAGGATCCTACCCCTATTACTTCCTAATTGGGACAACCTATCCAATACTTGGAACACTATCTAATGATAACCCTTTGTCCCTAGAGGAACAATAAAAAGCCGTACTAAACAAGCAACAAAAATACATTCTCATCAAGTTAGCCGAAACATCAGATTAACACATTTAAAATTTGGGAAAATCTCATTGGTAAACACTTTTGTTATCATTTATTTACACATTTGCACACTTTGTTCAGGCCCTAAAGATGCGTCCCATATTCACCCCTTCTGTATCTTCATATTCTTACACTTTCAGTATTATGTAATCAGATAATTATAACATCCCAATATACCAAAGTCAACGAAAGCCTAGCAATTTGGGAACTATTCTAATCAAAATAATCTATTGTGAGCACGTAGTAATAGTTCTAGTTCTTTGGAGATCACAAAATAAGCGTATTAATGATATATTCTTGAATTAATTATAGAAATCATATATGAAAGGTTGGCAAATTAGACTTGGTGAGGCTTGTGGGACAATATAGCTTCCAAATCAGCAACCTGGTAAGACAATTGAGAGGTTAATTCATTAACACCTTCGAGTCTTTGATCAATACTTGTGAATGTTCTCTTACCTCTGGCAAACCAGTAAATAACACAGTACAACAGGAAAACTGCAATAACAACACAGACATAATTCATATTACCTGCTGTAACAGGCATGACAGCAGGAAGACTGTAGAAAACAGTGGTAAACACAGCCCACATAATAACAACAAGATTGGAGAAGTAACCAAACCAACCACACCAAAAGGGACCATGTGGGATGTTTTCTCTACCTTTCATGAGCAAACAGACAACTGGAATAGCATAAGAAAGCATTAAAAACACAATACAACCAGTAACCATTGCGTTGTAAGCGGTGGTAGATCCCATGTAGATACATCCAATAACTGCACACCATGCACAGGACATGTAATGAGCATTAGTAGGTTGACCAGTACGTTCGTTAATCTTAGACCAGTAGCGGGAGCCAGGAAGACCATTGTCACGAGCAAAAGACCAGCACAATCTTGCTTGCCAGGTGTGAGATGCAATATTACAACCAACAGCAGTGAGGAGAATTAAAACTTCCAACCCAATAGCACCAGCCTTTGAACCAACAACTTGGTAAAAGATATCCATGATTGGCACACCGGTGGTTGAGGTTTGCAACAATGACAAGTCCTTAATGCAGAAGAACACAACAATGGCATAAGAGAAGGAAGTAATGAACCCAATAATAACAGTGCCAACAATTGCAATTGGAATTTGCTTTCTTGGTTCGAGTAATTCTTCAGACAAATGGGTAGCGGCATCCAAACAGGAAAAGGCCCAGTTTGGATTAATCAAGCCCACAATAAAGGCAATACCTGAGGTGCTCCATCCAGTACCGTTTGTGAATTCAACAAACACAAACCTGGCACTTTGGAACTCACCACCAGATTTTGCTAAAATAACAATTGAAATAATAAAGAAAGATAATAAGGATATGTACAAAGATGATTTAGAAATTGCTGGCAAGGGCTTTTCCCAAATATTGAAAATAACAAGAAACAAGTTGACAAGTTCATAAGTGACAAACACCTTCCAGGTTGTCACAGTAGATTCAGGATGTGCTAATTGGTACATGCCAACTATAGAAGTTGCAATAGCAACAGTGACAGAGGCACTAGTGAAGACTGCACCTGCCCAAGCAAAGGCACCACAGATATAGGAGAAAAATGGCGCATATTTTGGTGGGGCTAACTTCATAGTCCAGTAATATTGACCACCTGCATTAGGCATACTCAGAACTAATTCACTCAATGTTACAGCGACACAAACAGAAATTGACGCAACAATGATAATGCCGTAGATGATCATCATTGGTCCACCGCTACTGATACCAGTGACCAAAGCAGCAGAGATCCCAAACCAAGAGTTCGTTAAACCAAAACCAACACCCAACAATGATATAACTCCGAAATTACGTTTCAACTCAGGAGTATAACCAGTTTCGGCAGCAAGTTCTAAGTTTGCCTGTGCTTCACCAAGAAGCTTTGTGGCCAATTTTTCATCTTTTGCGGTTAGGGAGTCGATGTTACCTAGTTGCCTGTCAATCCCCGATCTTGAAATATATGACTGTATTTCCATCACTCCAACACTGTGGATAGGCTTGATATCCACCTTTTCGTCTCCTTTGATTGACATGGTTGAATTTTATAAATTGATATGTTAATGTGGGTAAAGTTGGATAATAGCTAATGTGGGGTTTGATAGAGAAGTATGGTGCTAGTGACCTGTAATGAATTTGATTGCTAAAAGACTTTCATTTTAATCGTAAAAACTGGCCCCTCTTATAGTTTTGTTTTACCAACTCACCTTGCATATATATTCCTTATCTAAAAATCAACAACTAATTATGGTTATGAGACGAAATGTATTTTTTTGAACGCTGTGATAATTTCCCAGTGCGAATATTTTATCCTGGCTGGTTTTAGGGGTCTTATCTCTGAGGCATTTTTTCTGATAAGTAAAAGTACGGTTACTAGCATGTGTTCTAGGTGATGAACCCATACTATATGACAGTATAATATTCGGTGATTGGATTTCATAGATATGAAGAAAATTTCACTTTACTAGAATCTGTTAGCGGGTATTTTCCCATCCTACCATCCAAATTTGTATACTGTGTTTCGACATTCGATTATCACCGAGTTGGCAACTACTTTTGTAAAATTACAGTCAATTGTTTTTAGTACAGCCAGTTGTAGTGTCATACATGAAGATGCACCAGTAGTGAAAATATACCAACAGTCCTAATTTCTTTCTAATGTCATAAATTTAACCGAACCCCAGTATTATACACAAAATAGACACACCTATCACCGGACAAGTATCCTCGTACTTCAAGTTTGGCATATTTTACTAAGCCATCAAAATGATCTAGCCGTAGATGATAATAAAATCCGCTAACGAATTCAACCGTTTCGGAGGGTGTTTTCATCGCAAAAATACTCGAATCAAACTAGCGGATAACCTTAGCGGAAACATTCCAGAAAAGAATTATTCATGACTTGCAAGTCCTCTGATCATTATTTCATCCCAGTCGCTCCATAAGATCACTATAGTTTCACTCAAGCCAATTAGAACCATCCCACTTCCTATTCCAAGCCATAACCCAACTAATCTAAGACCACCTATCTTACTAAGAACCAAGGCCAATGGAAGTGCAAATGCATAGTAACTGACAAAATTAATTAACCCTCCTATCTTTTGTGAGCCCTGTGCACGTAAAATACCGCTTGCAACACAAGCTATACCATCGAATATCTGAATTACGGCAACCAAGGGGAAAATTTGAACAATTAGCTCTTTCACTTGTTCATCTTTAGTGAACAAGGAGGCAATTTGCAGTCTGAAGCTGTAGAGAACTAGACAGTTCATTGTTGCAATGAACAAACCTCCCATCAAACCAACATATGTAGCAATTTTTGCTGAAGAAATGTTTTGAGCTCCAATGTAATTTGCAATTCTTGTCAGAGAAGAAATACTTATAGCAAAGGGAACCATATAAGCAAGCAGGGCTATACTGCTTACGGTACTTTGAACAACCAATTCATTGGTTCCAAAGTACGATGCAAAAAGAGTCATGATTTCATATGCCAAGTACTCCAGTTCTAACATGACTATACCAGGAATCGCTAAATCTACTAAAGGGCTCCAGTTTTGAACTAATTCATAAGGGCTTAACAACCCAAACCAGCAATCTTTGCCATCAATGAAATAAACGTAGAGTATAAGTAAAAGTACCATCACCCAAAAATTAATCACAATTGCAATTGGGGCACCAATGAACCCAATTCCAAAGGTTTCATTCCATACAAGTGTCCAAGAAACTAAAATATTCAAAGGAGCACTAATAAATAGAATACCAGTCCCTGCCTCAAAAATCCCCTGTGCTTGTAGAAATCGTTTCCCGTTTTCAAATGTGATATAAGCTGGCCCTCCAAGGATAACTATTTTCAAAAATTGGGAGGTCAACTCGAGAGCCTTCTCAGAGTCAATAATATATTTTAGGTACCATGGAGAGTTCCACCATAGTATTGCACAAGGAATGAAAACTGTGTAGGAGAACGCTGTACATCTTTGTACATACACACCCACTTGCTCATAATTCCCTGCACCAAAAGCTCGCGGACATAAAGTGTCAAGCGCAGTGGCTATCCCTTCAAAGATGGCAAATGAAACGGTTGTTATCATTGTACCCATTGAAACTGCTGCAAGTTCATCTGTACCTAAATGCCCAACAACCAAAAGACAAACGATGCTGAAAAAGTGCTCGAGTACAAAAGTGATAATAAGTGGTACCGAATATTTGAATAACACCTTGAGCTCCTCGGGGTAAGTAGTCTTGGGGCCGAAGGGCGAGTTATCATCAACAGAAAAAAGATCATTATCATCATCATCAGATTCGTCAGAGTTTTGAACGGAGCTGTTTCCCCTACGTTCATGTTCTTCTCTTAGCCAACTATGAAAGGACTCCTGGTCCTCATTTGTGTGGGCCGAACTTAAAGTCAGCGGAAGTGATCTAGATGTGCTTACACTGGCAGCATCACTTTCCTCGCTTTCAGCGATAACTGAACCGTTTTCGATGTTAGAAAGAAAAGATCTGTCATCTCCTTCTCCGTAACTGAAAATAGGGTACTGTGTCAGAGGTGGAATGAACAAGCGCCGACGTCTTCCACCTGCTAGAACAGTGGGATTGGTGAAATTATTGATTGATTTAAAAAGAACCATTGTATGGATATGTATTTAGATTCTTTATATGCACTTGAGTTTTTATAGTATGGACCGATTGTTCATGTGGTAAAATTAATAATGCTTAGCCGCTATCTTTTCTATTATGTTCCCAAAGAACTACTAAAGTATGAATTATATCTTTCAAAAATTTAGCATTTCAGTATCCTAATTAGGAAACGAGACGCTTATTGAGAAGACGTACGGGTCAGGTGACTCGACAAACAAAAGATAAGCAGAGTAAACTAATAGTTGCAAGAAAAAACAATAGTTGCAAACAAACAAAATCTGGTGACCTTATAATCATCTATATAGATAACTTTAACATACTATTTTAATACTTAGAGGACCATCCATACACTTCCACCCAACAAAACCAATAAAACAATTGCTGTTAAGATACCAGCACCGGCCTTATCTTTCCCTGTAACAGTAAGCAAATTCTTATTAGTATGAGTAGGTGTATTCAAACCAGCATCAGGATTACTCTTCGAAGAACCTCCCTTTGCTGCAGTGTATGGCGCTGGAACCTGGCCATTCATGACCAAAACGGCTTGAAGTGTCTCCAATGCCGACATTTGTTCCCCGAGACCGTATTTACCATCCCATCCATTCACTGACCAATCTAACCCACATGTAATACCGTCTGACCCACCTGTACATGATTTAGCGGCAGCGGGGGCAGATTTGGAGATCCATGTGGAGATCTGGCTTTGAGTATGTGGGGCCAAAACAGCAGTCAAACCAAGACAACGGGCAAAAATGGAGCGGAAAGTTCTTTGATCGTTGTTACAGTGAGCAGGAGCACATGAACTTTCAGTCATGAAACCGTTTTGGAAAAAGTAACTAGCACCATTAAGAATATCATCCGTTCTAGTGAGCCATTTGTCATCACCTGTGTGGTTATACAAATAGGCACATCCACTCAAAAAGACACCATAGATGTACGACCATCTTGTCTTAGTCCATTCAGAACAATTGTTAGCGATCTTAGCACCATCGTAAATAGTAAGCAGACCGTTTACATCCACAAAAAACCCAATATCAGACATCCATTCCCAAACTTTTTCAGCAGTGTCAACGTACGTATCGTTACTGGTATAACGGGCCAATCTTGCAGCCAAATGAAACAAACAACCATTTGCAATGGAGTTTTTGTAATCATACCCAGAGTTCCATGTAAAAATTTGCCATCTGAGACCCCCGCCGCAGGTGTCAGCGTCCCATCTGGAGTTCATAGTATTGTAAATTGCTTGGGTCATCGACAACCAGGAGTGATCAGGAGGATCAGTGAAGTTACGTTCAACGGCTTGGATAATGGCCATTCCCCAAACACCTTGATCATCGTTACCTTCTGTCAAGGATTGGTTCTGGGGAATATAGTTATACTGGTCACCAGCTTGGTGGAACATACCATCAAAAAGAATTTGTTTTAAGGTATCGTTCCCACTATCACAAAATGTATAATAATCTAGAAGACCACCAAATGCTTCTCCAGCATGCCACCAATAATATGGAGGGACAAACATCCCTACAACACCACCTTTTTGGATTCCTTCGTAGTAATTCCATTCACCTTGTTGGACCAACTTAGCAGCAGCACATATAGAGTCTTTGCTGGTCATGTCTAAATCCCCCAGTGCCGCAAGGACGGTCGATACCAAGGTCAAAATATGTAGAAAGGATACCATCTCTATTCTTCTATACTTGTAAAAAATAAAGTTTGTTGTTAATAGCTAGGCTTGAGTTGACGTGTTTGTTGAGTTGATTTAACTTGACTTGGTTAACTTGACTTGGTTAACTTCAAAGTAAATTTGATTTGTGTTGATTTGACTTGACTAGTTTTGGCCTTTTCAACCTTGACTAGGAACACTTTTTACTTTTTGCGTGTCTCGTCTCCACCTTGCTATTTTTAACTGTTAGTCGCGGCGGAGCACACCGCTAAGAAAAGACCAGCCAAGCAATGGCCAAGGGTAGAGGAAGTATAAAACTACGGGGTATGCACACTACTTTGTGTGTTTAGTTGTCAGGGGTTTTAAGAAGGTATTCTAGCTACAAAGGTATGTTTTCATTTTACATAGGTAACCGCTGTTTTTTGATGACAACCCTTGCGCACAATTGCTCCAAACCGAGCTCGTTGCAAGGAGACTCCATACGCTTACATGCTTTACTTTTATTCGTTCTACATATATTATTCATCGCGATTTGCACAGCGTTTGAATATGAAAATTAATTTTTTTAAAATTTCTTTAGTGACTCAACTATAAATTTCTTAACCTTACTTGAAAGGAAACAACTCCACAAAGTTTTTCAACCCTCTGCATGCTACTCTATTGTCCGCAAGAATAAGCATTCCATCAGCTTCTCTTTCTGCAACGTTTGATTCCTGCTGAGACATAAAACACTCTGATTCTGCAATTCTCATTTGATCCCTACCTCTGAAGAAAGCACTCTTTCCAGGTCTATCCAAAAGAACACCGTTCCAACCGGATCTGATAGAACCAATGAAGTCCTTGTCGTAGTCATCGCCAATATGCCAAACTGTTTCCATCAATTCGTCCTTGTCTACTCCTGGCATTGTCTTGTTCAAAACATAGTCGTAAAACTTCTTCAGTGGCTTACCTTCACCCACATCGTATGAAAGCACCACTTCATCAAAGTACTTAGCCAATTCTAAGCTCTCCAAAATTTTGTTCACTCTGTAGTCACTATTGCTAGCAACTACCAAGGTTACTCCATTTTCCTTCAATTTTGTTAATGCTGGAACAACATCGTTGTATACTCTGTATGCATCTGAATTTGTAAAGTGACCAAGCAAGGTATTACATAATTCTTCTGACTTGGAATCAGACGAATAATGTGGGATCTTGTATAAATCTATAACTAATTCTTTCCACCAGGTATCACTGTCAAGACCACTTTGCTTACCATAATTTGGCCATTTTTCCTGTAACCTTTGAAAGACAGTAGGGAATTCCAACTTAATTTCTTCAGCTGATTTCTTTATTCCAATTTTCGAGGATATTTCATAGTACTGTTGATAAACTGGCATCTTAGGGGTGTATAAAGTGTCGAAAGCATCAAAAGAAAGCAATGATGGAACTTTGAACTTTGATGAAGAATCTCTAATCATCTTAAAATTTTCAATTTGTAAAGGATCTTGAATCAACTTTCCAGTTGATAAATTTCTTAGAAACGATCTCATTCTCCTTAAGTATCCTTGTTCTCCAAGATGATAATTATAGTCCGAATTGATAGTAATGGGGGAAAAAATATATATATAACAGAAATCGGAAAAAACGCGGGGGAGCAAATCTGGAGATTATGGACAGAGAAAAGTTACTACAGATTGTAGGAATAAAAGAGCTCATTCTTACGAGGTATCATATTTACACTTATATTTGGCTATCCTAATAAGACCTCCCATCCCCATTCCTTCATAACAGCGCTCCAATGCAACCTAGAATTAATACCACCTGTGATATCATCTAATTGCGAACGACTATGATCATTGTTCACCACTGCCATAAGTCCACTTATTTGGCAGGAAATGTCTTTAAGCTTTTCTTCTTCTTCCCCGAGTACTTTATCTTCGGTGCCGTTTCGTTTCCGTGTGTGCTCATCCTTTCTTTTCCAAACTTCTTTCACTACCTCAAAGGCACGATCAATATTCCCGATCCACATCTTTTGTGATAAGAGATTCCAACGAGATTCACACCATTCTCTTTCTTCTCCTGGTTCGGCTTCACAAGAACTCAAAAGTAATGGGAATATGTGAACAACAATAAGATGGGAAGTTGTTGGGATAGATGCTAAGAGTATAAAAATCTTTTCTGCTAATTGATGTGAGGAAAGAGAAGGAATCTCTGGAACCGCCTGGTGTAGGTAAAGAAGAGATGAAAAACGATACGCTTCTCCGGTCGCGATACACAGGGATATATCCCAAGTGGTTTTGTTTTCGCTGTCTCCAAAGCTAGAGACCATACTGGATGTAATAGTTGGTTTCCAGTCAATCAATTGCTGCTTTAGTTGAGTGGCTAATGTAATTATGCTAAGTGAGTTTCTTTGTCTCGGTTTTCGAGACATTCGAATCTTCAGGATCAAGTTTGCAACCTTTCCCATAATCAGGAACAATGACTGTGAGCACCCTAAAAGGGGGTCAACATATTCAGAATTGGCAGCGTAGTTGCTGAAAGTTTCGAAATTATCAAAGAGATTATTATAGTTAGGAGTACCATTCCCATTATTGAGCCCAAAGCTTTCTGTACTGGAATCTGAATGAGGGGAACCACCAGAAATACTTCCAGACAAACTGGTTCCAGTGCTTTTATTAGCATTGTTTCTATTGGAATTTTTCTCTATGATTGTAGTGATTGATGCAACTAGATCAATTCCCTTGTCATCATTATTTGCTTCTGTTGTCATTTGCGCTAAAACTTCAAAATAAATCCATATGTTGAAGAGAAATTGGCAACTTTTTGGGATAACTGCCATCCCAGTATCATCTGCATGTGAAGCATTGATCATTGATTCCCACTCACTGTTGTCTAACAAGACTAATTTCAGTTGTATTTCCATCTTTTTACTTACAAGGGCTGCTGAATAGTCTTCTTGGGACAACTTTGACATCAAGAACTTCTTTCTCTTATTTTTGAGAGATTGTTGTTGCTCTCTAAGTAAGTTTAGCACCTTTTGGATCATACTTCTTGCACCTTTTAGATGAGCGATTCCACTCGAGATTTGTGTATCCCAAGATTCACTTACCGCCAAGTTAAGACATGTAGCCAAGGCAATGTCAGCTGGAAGCTCACCAATATCATTTTTCCCTGAAAGGCCACTTGCTAGATCTACCACACATTGTTTCATGTGCAGATAACCCTTGGCTCTAAGATTTTGGGAAGTACTGGTTAGCTCTGCATTTCCAGCTAAGTGAAAAAGAGTCATAGATGCTATCAGATTGTAAAGGCAGGGATACTTGGATGCTAATGGGATAATCATACTTCTCCAAGGATTCTCGTCCATCCCATTTTTAATACTCATAATAGAGCATGTATAACTATTATATAAGTGTAGTATCTGCTGTTGCTCTGACTCGGCTAATAATGATCGGTTCATTTCACTACCAGGAGAGTGAAGCGCTGGACTCGAAATGAATATTTTATTGACTGCAAAATCATCATAGCTGGACCCAATTGTGGGAGGCAGTTCAATAGGCAGAATTTGCAAATTTGAATAACTAGATGGGGGGTCATCACTTTGTGCAAGCACTATAGGACTCATAGAATCCTCATTGAAAGCAAAATTTATAATAGCAGAAATGGAAGGCGTCAATGGTTCAGGTGTTTGTGTGGTATTTTTTGTTAGATAAAATGGTTTTGGGGAATTTTGGAATGTTTGATGAGTGTCAAACTTGGAAGAGGTGTAGTCATATTCCAGAACTGGTGACTTATTGATTTCCTCCACTGCAACTTCTGCTAGCGAATGTAACCCACCTTTTTGATATTCTAATCGTAATCGTTGTATATCTGCAGGGAATGAATTGGTGCTGTTGGATCTCCGCATCTTGGACGACTTTTGAACACCTTCATCAACACTTCGACTTCGTTTTTGTCGTTTATAAGTATCAGGATTAAGACCTTGCAGAATAAGATCATTCTCTAGTTTTATTGTGTGTATAGATTTACCTGTAACAGACAAAGAAGCAAGTTCCAAATGCCTTTGAAAAGAATCCTTTGTTGCTGTTCCATTTGTTTTAGGTTTCACGTCGGACTTTTCGGACATGGTGGATATGAAAGGCTGATGGAATTGTATTAGGTTGACATTGGACTGAACATTGCCTGATTTGGATATGTTTCCAGATGTCTTTGAGTCCCTTGTATCTTCATTAAAGGATCTCCATTTGAAATTGGTTGCGTATCCACCGCATAGTATCTTCTTATCAACACAATTCTTGCACTCAGGTTTGGATTCATCGCACTTTAGTCTCTTTTTCTTACAAGTCAAGCACCCAGTTCTTGACTTAGTCGCTTTCATTTTCTCCTTTGGCATAATTTTAGTCTCTTTAACTTATTATTGCGTACTTAGGGTCATTTATTGAGAAATGGCAAAGATAAGATGGTAGTAAATCCGATAGTTCAATAGTTGGGGTACCGATTGTTACTGCATACAGGCTATCAGGGTGTTATTTTTCTACTTTGGGAGTGATTTTGCGATAAGGAGGGAATAATTACAACGTGCCGATCATTGCAAAATAGGACATATATAAGTGCAGTAATCAAGTCAACTAATAAATTTAATTCGGTTTATGGCGGGCCCTGTTGTTAAGGGTGACATAGCCTACTTTCTCAATGGTCAATAAGGACTAAATCTCGTAAAGAATATTGGTCCCTAGATTAACCACAAAAGAGGCAATAAGGCGGATCGGACTCGCACTGATGGCCTTTACATATTCGATTAGATAAGCTCCGCGCCCCGCATAGAGTTGCATCTTTGTCGTTTTCTAATATGTGAACAAAGAGACAGATTGGTTCCTGTTGTGACATGGTCCTGAGGCAAATTCTCTACTCCTAGAGTCTGAAACTATTAATAAATCTCTTATCTAAATCTGACCATACTACAGATCTGTTTCCATGGCCGTACGCTATTTTGTGATTTCCCAAATACATATCCAATGAAAATTTTGTAAATTAAATTTTACACCTCTATTGAAAAATGGAGAAGGTGAATGTCGGAAATTCTATTTCGTAGCAGTTTAAAACTGATTTTCCACTAGAGAATGCCACTTCAATATATAAACTAGATATACAAACTAGACATGAAATAAATGTCACTTGCGTAAAAAAAAACGTTTAATTCCGTATTTCTAGTTTTCTTTGTGGATTATCATGTAGTCACAATCTGCAACCTGACGATGTTTTCAACGAATAGAATGCAGTTTAAGTAAATTATATCAAACTTTTTTAATAAATATGACTACAAAATTTCTATGGACTATTTAATAAATCCTTGCTAAAATTTTATAGCTAGTGATTTCAAAACAATACACTATGTTTATCCCATAACAAAACAACTTAGTCCTATTTTAAATGTGTATCTGCAATTTGAGCCGCTAGACTCAGTTACATACTTGACCCAAGGAAAACTATAATATTTCATCAAGTCTTCCTCTACTTTCAAATAATTGAGCTTTAATCCTGAGTATGACATCATTGGGATTTTAAAAGTAACATTAATGTGGTTAAATTTTTGATTTTGTATCTGGTTCAATACAGTTTCTTTCAGTGAAGATGACGTTCCATTAACACCATAAAATCTGTCAAGTTCATTTGCAGCTTCGTTTTCTGTTGATTCTTGCTCATTCGATTTCGAGTTTTCTTGTAGACCTGATCTAAAAACAATATCTTCGATGTCTGCTCTTCGCGGACCTCTCTTAATCAAGGGCAATTCCGCCATCATCTTGACTGTTTTCTTTCCTAGAACATCTTTCAAAGACCACACCAATTCCGAGGAATCGAGTTTGTAATCTACTTCACCCTTTTCAGTCTTGTATTTAAGACCATTATTGTCAATATCAAAAAGAGTGGGGTGGATTGGTATTTTCACTAAAAGATCCTGACAATGAAGTCTCTTCTTGATATGTGTGTTTAAAATGCATAAAATCTGAAGTTTATCCTCAAAAACTTTGTATGTCGGTTGTAGTGTTATCATAGGCTGCTTTGCCTGGAGTTCAACATTGTATGTCATGAGAGTAAATTTGTCATCTGGTGGAACAAATGCAAGGATATTTTGACGGTACAATGCATTGAGTTTTATGCACTGGTGGAACTGCATATTTCTAATTGGGATCCTTCTTGAAATCGGTACTTTCGTGCTTGAAGAACTTGAAGAGAGTGAAATAGATGATTTATTGAAGTCAATCTCATCTTGGTCATCTTCTTCTTGTGAATTCTTGATCAAATTGTTTGGATCGTCAATGTCGTATGTACTCCTTTCTGTACCGATTCCATTTACTTCTATACTTGTTCGAGCAGACCAATTATATGATTCGCCAGATTCCTCTTCTCCACCTTCTATCCCCATCTTCTTTTCATTGAAGCCCAATTCACATAAGGGCATTCCTGACAAATAACATCGTATGTTACATTTTCCATGAACCACATTCTTGGTAACTTTGCCCAACTCTAAATCAAATGTGAAATCAGAGTCTTCTATTATATCAATGTATATTTCATTTTTAGTGTAAAATATACCCTTTGGTCTCCAACTAATCGCCAGCGAAGTAGTCCGTAACACAGAAGAATTCACCAAAGAGTTATCGTGGTTTAGGACATCATGAATGTTGGCTTGATTATGAGTGGAACGAACTTGAGACTTACTCCTTCGGCTCTTGGTCTTTGAGCTCACCTCTTCATCCTCCTCAGAGTCTTCGGAATCGTATGTCTTTGGTAAATTTACTTCCACCTTAATATATTCCTTCAAAATGTTGTAATCTGTAAGCTGAATAATTCCAAAATCCATGCATTCATCAAGTAAATCAAAAATTAACATCAAGTTATCTATAATGGTTTCTCTGGTGACCGGCCTGTACGATAAAGATTCATTATTTATCCTGTTGTCTGATTTCGTGTGTTTGGTAACATAGAATACCATTGTATTGTAAAAGTCATTCAAGAAAACCACCATCAGCATCACATTGCAGTTACGACTCGTGGCAACAATGAATATGATATTGTTATCTCCTCGGACTGTAACAAAACTCAATCCGTTGCAGAACACAATCGGCGACCCATTAGAGTGGTCATAACAACTTTCAAAAATGTCTAGTATATCAGTGTCCAGTATCAATCCATTGTGGTATGACCGGTGAAGAAGCATTTCACAGTGTGGATATTCAGGCGAGTCTGGCCAGTGTATTATATAAAACGATTGAACCATTATCGCCTATTTCCTCCAAAAGATATTGATCGTTCTCAGATTCTCTTTTGAGAGAATACTGTGTATAACGTGGAGATATTGGTTCAAGTCAGCTCTCTATTAACTAGTAGCAGAGCTAAAAGGCAATTGACAGAGAGTCCGAATATACACTCCTGGGAGTTCCGAATATTTAGAATTTTGTGTTTTCGAGCACTTGGTAGTGTAGCTCGTGGCATTAAAGTAATGTTGGCTCCATGAGGGTTAAATCGTACACAATCAACCAGGGTCTAAATTTGTGAGTATGTTGGAGTATGTAGAGGAAATATATCTATTAATTCTAGACTCGATGTCCCTAGGAATAATATATATTCCAATTCCTGTTTTATGATTCATTGATTTAGACATCTGTTATCTGACAACACATAAAATTAAACTAGTCCAAAAACTTGAACTATAACTAAAATATAGACCAAAATTATAACACCCACCTAAATATCTACTTTACATCTCATCTGTAGTTTTTCTGTGTAGGAGGTGTTAGCATCTTGATTCCGCTCTTCTTCCCTCATCGCACCAAACATTGAAAGTCTTCAATCATGCCAATCCCTAAAGAAGCTCTATCAAAATATTTGAGCACTCTAAATAGGATAAACAGCAATGTTGATTGGAGAATAGTCAGTACAGAATCCACATCCAAACTAGTGACCCAATTACAGCTCAAGACTTTTGTCAAAACCTGGAAGTTCTTAAACGAAATAACGCTTCCAGTGAATAGATTCAGACATCATCCGACAATTACAACAACATATAACAAGGTGCAGATAGAATTAACTACCCATGATATCGGAAACCAGCTTTCTAAGCTCGATTTCACCGTTGCTCGTGCAATAAGTGAAATTTTTGGAAAATTCTTCGAAGCACCTACCAAGACTCCTCAAACCAAAGAACTGGAACCAGCTACGTTGGCAGAAACAAGTAAAATAGTTAACCAATTAATAAAGAATAAAGATTAGGCGAGGCTATGTGGCATATCGCACTGTCTTATTGTTTACACAGTAAATGTATACTAGAACCCAAGTTCATTAATTGATTCATTTATTTTTTATTATACAGATCTATCTAAACACACCTTTCTCTATACCTCAAGAAACCTAAGATAATGCTCTCACGGCACGACAGTATTTATCCCTCACCTCGATAGCTTCGTACGTACCTTCTAATCTCGCCAATTCCGAATGCTCAAACCCTTGAATGTCCTTTACAGTGTGCCTTTCTATTGTTTCTGTCTTCCCTTCGATTGTCCTGACATATGTCAAGGCAAAAGGTGGCACTCCTGAGAAAGTAAATTTAAGTTCCACTTGATCTCCTTCATGAATATCTTCTATGATATAGTCACCCTTATTAATTTCCACAGAAGGTAAATCGTGAACATACAATTTCAAGTTTTCCTTCTTTTCAAAAGAATCAAATTCAACCAAGCACTTGTCATCTTGGATTCCTTCAACCATCAACACACCTGGTTTGGAAGCAAGACGCGAGAATTCGTATAACTTTGAGGCCCTCTGTGACTTCTCATTGAAATTATAAAAAATAGTGAACGGTGGGGCTCCTACCATATTATAGGAAATATGGTCACCCACACAGTAGTGTCTCTTTTCATTCGATAACTGAATGTCAGGCATTGGTGTCACAGAGAGGGTATATTTCTCACTGAAACCAGATCTCTTACATCCGTTAGCGTCCTCAATTTCATGAACAACAAAAGTATAATCTCCTAACTTATTAATCTTAGATGAAGGAAGTTCTATAAGGGGCTTCTCAACATTAGACAAGATAATATTTTCCTCCCCTAAACTATGGCGAAGGACACCACTAAGTTTGAATGGATATTGGCCACTTAACTCCAAAGCAATTGCAAAGGTGGCACTCTTTTTATTTTCGCAAACCAGTTCAGTTTTATCGATGAAGGACACAGTTGGTAATGGATTTACTTCAAAGAGTAATGAAGGAAGCCTTCTCTGGGATTCATGTTTTTGTCTTGTGTACAAGGCATCAAAAAGACCAACAAATTTATGTTCAAAAACTCCTGATTCTTTGGTAGGTAAATTGATTGTCAATTCATTCGATTCAATAGACATTGACTTTTGCTCTATTTTACCACTAGGTAACTTTATCTCATAATCCACGACAAATGGTGACTTACCTTCGAGCTTTAATTTGATATGGTTGGGGCAGTTTTGACATACAGAGTTAAGGTGAAAGGAAAGTTCCCCATCAACATGTTGACGCATGATGTTATCACTGGATACAGTAAGGTTTGGCTTAGGGTAGTATGCAACTTCGACAGTTTTAGAAGTGACTTTTCCAGGACAACCACTGCTGGTAAACTCGTTAAGTGAGTAAATACCTGCATGTGAAGCACGAAGTGGTCCACTCCCATACAATTTATTCTGAGTCACGACTGAATCAAGACCAACAAATTGATATGATAAAACATCATTTCCACTTCTAGCAATACTTGATTTTAAATCCAATGGAATTTCAACGAAATCACCTTCAACAATAGTATACTTTGATGATCCAGATAACGAAATTTGAGCCATATCATTTCTACTCTTAACGGTGTATGAATCATTCTCATCAATAACACCTCCACAAGAAAACTTGTCCTTGATTCCTGATAACTTGATCTTATAGGATTTTCCATTCAATTTTGTAGGAGTAACAATTTCATACTCATTCACATCATTAACTATTATAGATTTGGTCAATGCTTTTCCTGTTTCAAGATCAATAAAGTCATATCTAAAAGAAAATGGACCATGACCAGTGAAACTTAAAGGAATCTTAGATACGATTCCTGAGCACGTGTTAATGACGTTGTGTTTAGGAGTCTGGCCAAATGAGATTCTAGACACCTGTTTGAAATAAGTTTGGTAAGATTCTTCTAGTGGAACCTCATAGTTCTTATCTTTAAGTGTTTTGAATTGAATCACATAACTACCCTCTCCTGGCGGACTAAATTTGAATGAGTATTTGTTAGAATCACTCCTAAGGTATCTTCCTATTTGACCTCTATCGTTGTGAACTGGTTTGAGGACGCCATTGGTTTGATTTTTATATACGTGGTATTGGATGGAGAACGGTCCTCTTCCAGTAAAATTCAAATCAAATGTGTATCCTGTAGTACCAAGGCATTTGTCAACAACCGGTTCTGCAGATACATTTGCGGTTGGTCGAGGTGCTAAAACAAACTTTGCCTCACCGGAAACCAAACACGGACAAAACTTGCTCGATGATGACAAAATAGAATACGTCCCTGGATTTTTTATGGTTACACCTTCAAGTAAGCTTGATTGGGATTGGAATGTATAGGTGAACACGCTGTTATCTGGAGTAGTGTCACTCTTGTATTGTATCTGAATAGAAATGGGGAAATCGCTCTCCTTCAATTTTGAGTTTCTAAAGCTCAATTTCTGCTTTCCTTTGTGAAGAATCTCACCACTTCCACTAATAGTGATCTGAGGTGATTTCTTTAATTGAACTTCAAACCAAATATCCTTATCTTTCGATCCTGGGTTATACCTTTGCTTGTTACCAAGCGAATCGACAATTTCCTTTAACCGGAACTGAACGGAACCTTCCCTCAAATCAGATAAGATTCCAGATCTCGGAATATGTTCTCTTAAAGTACTCTTTATAGAATGTGAAACAAATGATGGATAGCTTACCGAAGCTTGTTCTGACTTTATAGATTCCTTGGATATAGTAGCATTGAACGTTCTTTCATTTCCATTAACATTTGCTGCAAAATGAAGGGTAGCAGGAAGAATTCCCTTGTAGTTGAATGAAGGAAATCCTAAAGCATCGATAGAACCTGTTTCTGTATTGATACATTTGTACTGGTTCTCATACCTTGGTGGATATACAAATTTAGCTTCTGGGCAATTTCCAATCAAGAACTCTGACTTGTATGTTCGTATATTGTTGTCATTGATATCTGCCACCTTGCTAATCTTATAAACACCGGGTTTCGATAATGGAATTTCAACATATGTGATTCTACTATCATGCTTGAAATCTTTATACTTTGATAAATGAGAATAGTCTTTTTTGAGGATTTTCTTTAAGGAACTTCCTGAGTATGTGATTAAATTAAGTGAATTGTCATCCGTAATGTGTTCTAATTGAAGTAATCCTAATTCGGTGGTACTATTGACCTCGATAGGCATGCCGAAATTTGTTTCTCCTAGACAAACTTTATCGAAATGAAATGGATTGAAACGGACAGAAGAGTCTGGGAGATATTGAATAGTAACTTTACCTTTGAAGTAGGAATCCATGTCTATCACTTTTGCAGAGTTGATGGATTCACCTTGAATAGTCAATTCATTCTTGAACAATCTGTTCCAAACAGGCAATACTAAACTAAGGATTGGAATTGAAATACTGCTCATCATGAAAAAGGTGATCCCATTAAGCAAAGCTGAATACACCAATGTCTTCAATGGAGAGAATCTTAACAACGGAATATTCAAAATTGGCAACAACCATAAAAACAAACCATCTAAGATAGCATATTTCATAAAGAAAGTGAAATTGGTAAGGTTTGTCAAGCTCTCGAGTTCTCCACCAACTGTTTTTAACAATATCAAGTCGTATATTTTCCATGCTTGAATAAAGACAAAGAAGGATGTAACAAACACTCGTTGCGTGGCAATGTCTAAGACATCTTGAGGAACAAGAGGTTCTGGTTCCAAGTTAGCAGCTAAGTCTATGTGATCTGCATGATCAAGATCATACACCGCACGATCTCTATCTAGCTTGCTCATTCTAACGATGCGTTAACTTGTTTTGATCATCGTGAAACAAAAAAATAAAAAGTTGGTGCACCGAGATCCACAGACGATCTAATGTGGGAAATGCAAAAATGAGAGTGGATATTTAAATGAATTGGTTCTACATATTCAAACGTTATTAGATGGACATCTAAACTATCCTTCTTCTATTAATATACTAAATACAATAAAACACTATCTCACGCTTCTGTCAAAGCAATGAAGACTTTTATCTATATACTGAAAACTCCAGTTGCAGCTTTCTATTAACGAATCACCCACAGACCATTCACCTTTTCTTGTATAACCTTAATCGCAGGTAAATCCCAACCAACACCACCGCTACCTATGGCTGCACCAAATCTAGGAACCACGTAGCACTCTCTCTTAGATGAAGTAATATTCTTAGGTGCATAAGGATGACCTAATGGCTTAGAATATGTTAACAAAGGCGAGTTCTTGGAAATGTTTGTCAATTGTTTCCCAGAAATTTCAACCAAGGGTCTCATTCTGACTTTTGGTGTCATTCCTTCTTTGGTATTGCTACCTGTACTTAACGACTGGTACACAATATATGAACCAGGCATCTTACCCAGAGATGTCATTATGGAGCTTGGATGAATGTACACAAATGGATCGTTTTCAATATGGTTGTTGTGTACTGGGAAAACAGGCGAGTATGGTACATTAATTGCAACCGTTTTCTTTGGAATATCAACATCTGTAGAGACTAAATCACCCCTAATGGCCACTTGATCGATAAATCCAGACGAGATCATTTGTTTCAAAGCAAGAATTTGTTGCTTGTTTGGAACCCCCAATTTTGTTTCCTTGATTGTATCAGCTGCAATGGAATCTGGCATTGTGTTTACTTTCACAATGTGGCTGATTTGCTTCCTTAATTTGCTAATTTCTTCCATAACCTTGGCCCTCAAAAAGTTTGATTGCAAGAACTGGTTCTTCTTTTCCTTTGGAACATGGTCTGCGGCACAAACGGCAGAAAGTAACATGAAAGCATCCGAGTAATCAATTCTGGCAAACATAGCACGGGACTTAGAGAATTGAGAACGAGTCTTTCTTTTTTCCTCAATGTCCATCACTTCTTCTTCAGATTCGGATTCTATTTCAACATCTGAATCATTTCTATTGGCTTGTGCTGGTTTTGGTGTAGCCTTTTTAGTAGCAATTCCCAATTCATTTTCAGTAATAAATGGATCGCCGACTGACAAAGCCGATACAATTGCAATTACGTATTCAAGACAATCTTGTTGGTTTCCGATAATCAAAATCTTAGCAAAACGTGGACTCAAAGGGAAAAGAGACATAGTCTTTCCTAGTTCAGTTATTCTACTATCCTTCCCTAAGGCACCTAAATGAACTAATAATTTCTCGGCTCTGACAAGAGATTGTCTGTCTGGAGGAGTTGGGAACGGGAAATTCGATACTTGATCAATACCCATGGACTTCATTGACAACACCACACTTTCAAAAGGCATTCTTAATATCTCAGGTTTGCTGAATTGAGGGAAGTAGGATTCATACATTGCAGAGGAGAATAACCTGTAACAATGACCCGGACCAGTTCTACCAGCTCTACCGGATCTTTGGTCGGCAGAAGCCTTGGAGATCCAATCAATTTCAAAGGATTGAACGCCGGTGTCTTCGTTGTATTTTCGCTCCTTGGAACGTCCACAATCAACAACGTATTTTATACCAGGAATTGTCAAGGAAGTTTCAGCGACGTTGGTAGCAACAATACACAATCTAGAACCAGGGGGTGGGTTTTCAAAAACCTTCATTTGTTCCTTGGTAGGTAAGAGAGAGTAAAGAGGAAGAACATGGAGTGGATCGTTCTCATTTTGATGAGGTTCTAATGTCTCTTCAAACCCCTCTTCTTCTTCAGAATCAGTTTGATAGTCGTCAAACTGTTCTAAATTTTGGGTATCGACGCTAAAATCAATATCTTCGGCTTCTGCATCTGTGTTCTTGTTGAGACGAACCACTACTTCTTCCTGTTCTTTCTTGTTCTTTTTCACTTTTTCTTTGGCGGGGAATTCCTTTCTCAATCTCTTTACTGTTGTGGTAATTTCGTTTTGACCTGTCAAAAAGATCAAAATACCACCTGGCGGCAACTTCTTATGAATCTTTATTGCCTTCTTGGCAGCTTCTTCCAAGTAGTCGAAATGAGTTCGTTTGTTGAAGTGAATACTCACAGGATATTGACGAGCATCAACCTTTAAGACTGGAGGAGGGGTGCTGAATAATGTCTTGTTTTCAGAAAAGTCAGAGACTCTTAAAGTAGCAGACATAATGATCAACTTTAAAGGTTTATGCTTTGGATCCTTCTCGTGATATTCTCTTCTTAATTTGATGACTCTACTTAACATCCCAATCAAAATATCAGTATTGGTGTTTCTTTCATGAGCTTCATCGATGATAATACATGAGTACTTATTAAGCATAAAATCGTTCATCATTTCTCTCAACAAAACACCATCAGTCATAAATTTCATTGCGGTACCATCTTCTTTCCCTTCATTCTTGATAGTTGTGTCAAATCTAATTTGATAACCAACACGGTAGCCATGGTCACCAAGTTCATTACCCACACGACTTGCCATAGACACAGCAGCCACTCTTCTAGGTTGCGTAATACCGATCATCCCAGGGTATGTCGAGTTCTTCAAGTCACCAAAACCTGCCTCATAAAGGAATTGGGGAACTTGGGTCGTTTTACCAGAACCAGTCTCCCCACAAATCACAATACAATCATGATGGTTAATGGCTTCCATTATTCTATGTTCTTCGCCAAAAACTGGTAACTTACTTCTCAGTTCTTGTATTTCTGAATCACGCTTAACGTTAACAAAAAAAGCATCTCTTTGAAGATTCTTGTTAATAGGAATGTAACCTTCTTCGTCAGAAGAGTGGTCAATATCCTCTTCGTGTATTGTAGGTTTCGAATATTGCTTTTTGAGCTCTTCAGAAAGCTCAGGCATGACTGCTTCTGTGTGATTTTCAAGTGTACGGACTTGTTGTTCAGCCCAATCTTTGAAAGAAGTAGCGATCTTTGAATGCTTAGGTTTGTTCTTGAGCAAATTTGGGAGATCTTCATCGTCTTCGGATTCTTCTTCGGATTCTTCTTCGGATTCTTCTTCATCATCTTCTGAACTATCTTCTTCATCGTCATCGTCTACCTCAACCTCTTCTTGTGCATCATCCATCACTTCTTCTTCTACGTCATCTTCCTCGGAATTACCGTCGTCTTCTTCTTCCACTTCTTCTTCTTCATCTTCTTCTTCATCATCCTCCTCTTCTCCTTCTCCTCCTTCACTCTCCTCAGTGCTCAAAAAATCATTGTCATCTTCAATCTTTAATCGTTTCTTTTCCTCTTTTTCAACAGTCAATCTCCAACTGTACTTTTTCTTAGCAGACTTTTCAATTTTTGGCAAGTTCCCAAATCCAAATCCTGTACCACTCCCACCAAACTTGGCTGGTCTATTATCAACAAAAGACGATTTGGTCTCTGGGAAATCATTAGAACCGCCAGTGGTATCGCCAAACTTTGACATTGAGTCTTCCAGATCGTATTCAGAGTTTTCATCTTCGTCTTGTTTACCCATAGCTCCGAATTCTTCTTCTTCTTCTTCACCCCATTCTTTCACCTCTCTTTCTTCGTATAAAATCTCCTTGGTTCTTTCATCTCCTCTACCCTGTTGTTCCAACTCTAAAGCTTCAACCATTTCTTCCTTCTTGGTCTGCTTACCTTTACCCAATAATTTAGAGGCCATCAAAAGACTGGTATCCATCTTGGTGGTTGACAACTTTTCCATAAGAATCTTCTTTTCTTCTCTCTTCAACTGATGCTCGATATACTTATCCAATCTCTTCTTCTTAGATCTGGACATTTTGGATTCTTTCTCGTTCTCGGTGTATAAGGTTTCTTCGAGTTTTCTCTTCCTTTCTTCCTTTTCTTCATTTGTCATTGGCTTCAAGATCTCTGAGTTTGAATTTTCATTATCAAAAACAGCCGTTACATCTGGGGCTGCCCCAGTTTCTTCTTCTGTATGTCTTGTGAATTGTTTATTTCGGGCCCTCTTCAAAGCAGCCTGCTTTGCAAGCATGCCTGATTTGGCCTTCTCATTAAATCTTTTTCTATAGGTACCCATAGTTGTGGGTCGTGATAAGATTTAGATGAGATGAGTTGATCAGAATCCAAATTGAGATTTTAGTGATGGGGTGGCGCTACCAAAAAAAGAAGTTTAATTTGATACCGATGGAAAAAGGGTACTATATTAATGGGTAATACGATTGATTGCTGTGTAATTTAATAGAAAAGGTAACCCATTTCACACCAGTATAACTTTTCTTTTCACGATTCTCACATATCTGTAGTTCCCACCTTCACAACAATATCTACTTCTATCAGTGGCATGCAACTATCATGAAACGTGATGTTACTCACGAGTGATGCGGCCCCGCGATTTAAACCAATCCCCCCCCCCCCCTCCGTAAATCTGGTTGATTGAAATTCTTCATATACATCAAGATAGATCGTATCAAGCACCATGGTTAACACAGATCTTTCCAAGAGATGTAAGTTTATAATCCCTATTTACTTTTTTGCTTATCGTATACTAACGAACCAGTGATTTACACAACTTTGACACTCAACTCGTCAACCCTTTACACTGATGAAAACCACCAACTTGTTCATGCCATAAATAATTTGAACTGCCTGGAGGTTCTCTCTCAAGAACTAGGGTTGATAAATGCATCAAAGACATTGATTGGTTCTATTCCAATAGACTCAAATTCAAAGATTTCCAACAACAAATTGTCTCTTTACTTTATGAAGAAACTGTTATCCAATGCAGATGGTTCAAGTGACTTAATCACAGTCATCACTATTGTACATTCAAGCGTCAACAAAACCTTAATCTTGACTATATTGAAAAAAATTACAGATAAATATATAGAATTCAAGAAGGCTGGGGATGACGCTAATTCATCTTTGGGCCAATTTAAACTTTACATGAGCCAAATTATTAAATTCGAAGAAATGAACTACGACTCCAATCAGCATGAATACAATTATGGAAAAATCCTGGAAAATGATCCTTTGTTGGGCTCTGAAAATGTTATCCAACCAAATCAGTTATTGTTAGCCAATGAAGAGGTTGAAGAGGTGAGGCAAATAATGCTTGCCAATTTAAACAAATTGTTGAGTAGAGGAGACAAAATAAATCTGTTGGTTGATCAAACAGATAGATTGAATACCCTGTCTCTGGTTTTCCAGAAGAAGGCCCAACAGATTAAGAGAAACTTTTGGCTTCAAGGTGTGAAATTCTACACGTTGTTAGGAATTGGTGGTTTAGGTATAGCTGGAATAATATGGGAAACTATATAATAACATGTCGTGCTGCTGAGGTACTATATATATTTACCCGATCTGTATATTGTAAGGTCTTTCCCCTTTTTTGCATTCACTTTATAGAAAGGTATCAATCCAACCCATTTTTTATATACATGAGAAATCAATTACTGTACAAATTTTAAAATATATAAATACACCACTACTACTCATCGTCAGACTCAGATACTACCTCTTCTATTTCCACACCATTCAACTCAGCCTCATCCTTAGACATCAAAGCAATAGGATTAGAAGGAACCTCTTCTTCTTCTTCTTCTTCCTCATCATCGTCATCTTCCTCCTGGATATTCTCTTGGTCTTTCATTTCAGTATCCTCATCTGCATCCTGAACATCTTCTATTTCCTCATCCTCATCTTCGGCTTCTTCTGTTCTTTTTATGATTTCTCCATCATCGCCCTTGGCCTTCTTTACAGTTTCTGAAAGAGTAACTTCTCTATTCTTTCGTCTGGATACAATCACGCTTTCAAATACACTGAGTTTCTGCTTGATTTCAGGTAAGAAACCAGAGAACTCGGTGTCTTCCAAAGCACTGAAAATGTCTTGAGCATTGATTGTCTTTCTGTTCCCTTCTAGAGAGTGGTGACGAGCATTAAACAAGACATGCGATACAAATACTGTGGCAGATCTCTGTAAGGCAACAAGAGAGTCTTTCGATACAAGCATACCAGCTTCTTCATCCTGCACTATCGACTTAGCAATCTTCTGAATAGTAGATTTGGGAAACAAGATCTCATCAATCAGTACGAGGGTAGTTCGGTTGGGTTGCGGATATTGTCCTTCAGCGTTCTTTCTCCATCCTTTTGGCGGCATTATGTACTCTTGTATGTATTCAATATGTTGTGGTCACTTCAAAAGGCAAACAAAACAACAAAAACAGAAATCCTATATAAAACTCGTTGGCTGGTTTTGTTATTGTGAGTTTTTCAGTTGCAGTCGCGCCTTCTGAAAGTTTGATGAATTGTTTGCAGCTCGAAAGTAGAGTGGATGTTGTGTGGCCCCCTACACATACAGAGTCCAGATTAACTAGACTTAATAGACAGGATGCCTATTAACAAGGAAGATGCCTCTTCGTTTTATGGAATGCTACAAAACCCCAACATTGCTAGGGTCCAACTAGGTAAGTACGAATTTAACACTTGGTATGGGAATGGGGCTTACTTTAGCCCAGCATGCAACTCTGAGTTGGGGTATTCCTATCATTTGAAGGAGAGGAGGAAAAAGAGCGATGAAGAAACTCCCGATATCTGGTTAGACAAACTCTATGTTTGTCAATATTGCTTCAAATACACTGCGCATGGCACAGAGATGGATGTTCACTCCAATGTCTGCACTTACAAATCAACAAAACCGGCAATAGGAAAACTCATGTATAGGGATGATGAGCTCAAGTGCTACATAAAAGAAGTTAGAGGGTACAAAGATACACTTTTTTGTCAAAATCTATCCTTATTTGGAAAGCTATTTCTTGACGACAAGTCTGTATTCTACAATGTTGATTATTTCAACTTTTATGTCATTTTTGGTCAGGACTCAGGCGAAATTCTACCAATGGGGTTCTTTTCGAAAGAAGTGTTGGCCTACGATAATGATAACAACTTGGCGTGTATTTGCGTGTTTCCTCCTTTCCAAAGACGACATTTAGGTTCCCTTCTTATCGAGTTTTCCTACGCATTGGCGTCGAAAACCCCAGGACAACTTCTAAGTGGACCAGAGTTCCCATTGTCCCCTTATGGAAGAGCCACATATCTAAACTTTTGGCTGCGGCTGATAGTTGGTATACAACATGAGTTTCAAGAGCATTTTACAATAAAATCTATAGCCGAATTGACGGGTTATAGAAAAGAAGATGTTTTAATGACTTTAGAGTATATGGGGGTGCTTATTAAGGAACCTGAAACCAACGATCCGGATGTAACGATGGACGAAGGCGATGAAAAAGGGAATCTCAATGAGGCACTGACTGGGGAAAACAAGGTGGTGTTTTCCATGGCTAATTTTAAGGGTTGGTGTGAAAGAAACAGAATTCTGCCAGAACTGTGTAAGAAGTTTCTTCGGAAAGAATGTTTGCTAATTTAAAAACTGTATTTGGTATTGTATTATAGTTTAGTTGTATTTGAATTAAGGAGCTAGAATATTGATCTTATTATTCTTGGTTTTGCATTGCCTACATTGTAGAATTCATCATTAGTCATTAATTGGCAAAGTGCCATTTGCTATTTAAGCAATCTACTAATCTTACACAACTTTCTCAAATGAGAAAACTCCTCCCAAACTCTTTCTAATCTGCCATTAATCGTCCAGTAAAAAACCTTGACCAGACATGAAATTTCAATGAGGTTTATAAAACCACTTGTACCATAAACAAGCTCCTCTATCTCAATTGCAGAAAAGCATCTAATAGTACAGAGGATTGGACATCATTATGCTTACTTTTCTCAAAAACATTCCAAAATCTTAACGTTTCATCACCAGCTCCTGTAACAATGGTTTCTCCATCTGGAGAAAGTGACAAATACAAAACACGATAAGTATGACCAGTTAATTGGGCAATCTGTTGCATAGATGGGTATTTCCAGACGATAATTTGGTTTCTTGAGTACCCATGTGTCGAGACAATTTCGTTTGAATTTTTCAGCCAAATTAGATTACAAACTTGGGACCCAGTATGTACGTCATGGACTAAAGACCCTGTTAAAGTATTCCACACCTTAATGGTTTTGTCTGCTGTACCACCGCCACTGGCAAGAATCCCACGTTGGTGTGGAGACCACGAAATAGCCTTCACGGCGGCAGTGTGATCTGTAAACTGGTATAGTGGCTTTGTATTTAATCCATCCCATATGATCAATTGGTTATCATTCCCCCCACTAGCTAATTTATTCTCTTCAACGTTCCACTTTAGGCCACACACTTCCTGTTTATGGGTGTCAAATTTGTTGATGAAGTGGTCCTCTACCCGAACATCTCGATTAAGAATACTACGATCACGAGACCCGCTCGACAATATATGCTCGTTCCATGCTAATGACAGTACACGCAAGTTGTGTCCTGACATGGTACGCACACATTTGATCTTGGTAGCATCCCAGATTTCCACTAAACCCTTTGAAGTTCCTATTGCCAAATGAGTCCCTGAACCTATCCAGTTCAAACTGGTAACTTTATCTTTGTTCGACAAGTTACATAGACGGTCAACTGATTGCGTTGAACCGTCCCAAAGGTAGACACTATCTCCAAGGCCAACAGCAAGAATATCCTGTTGGCCCCAATCCACCAAGTTCAAATAAAAGTCATCAAACAATTCTGGCGCGTCAAGCACTCTGTATGGAACTTTCAGTATCGATCTTGGTTTCTTCTGGGGCAGGAGTAAAAGTTTCTGTGATTCCTGTCTCACTGGAGAAAGGGAATAGAGTTCTTGTTGGATGTCGCGTGAAACTGGTCTTGACTTTTGTGGAGATTGGTACGTGAACAAATTTGTCTTCTTACGAGGAGTCGCAAGGGATTCATCCAGATTCGAGTAGTTTGCCACTGTGACGGAATTGTTGTTGGCGGAGACTGATTCCCTGCTGTTGGAACTAATTTCAGGAAGTGGGTTGCCATGGTTACGTTGTGGGGAATCTCTGAAGCCAGTGCTATTGGGACGTTTGGCCTGACGTTCAGGTTGTCGGGTGTCTACAGCCATAGGAACATTATCACCAAACAATTCTGCTTTCAAAACTGTTGAGAACGTTCGGTTTGCCTCCTCTTCTTTACGTATTTCTATCTCATTATCGGAGTTGCGCTGGGCTCTGAGGTCTGGAACAACATCCTGTTGAGCCAAGCTAAATGCCGCCTGTAAGTCTATTCCTGTTCTGTTAGGAATATACCTGTCGCTAAAGATAGCCTTGTTGATTCTTCGCCTGGGTGAGGAAGGCGAATTTATTGGTGTTGGACCATCAATTATTCTGGGAACATCCTTCAATCGTGTTGAACGCGTGGGTGATCGTGGCGTTTCAAATGTTCTCCGGGTAGTTCGGCGGTCCAGCATTTTTTGGTAAATGGTAAATGCTAGGTGCTTTTAATTCTGATGGTTTTGTTTCAAAAGAAAAAAAAATCTGGTATGGGGTTGGAGGAAGGGGGTAGTGGAAAACTGTACTGTGCTGATTAGGGATGAGCAGTCAAAAGGGGCCTAATTAATTTAACGATGGCAAACAATAATCTATCAGAAGTTGTCACAAATTCCGCTTTGCTGTTTCCCAATAGAGTTTAACGTGGCTAGTATATGCCTCCCACTCGAATCTTCCAATTTGTGTATTTTGCGTGGTGTTTGTTTTTAAAACTCAAAACTTTTTCCTTTGCTGTTTGTGTATGTCACGTGCTACACATTAAAACCTTTTTTTTAAAGATTTTTTATGTATGTAACGATCAAATTACGGGGAACTACAAAGGTTGGCCATTTGATGGTGTTGAGAAGAATAGATGCCGATTTCTGCATGACTTTATTTTGTTTCACTTTTCCAGAATTGTAACTCGTACAACGAATCTCAAATAGCATGCACTCTGGTTGTCCACCACTTACTCCCATTGCGAAGGCCTAATTAGGAAAGTTTTTTGAAACAAGAGAGATTTTGCAGCAATTGCAAATTATTCACACCAAGTATAAAAGGATGCCTAAATCTTCGACAGTCTTAGATCAGATCAACTTAGGAATAAACAATGTTCTTGAGAATTCTTTCCATCTTGGCACCCTTACAATGTGTTGCTGCGTATGTTGCCTACCCGTTTCATTATGATTCCGATGGAATGTTCATTATTGATGGTTTAACCATTGGAACTCCAGGACAAGAGATATCTCCAATTGTTTTAGATACAGGGTCTTCTGATCTTGTCGTTTTCTCCAACCTCTTCGATGCTTCTAATTCATCAACAGCATTAGATAGCGGAAAACTGGTCATTACCCAATATGGCTCAATTGATCCAGTGAGGATTGAAAAAATCTCAGACACGGTTTCATTTCCTGGTGGCAATGTCAGTGATCTCGACATGGGCTACGCTAACTCGTCATACAAATTTGCTATTTTAGGTGTTGGGTATCCAGCCAATTCTCCATTTGGAAGTTCCACCTACGAAAACTTCCCTTCCAAATTGAAGTCTGAAGGTTTTATTGAGCATAAAATGTTTTCTATATATGCTGGCCCACTGGAGGGAAAAGTCGTTTTTGGAGGAATCGATACCTCAAAATATACAGGAACCTTGCAAAAGATTCCAATCATGCATATGGTGTTTTCTTCAAGAATTTACCCAATATATGTTGGTTGCGCATTTACCGTTAATTCTTTAAAGTTGGGTGAAGAAACCATTTCTCTGCAAACGTATGCTTATGATGTCGACACTGGTGCAACTATTTTTGCAACCACTGAACAAATTTACAACAATATCATTGCCCTTTTGGGTGAACCTAAGCAAACCGATATTGAGTATGAATTTCCTTTGTATCCCTATGACCTTCTTGAAAAATCGATAATTAATATTGACGCTGGTATTCACTTAGAATTTGCATTATCTGAGATCTGCTCTCAAGTGACCGTTATTGACGGCGTTAAATATGGTACCTTGGATGTGATTCCAATGACAGTTGGTCCTGGTGTATACTTTGGTACATTACCTAACGTTATTCTTAACAAGTACTATATGGCCTGGGATTTGGATACCAATAACATATTCGTTGCACCAAGAGCTCTGGGAGAAGAAAATATAGTTGAAATTGATGGCCCCAATTACCCAGTTCCAACTGTGGATGTTACAATTGCTGATTTATATACCAAGTATTACAATGTGAGCTCTGAAACCACCATCAGTGTTTCTAGTTCTACTTCGTCCCCTTCTATTATTTCAAGCACACTTACCACAGTGACATCAAGCTCAGGACTTTTCTCGTCAGCAACACCAGCTTCTAGTGCCATTCTCTCCTCCTCCGCTCCTAGTACTGCCTCGCCTACAACTGAGTCCTTTGGTTTGAGTTATACAAAGTCAACCTTGGAAACACAAGTTAAGGCTCCAAGTAGTTCCAGTAGTTACCAAATCACATCTGATTATAACCAAACAACTGCTTTGGTTTCTTCAACAGATCTGATTAAAACGGTCACTCTTACTGTTTGCCCGTGTGAAGCTTGAACTGGAACATTCCTGATTTGAATGAAGTAATTGAGGAGAAGTAATTAGATTTAAGTAGAAAAACATTCAATATATGGCCAAAATTAAATGAAAATGCGGTAAATAGATTTATATGAGATTGCACTAGAATGTATATAACCATTAGCAGGTCAGTTACACATGTAAAGCCCTAGAAACATCAAATTATATAATTGCCAATTCGCCATATGTCATTACAGCTCCAATAGTACAACCCACTTGACGATTGCTGTACTTTTAACTTTTAGATCTCAATGTTCTCTTTGATCGCTATATGACCAAATGAGTGCTGGACCTGCACATTATCATCCAATCAATTCGCTGCAAATCACACTTACCTGCGAAAAACTTTCAATTCAAAAGTGTTTAAACAAACGTTGTTTCTTAGTCGTAGCACCTTCTATCGTCATGCTCAGATTATTCAACGCATCCACTGTGAGAAATGCAGTGAGAACTAGCAGAACTCAAATCAGAAACTCTGCCATCATTTCTGTCCACAGAGACATCAAGGAAGACAACCAAAACATTCCTTTTGAATTCACTGCAGAAAACTTAAAGAGAGCAGATGCCATTATAGCCAAGTACCCTGCTCAATACAAAAAGGGAGCTTGTATGCCTTTGTTGGACTTGGGCCAACGTCAATTAGGTTTCACCTCCATTTCCGTCATGAACTACGTTGCTAAGTTGTTGGATATGCCACCAATGAGAGTTTACGAAGTCGCCACTTTCTACACCATGTACAACAGAAAACCAATGGGTAAATACAACTTACAAGTCTGCACCACTACCCCATGTCAATTGTGTGGTTCTGATGGTATCATGGAAGCTGTCCAAAAGCATTTGAATATAAAGCCTGGCCAAACTACCCCAGACAACTTGTTCACCTTACAAGAGGTTGAATGTTTGGGTGCATGTGTTAATGCTCCTATGTTGGCCATTAATGACGATTTCCACGAAGATTTGACTCCAGAAAAGATGGTTGACATCTTAAAACAATTACAAGCTGGTAAGGAATTGACCAAGATTGGTCCAGTTAGTGGAAGGGACAGTTGTGAACCTTATTCTGGTGCTAAGGTTTTGCTCGGCGAAAACCCAACTGACATCAGAAAGTTTACCCGTGCTGATTTGTAGATATGATAGATAGGGATATGTGAAATATGCATAAATGTAATACGACAACAGGATGTCTAATAAGATAAAATATGTAGATGTCATGTTTGAAATATGGAGGATAGATTAGTGTAATATAGCACTAATGATAATTTTCTTTCAATTGATTCCCTGTGCACGATGGAAAATGATTATATATGACATATATTTGGGTCCCGCTAAGCGAGAGATTTTCACATTTATGAACAAACAGCTTCGATCCTTGGTTAATTAACGGTGTTAAAATTTCCGATCCGAGATTTGTACAATAAAGTAAAAACACTGTATCAAAATCGTTTAAATGCCCAACTTCAGTTCACCCCTCACCTAAACATTTTGTGGCTTTCACAGAGCCAGCGCATTTTACACAAAAATTGGACATATTCCAGAATAGTACAAGGTTGCAATTATTTATAGCTGGACCCCAATTAAAACTGTGAATGTCTTCTGTTACTGGTAGTTTCTTTTGCCCTCTAAGATTTGTACCCAATGCGTTTAAGTATAGGGTACCCAACTTTTACATCCAGGAAAAATAATTTTAAGACAGATATTATAACACCAAAGTGAAACACAACCACACCTGAAGCCACATTGTTGATACAAATAGTAGGGCCGTTTAAACATCCTCTCAATTACCCTCATGTGACTCACTGTTCCTGTTGCTGGACCCATTTCTATGGATAATCTCACGTGTAATTGCTTATCGTCACGTGTTTTGGCGGCCTCGTGAATAGTACAGTATTTGCACCATTCCATACACCTCCTTTATATTTACAATAATATATATACATAAATAAGAAGTGAAATTTGTTCAAAAAATAAATAAAAAGTCAAAGAACAAACATGGGTAAATCAGACAAGTCGTATAGTTTGGAAACCGAGTTGGTTTTCTCTAAATCCACAGATCAACATAATGCATCCGTTCCACCCCTTTATCAGTCAGCAACTTTCAAGCAAACTTCATTATCGAATATGGGAGAGTACGATTACACGAGATCGGGAAATCCAACAAGAACATATTTACAAAACCACTTGGCTAAAATTATGAAAGCTAACCATGCATTTGCAGTTACATCTGGTATGGGCTGCCTTGATGTGATTTTGAGGTTATTGAGTCCTGGTGATAAGGTGATTGCTGGGGATGATTTATATGGTGGAACTCATAGATTACTTACTTATATGCATAATAAGGGAGACTTGGTGTTGAATCATCATGATACTTCCAATACGGAGCTACTCAAATCAAAAATCGAGCCTGATACCAAAATGATTTTCTTGGAATCTCCAACAAACCCTTTGATTAAAGTTGTTGATGTTAAGCTGATTTCAGATTATGCACACAAGATTAACCCTAATATAATTGTTGTTTTTGACAACACAATGATGTCTCCTATTTTGATGACTCCTTTGGACTTGGGAGTTGACATTCAATATGAATCTGCAACCAAATATTTGAATGGTCACCATGACATTATGGCTGGTGTACTTGCCACCAGAAATCCGGAATTGTCTGAAAAGTTATATTATGTCATCAACTCTACTGGTTGCGGTTTATCTCCATTTGACTCCTGGCTATTATCCAGAGGTTTGAGAACTTTGGCTATCAGAGTGGAAAGACAGCAACAAAACACACAAAGAATTGCTGAGTTTTTGCAACAAATCGGATTTAAGGTTAGATATCCTGGCTTGAAGTCACACCCACAGCACGAATTACATGCTTCAATGTGCAGAGGAAGTGGGGGGGTTCTCAGTTTTGAAACCGGAAGCATATCCAAATCTGAAAGGATTGTTGAAGGTACAGATATTTTCGGAATAGCTGTCTCCTTTGGATGCGTGAACTCTTTGATTTCCATGCCTTGTAGAATGTCACATGCCTCGATTGATGAAAAGACAAGAAAAGAGAGAGACTTTCCTGAAGATTTGATTAGATTGTGCATAGGTATTGAAAATTGTGACGATTTGATTGATGATTTAACCAAGGCATTGTTAAAGAGCGGGGCAGTAAAGGTTAACGAAAGAGATGAGTTGTTTAGTGTTGTTGGTCTTGAAGCTAAATTATGATTTTGGAATATTTAGTATATGGTTTAATTTAAATGTAAACTTTAAGAAATGTATTTATTTTTATGATACTGGCAATTGAATTGTAAGACCACAAGTGTATACACTTTCTTAAAGGGAAACTAATATATGTTTCAAATATCTGGGTAAGACGACTTTAAACCCCCTTTTATAGAAATCTCCTTTTATAGAAAATTTTGAAAAATATTTGATAATTTTAAAATATTTAAATATTTTTGAAATATTTTGTAAAATAATCAGGCTAATGTGATTGCTTGTATTAAGCGAGAGAATTAATAAAACCATTGAGCCCCCCCCTGAATAGTTTAATTACGAATTTCGATCTCCTAGGTTAATATGAATCGGAAAATGAAATAATAGAAGAGAATTCAAATTAAAAAAAAATACAACTGGTCCTTAAATTGTACAACATAAGACCTCACCAAGTTTCATCTATGCCTTTTTAATCTTAAGAATCCCTTTGTATCAAGTCAAGTATTAGGGCTACTTATATATTGATTCATCTTTCAAATCTCACGTGCTTCGATTAGTTAACGCGTGAACGCGTCATTTCAAAAAAATTCATCCAATCCTTTCTTCACTTTTTACAACCTATCATGTCTACTTTACCACCCCTTACTAAAGATGCCATTAAGTTGGTACATACCCTGCAATCATTCGTGGACAAACGAACCCCTATGGTTTTGTATATTGTTGCTGCTAAACAAATCGCGATGGATCCTAAATTTACTAGATATCGTTATATGGTCACAGACGGGACCTACCTTGCCCAGACAATTGTTACTGAGGGATGTAACGCCTTCATTGCTAGTAGAAACGTTGGTAAGAACACAGTTATCAGAGTAACTAAATATGAAACCTTTTCAACACAGAAACTCATGATCATGATCAAGGAAATGGAAGTCCTTGGTGAAGCCACTAAGCCCATCAGAAAAGAAGATACTATCTCTATAGAGCAATATTTGCTGAAAACACCAGAAGCAATTGTTACTAAACCTCAATCTGAGAGCGGTATATATGGTGAGATTCGTGAAGATAGTCCTGCTCAAAGCAATCAGCCTGTGCAGACGCCTCAACCTCAAAAGCCTTCTGGCAACTCCTCAAACGAGAAGGTGGCCACCATCCATAGTCTCAATCCTTATGCTGCTAAATGGAGAATCAAGGCTAGAGTCTCGTTTAAGGGAGATATGAAAACTTGGTCTAACCAAAGAGGCAATGGACGACTTTTCTCACTTAACTTTTTGGATGAGAGCGATGAGATTAGAGCTACTGCATTTAATGACACAGCCACCAGATTGTTTGAAGCCCTAGAAGAAGGTAAAGTGTACTATATTACAAACGGTAGACTTCAACCTTCTAAAAAACCATTCAACACTTTAAACCATCCTTATGAACTCCAATTGGAACGTGACACCATTGTAGAAGAATGCTACGACACTGCAGATGTTCCAAGTATTACCTTTAGTTTTGTATCTTTAGACAAGATTCAAAATTTAGAGCCTAATATGATCGTTGATGTTATTGGTGTTTTAAAGACAGTTAACCCACCATTTGAAATCACCGCAAAATCAACCGGGAAGGCCTTCAAGAGAAGAAATATCTCCATAGTTGATCAGTCTGGATTTGAAATCGAAATTGGGTTGTGGAATAGAACAGCAGAGACCTTTAGCGTACCAGAGGGCACTGTTACAGCATTCAAGTCCGTCAAGGTTCAAGATTTCAACGGGAGATCATTGTCTTTAACACAATCAGGAACAATGGTTACTCAGCCTGATACTCCAGAATGCTTTATTTTGAAGGGCTGGTATGATAACGGTGGTGGAAATGAGAAATTTAAAGGGTTGAAGACAGACTCCTTTGGAAATTCCAACACTCCAAGAAAGACTATTGGTGAAGCGGAACAAGAGAATTTGGGTGGCTCTGACAAACCAGACTATTTCACTGTAAAGGCTGCTATCGGTCACATCAAGACAGATACCATTGCTTATCCAGCATGTACTAAACATCTTGAAGGAGGAAGAGGAGAAATGAAATGTAACAAGAAGTTGACTGATATTGGAGGTTCATGGAGATGCGAAAGATGTGACGTTGTATACGAGGTGCCAGTATACCGTTTTATGTTAACAGCCAATATTCTTGATCCCAAAGGGCAAATATGGATTTCAATGTTTGACACTGAAGCACAAAAGCTTTTGGAGATGGATGCCACAAGTATGGTTGAAATTAAGAACAACGAAGATCGTGCTACTGAATTTACAAATTACTTCAGATCATTTTCAGGCAAAGAGTTTGTCTTTAGAGTCAAGGCTAGACAAGACATCTACAACGATCAGATGAAAATCAAGTACCAATGTGTTGGTTTTGACGACCTTGATTTCTCCAAAGAATGTCAACTCTTGGCAGAGGAATTGAACACTTTGTTTATATAAGTGTATATTTTTTAATATTAAATGTTTTGTGATAACTATCAGATGTAATTTGTGTATACTAGGTTAAACGATACAATTGATAAATATCCATTACGTATATTATCAATTAAATACAGGAGAGCATCAAGCAATTAACTAAAAGGGTACATATCTAAAAACTACTTTTAAAGACCAGCTTCATTGTAGCACATATAATTACAGAGGTGAAGGGGTTGTCAGTGTCTCATTACTTAGCCTTAGTCAGCTTTTTGAATATTCCATTTGTAGACAGATCTGGTGTGGATTCATCAGACCTCGTAGTCAGGTGGTCACTGGTCAAATCAACCGTTGTTATAGTAGCATACCCACCCACTTGTTTTTCCAATTGAGAAAGAGTAGGCGAGCCCTTGCACTCTGATTCACATTTGGGATTCCTTGTAAAAAAGCTTCTGATTTTACCCTTTGGTTTTTCTGGGGTATTTTCATTCTTTCTTAATGCCCGGAGTTCTGTTATTGGGTATAAGTCGTATGTCCAGAATGCCATTAGCAAACCGTACCAAAAATGGAAAATCCATTCGAGAATAGACGACGTTGTGACCTTACCACGAGTATATAACACACCGGTAGCTGTCGCTAGTAAGAGAGTGACGATCAACCAAATGATCTTCAAAATGAAGGAGATGGTGAACTTGTTCCATGTTTCTCCATTAACATACTTTTTGTAATATTGACCCATGATGAAGTAGTTGGTAAAGTTTAGGGCAAGCGAAATCATCACCAAAATGCCAAAGACTGCAAGCAAAATAGCATAATGGGAAGCTGCTCTAGCTCTTTTGTGTATGTAAATTGTCCCTATTAGAGCCTGTACAACAAAGAAGGCCTGTGCCAAGATTCCAATCGTGATAGAGGCAAACGCCAATCGTTTCTGCATTTCAGGTCTGATGAACTTGATTAACTTACCAATCTTACGATGGTAGTATTCTAAATATATCGAGATGCAAAACACGACAGAGTGTATGATGATAAAAGAAATGAAAAAACCAGGCAGAATAATGGAGCCAATTCTTTCTAATGGAATAGGTTTTTCAGTTTCATCAAACTCGGGATATGCCTTACATCCTTGAGCTATCCACATTCCTGCCAACCCAAAGAGAAGTGTGTACCAACAAACGAGTCCTAAAAGGGGAATGTAGTAGAAATGGTTGAAGTTGGAAGTGACATACACAAAGGATTCTTGTATTTGTTTGAGAAAGCAGGTCATGCTTATACTATACTAAATAATCTTTTTAATCGACATATTTACGAAGGAAAGTTGGGATTATATATAATATTCAGCCTCCAAGTCGTTGGACAATCCTAGCTTTATGCAAATTTCAAAAACACACTCAAAAACAACATAGGGCCATGTAAATAACAAACAGATACAATAAAAGATTTTGTTCTACAATACCCCTTTTGAAATTCGAATTGTCTACACAGATTCGTACACAATAGTTGTAGAAGAATGACAATGGAAGGAGACTACTAGTACAATGCATGTACGAAAATGCTTGATCCCTTGGATGTAGTGGCAATATATAATAGGGTCATTGACCCCTCCCTCTCTTCTGTCTTCTCCAATTACGGGCAAAGTCATCGCATTACACCACTGTTGCTCTGATTGTAGTAAGTGGTTGTGCTTTTATCGACAATGTACCTGAAATGAGTACAGCCATGCATGAACACTAAATATTATTAGCCCGAAGCACAAAACGTTTATTCGGCTCACACATGATTTTTAATATGTTGCTCTGGCTAGTAGTCCAACTACAAGGGACCGTTGGGGCAATACCGTGTGCTCTTTGTTTTCTGCAAGGAAAGAATAAGTAGAGTTAGATAGGTGTTTTCTGTTTGGCGGTTAAGGATAAAAATATTACTGCGCATCATATCCAATCACTGAGAAGCCCGCCTCAAGAGATCGTACCTATAAAATGTACAGATATATTAAGGTACAAGTCGATTTACTCTTTGTTCGTACCTCGGATCGGAAATATTTATACTGCCGGAAATTAATTGTCGAACCAAGCTCGAGATTTTCACGTCCATGTAAATTATTGAACTTGAGGCTTTTTCAGGTATTAATTCTTGACTTGAAATATTAATTTACGGTGTTATTAAAAATTCCAATCCTTGTTGTGAACAAAAAAGTACAAAGATTGTACAAAAATTTATACGCAATTGAATTTAGCCTAATCCGGTCGTAAATTAGACTTTACGTATGAGAGATTTGATTGGGAGCGGACCAAGAAAATTGCCTTTGTATCCTTGAATGAATGAGCGGCGTAAATAGACACCCCATCCCTTACCTTGACAATTAAATAATGTTTCTTGGTATTACAGGTTGACGACTATCCACTTTTGTCCCATCATCAAAATACAGGTGCTGACAGGACGAAGAAAATGCCGTTACCTACCGAGAATGTTGCTGCGGATTCACTTGCATCTTCGTATGTAGTATCGTTTACTGACTAATGATTATCGCAATAGTTTAAACGAGATTATTGAGGGAATCATTCAGAGAAATTTCATAAGACAAAGGGTTCTTTCGTTCAATTAAATAAAAACAATTCTTTATCAGCTGCATAACTACCTAAAATCAACTAATCCATTGTACTCCAACCAAAATGCTTTTAATACCTCATTGGCTTGCCTTTGACCCCTTGTGAGCATTAGCCGCTGAACGAACTGGTTGGATTTGCTACTACTGATTCTTTCAGTTAGTTCAACCAGAATGTTGAGGGCTTCTTTAAACTGTAAAGGATATTTCCCAATCAAGTTTCTGAATAAAGGGTAGTATGCTTCAAGGTTGGACCTTGCACTAAAGAAAAATGATTTCAATAGATTGTATGTTAAGTGAAAACAAAGGTTATGGGACAGTGCCTCCCCGATTGGCACCATAAACTGAGTAATTAGAAATTGTACGCGAGTTTGATCATTTTTGTTGCCCTTTTTCATTGTGATCAAGTTTCCCCAAAACTTAACCGTCGATTTAGTCATGAATGGGTCATTCACTTGTAGCGCATCCAAGGCAAACTTAATAATCTCGGTTTCAAACATACCCAAATGAACAAGCAAGGAAGGGTGTCGCTCCAAAATTGTGGAAAACATGTCTATGACTGCTTTGATCAAATCAAGTTCTTTAAGAACTTGATCTTTATAGCTCAAGAAAACACTGGATAGTAACTGCTCAAGAATCTCAGGGGTGAATTTATTCCCGTTGGATACAATCAACGATTCAATTAAACCATAAAGGAATGGGATTGATTGCTGATTACTGTTCAGTAACTTGGCCACTATGAAATCTATAATGAGCTGCAAATCAAATTTAAAGGGTCCATTAATGGGTTCATTTAATCCGTGTCGCAAAATGTTACAGCACTGTTCAGTTACCAAAGTGTTTTGTGGTAACGGAGGAGCCGTTGGTAGAGAAGAATGTAAAGAAAATTGAGACAACTTGGTCAAGATCAATTGTTTGATACACAACGGGTCCCTTGCCCAGTATTCGTTGATCATCACTACTTGGCTTTCTGAAAGATAGTCTTCTAGTTCTTCAGGCATTTGAGAGGCCTTACCCATTTCATTAATGCATGCCAATAGACTGATGGTGAATGTTTCAATTACTTCAGAGGTATCATTTCCATTTTCTGGAAATAATCCAGTGGGATCTGACGATATTTTCAGAACAATTTCCTCAATTCTCTCCAATAGACCGAATAACATTTTCCCATATTGAATAGGGTCTTTCAATGTTTGAGCAATGGAAACGTATGAATTAACCATCCGTTCTCTTATTAAATTATCAACATTTGCATTTCCTAACATTTCATACAAAATCAATTGCAAGGTTGGCAAGAACTCTGTGAGGTTCTCCTTGGAGTCCTGACATATTTTCAATACAGCCTTAGAAGCAATAAGTGAAACATTCCTCTGCGAAAAGGAATTTTGGTTTAGGATGATCGAAAACAAAAAGTTAAAGGTATCACTTAAAAATGCTTGTCCTGTAGAATTTTTGAAAAAAAACTGAATGCATGAAAGGAAGTTAAGTATGGTGATTTTAGCCTGTTGGTTTAATGGATGCGATTCCATTTTCTCTGCCAGTTGTATAAGTTTGTGCTGAAAAATCAGTCCGATTAAAGGAATCAAGCTTTCATTAGACTCATCATCATAAAACGACAAATCGTCCGTGATCTTAAATAGCAAATAAAGCGAAGCTTCTAAAGGTAAAATAGCATTAGGATTTTCGTCCGACAAAAGTAAATCCAACTTCCCAATCACACCCTCGGACAAACTTTTGTAAAAAGAGTTTCCAAGTAAGGAATGTGTGAGAATAAAGAACTCGGCTATCTGTTGTCTGTAATGCACGAACTCTGTACTCATTTCGTAGAAAAGAGCTTTGTTCCAATATATTATACTCAATCTATTAAGAATTTCGTTACGGCGAGCAATAAGCTCGTCATATCTCTCTTTCTGTAAATCAGGAAGAACATCTTCATCATCAATATAAGTATTAACAAATTCTTCCCAAAAAGCAAGAAATTGTTCACTAACTTTTTCATCGATTATTGCTCTTGCCGGGAAGTTCGATATATCTAGAGCCAAATTAATTATTGAGTACACAGATTCATCCAATAAATTCCTTGCAATAAATACCATGTTGAATTGTAGGAAGGAAATTAATAAATTAATAAAATTTTCAACTTCTGTTTCAAATTCTTGATAATTTTCTTCGTTAAAGACAATTCGATTTATGAATTCTAAGCCAAATTGACCCTGTTCAAAGAGAAAAGTTGTTATAGAAGATTTGAATGGGTTCAACATTCGTATGTTTAGCTCGATAACATCAGTCAACGTGGAAAACGATTTGTTAAGTATATCCATACCTTCCTCATTTGCCAAAGAAATGTCAAATTGATTTAAGAGTACTTTCATAATAATCTCGGTCTCTTCTTCTAAATATCTTTGTGAGGAGTTTGATTCTGAATTGGAAATATAGACTACCCACGCATTAACCGAGTTGATCATAGTGGTTCTCAAATTTTTTGATATTGATGATATATTATCTAAAAGAAATCGAAGGAGTTGACTATAGGTGGGGAAGATTTCAATATAAATCTTTTCAAAAATGGTATCCTTCTGGGAGGGCACTTTACTTATATCTTCGACGATAATTGTACACATCATAAGGATAAGAATAATCTGGTCCTGAGACAAATTGGTGAAGGATTCATTAGTGCCATACCTCAAGATCAACTTTTTCAAAGGAGATTCGGAGGTATACAATAGACATAAGTTGCTGAGAAGCTTTCTGATGATGAATAGATTTCCTTCAAAGTTTGAAGAGGAAAGGGTGACGATATGCTCTATTATTTCGTTTGAAATGGATTCATATTCCTGGGATTTCTCTATTTCATCGGTAACGGCAGCAGCAACCACGTTGATATAAACACTGTAAGTCAAGGCACCAAAGTAGTTGCAGTTCTTCTGATCTAGAGTCAACAATTGAGAAGCCAAGCGTCTTCCATTTGGTGATTTTTGTACAGATTGAAGGTAATCCTGGCTCTGTTGTATTACTGCTGAGTTGCTACTAGAATACAAGGTATTAATCAATCGTACAATATTATCTATGCTATCCATTGGGTGGCTCAATTCACAGTGTTAGAAAGATGGGGGTTTAGTCATGTGATATTACAGCGCTAAGCTGAGAATGAGAATGGTTTGAGAAGAGACAACAAAACGTGAGCTGAGAAGTTGAGATTGAGAGAGCACAGGGTGTTAGAGGACAGAAACAATGAAAGGAGTGGCAAAACCTTGGTTTGACTCCACCTAAGAATATAATTCACCTATCGAAAGTGTATACAGATATAAAAGTCCAATTCTAAAATAAACCCATATATTTGTACAACATAGTTTTTCTTACCTTTCTTCTTTCTACTTATTGTATCATCATGCTCGCCACGGCACGATTAAATATTTATCTATTTTTCGAAGTCCCTTCATCAGCCACTTGAAACCATGTCCAGAGCTAGAGGCCAATGTGCTACCTGTAACTGTTCTCCTGGGTTACTATCCAGGAACAGAAGATCTAACTTGCTTTCTCAAAGAATTAACATCCAAAGAACTGGAAGCAGTGTTGCTGTTTCGCAGTCCAGAAAGGCTTCAATCTTTACCATCGACGCCAGTACATTGTGCATTTCCGACTCTGTTGATTCCAAGGAAATTAACACTTCCAAAAGATTGGAAGCGTTGAGAAACTTGATGGCAGAGTACAACTTGGGTGCTTACATTGTCCCTTCCGAAGACCAACACCAGTCCGAATACGTTTCTGCTATTGACCAAAAGAGAGAGTTTATTAGTGGTTTCAGCGGCAGTGCTGGTATTGCTATTGTCACCAGAGATTTAACCTGTATGAATGAAGTTCCTGAAGGACTCGCTGCTCTTTCCACCGATGGAAGATACTTCAACCAAGCCTCTAATGAGTTGGACTTCAACTGGCAATTATTGAAACAAGGTGCCAAGGACATGCCAACTTGGGAAGACTGGACTATTTCTCAAGCCATTCAATCGAGTTTAGATAGTGGTTCTAAAATTAATATCGGTGTTGACCCTACCAAAATCTCTTTTAGATTGTATGAAAAGTTCCATGGCTTGATTAAGATTGCTTTGACAAAATACAAGGATAGAAAAATCAAGCCCGAAGTTGAATTGGTTCCCATCACTAATAATTTGATTGATGAGATATGGCAAAAGTTTGAAGTGTTACCTGCTGCTACATCCAGTCCTATATTTGAGTTGGAAGCTAAATTTACTGGAGAAAGCTCTAAATCTAAGATTGAAAAGATAAAATCAAACACTTTTAAGAATGGCGTTGAAGGTTTAGTAGTGAGTGCTTTGGATGAAATTGCTTGGATTTTGAATTTAAGGGGCAGTGATATTGAATACAACCCTGTATTTTATGCTTTTCTCATACTTACTAGCGAAAAGGACTACTTGTTTATCGATAGTGACAGACTTTCAGAAACGATTATCGCTACTTTAGCTACCAACAATATTCAAATTGAGCCATATTCCAAATTCTACTCTCATTTATTTGGCAGCTCCAAGGACTTTAATCTCACCAATAAGAAATATTTTGCCCCAGACAATGTCAATTGGGAAATTGTCAGAAATATTAAATCCAGCTACACTCAAGGTTTTTCTCCAATTGAATTGTCCAAGTCCATAAAGAATGAAGTGGAAATAAACGGTGCAAAAATAGCTCATTTGAAGGATGGTAGAGCTTTGATCAGATTCTTCTCATGGTTAGAAGACGAACTAGTTAAAAGAAGTGAATTAATAGATGAATGTGCTGCAGATGAAAAGTTAACTGAATTTAGAAAACAGGAAGAAAACTTTGTTGGTTTGTCTTTTGCAACTATTAGTGCTTCTGGTGCTAATGGGGCTATTATTCATTATGCTCCCACTAAGAACCTGTGTGCCTTGATAAATCCTAACAAAATGTACTTGAACGACTCTGGTTCCCAATTCAAGGAAGGTACTACTGATACTACTCGTACTGTCCATTTTGGCACTCCTACTGCAGATGAAGTCCGTAACTACACCTTGGTTTTGAAGGGGAACATAGGTTTGTCAACTTTAAAATTCCCAGAAGGTACTACCGGTAACTTGATTGACTCTATTGCCAGACAAAATTTATGGAAATATGGATTGGACTATGGCCATGGTACTTCACATGGTGTTGGTGCATTTTTGAATGTGCACGAAGGTCCAATTGGTATTGGACCTAGACCAAATGCCGCTATCCATAAGTTACAGCCAGGCCAAGTTCTTTCCAATGAACCTGGGTATTATGAGGATGGAAAGTATGGTATCCGTATTGAAAACGTGTTTTTCATCAAGGAATCTGGAATACAATATAATGGTAAGAAATTCTATGAATTTGAAACCGTAACCAGAGTTCCATACTGCAGAAAGTTAATCGACGTTAAGTTGTTGACAGAGGAAGAAATCGAATGGGTCAATAAGTACCATATCACCATCTGGGAGGAATTGCATGGTTCCTTTGAAGTCAACTCCAAGGAATATAAATGGTTGAAGAGAGAAACCACTCCTTTAAAATGATCTAAAGGAATAAAATTGTAAAGAAATGTATTGGTCCAGCTGTTATGTATTGATTTAGTATTATAATTTAAGATTTTTAAAAAGTATTTATTTTTTATCAGTTGATTCAGTGGAAACGGCATGTGTATTAATGATCAGACCTCATGACATTCCATGGCATGTAGATTGGTTTAGGTACAATATAACTGTTATACTTGTTTGCAGTACCAGCAAAGCAATTGTACCATCCGAGAATCAGGACAGCCACACCAATTCCACCACCGGCTTGGTTCCATTTGTGGTTCATAGTGAAAGCCCCAATAGACATTGAGAGGAAACAGAAGAACAACATTACAAACATCCCACACAACGCTACAGTAGATTTAAGAGTAAGTGTGACAACCATCAATGTGAAAATACACCAACCAAGTAAGAAAAACCCAACTCCAGTGGACAATTCTTCCAAATTATCTTCATATGCAGCCAAAATACCAAAAGAAGGAATATAGATGGGTGCAAATGCAAGCCAGAAGGCCCCATAGGAGCACAATGTTGTGGCACCAAATGTGTTACAAGCAAAAAACTCAGCTATACCGGCTGCAAAAATAACCACTCCTCCGTAAAATGCTGCCAAACCAACGATAACATTTGGAACCATAATGTCAAAAGCCCGGCAATTGTATAATGATAACACAAATGTGGAAAGGGCAAATGCAGCAAGACCCACGGGTGCAGGGTTAATATTAGTTTTTGGGTAAGGAGTAGGGCCAGCAACTAGTGATCCTCCAAACGCTTGCATTAATTCGTGTCTATGGAACTTCTGCTTTCCAATAACGACAAATTCTTGGGAGTCACCTTCATAGTTTATGTTGGTAGTTTCTGAGGGGTTAGACTTATCAGATGAGACTGTACTTGACATTGTTCTTAAATAGTTAAGGATAATCACGACCTTGAAGCTGGACTCAAGCTCTCTTATACACTAGCTTGCCCCACACCAAAATACTTGCAGCAATTACGAAGTTTCCACCTTTGTGGGGCCTGAGACCAATTTCATCTACAGTTTACGAATTACAATGTAAAATCTATGCAATGGAGTTTTCTAAAATTCTTCTTTTTCTTGACTCCATTATTAGGACATGTTCCAAGAATGTGGGGTCATTACTCACTTGAAGTATAGTAAAATAGTGGCACCACAAAAAAAGAACCCTGGGTAGGGACGCTGCGATCAAACTGAACTAACTGATAAATATCATTCTTCTATAGACACGGCAAGTAATTTACTTGAACCGAAGTGGCCTCCCCCACACTATTGTCTCAAGTGAACTGTACTATGAAGAGAATAATATGTTGGAAAGAAAACACTTGGTTTTATTGTTGTACAATGTGTTTCTATATTACAAATACCCCTCATTAGTATTCTTGTTTTGAGTTAGTCGACACAAACATGATCATTTACTTCTTCTTCTTCATCCTGCTTACCTCTCGGTGATGTGTTTTTCTATAAATCTATAGCAAGCAGGTTTATTTTTCGATCCTGTGGGTTCCTTTTCCAAAACAGTTATAAATTTAAATTAAACTTAATCATTTTGCAACTATAAGTAAGAAGCCACTGCAAATCATCTTTTCTTGTCTTGTTTCATTATTTTGCCAAAATGAATTTCTTTTAGCTTTTTAGATCTAGTAATACAGCAAATGTATTGAAACTCAGGTACCATACAATCTATTATTCTTCAAAAAGCATTTGGATCTCTTCTATTCTTCTCTTTCTTCTTTCTTCCTCTTCGGCACCAACAGCCTCACCGATTTGTTTCTTCCTCTCTTGAATCTTGAGCATTTTAATTTCAATCGAGTTCTTTACAATGAACCTTACCACCTTGACCGTTTCATTTTGTCCGATTCTGTGGATTCTATCAATGGCTTGGTCCTCCACACTGGGTGACCACCATGGATCCATCATAAATGCCCTGGAGGCGGTTGTCAAGTTGAGCCCTACTCCACCAGCTTTGAGAGACAAAAGCAAAATTACAATCTTTCCATCTTTTTCCGGCTTATCAAACTTTTCCAAAACCTTTTGTCTCTCTTTCATACTTAACAGTCCAACAAATTTATAAACTGTGAATCCGTCCTGGTCCAAAAATTTCAATTCATTTTCAATGATATCCAAATAGGTTGAAAATTGTGAAAATAAAATAACCTTTTCGCCCGGATTGGTCTCTTTTAGACCTCTTAAATGCTTTAATAATGCTTCAAGTTTCGAGGACGTCTTGTTGGGATCATACCAGTACAATTGAAATTTATATGAATCAGTAGGATCTTTAACCTTCTGCAGTTGAGTATGGAATCGAACTTCCTTGTGAGTAGTTTCTCTTGGACGGAGTTTAAAAAGTTTGTACTTAGAGATCAAGTTTCTGCAGTTTGGACAATGAACATCTCCGTCATTTCTTTGACTTTGGAATTCAAAATGTTCAAGTAAACAACCAAAGCAGTAAGAATGACCACATGCTGTGAGGATCATTTCACCTTGTGGGATGGGACTGGTTGTGCAAATTGTGCACTCTGAATCGACCAAGTCAACTTTTTTATACAACGGGAACATCACCTCATTCTTTTCTGTATCATTTCTGAAACCATTCTTGACAGTTAGAAGTTCAAGGGCCATTTTATCCTCTTCAGTCATAGACTGAATTTTCTCAAGCCTATCGATCTCTTCGCCTTCTAAATCGACTGGGCTTCCAACCAAGTCAGTGTGGCAGCATATCTGTCTTAACCTTAAAATATGTGTGAGAATTTGAGTATACTGTCTGAGGAGCTGTCCTGTGGCAACCCCTTCATTGAAAGACTTTGTGGCTCGTAGCTTGTACCAATTATAAAGTTTCTCCTCCTGTTCATTGAACTCAATTTCTTGGATTATAACTTCTTTTGGTGGCAACTCTACAATAGGCTTTCCATTCTTCTGTTTCATATTCTTAGTTCTTCTCATGAAAATGGGATCTAAAACTGACTTGATAATCTCCAAGGTTTGAGATATTTGCTTGTTTTCAAAGGGATCTGTGATAAATGTTTTCCAGTAAGTGAAATTACACCATGGATCAAGCTGGAGAAATTTGACCAAGGAAAACAAGTCATCAAGTCTATTAATGATTGGAGTACCTGTCAAGACCCACTTTCTCTTCAGAGCAATTTCATAAATTGACTTTGCAGTCTTCGTCGATCGATTTCGTATATTGTGACCCTCATCTAACATCACTCTAAAAAACTCTACCGAGTATATTCCACTTGGAGGCAACTCTCCATCATCTTCTCGCTGTTTGTAGAGTCTGTTGTACTCATTCAGAATGGTACCATACGTGGTAATCAACACAATTGGTATGTTTGAAGTCTTGTTACAAAGTTTGTGAGCCAAGTTAGATGTAGTCGAATCTCCGTAATAAACCATACATCTATGGTTAGGATTGTTATTACATTTTTCAAATTCATGTTGCCATTGCGTCAACAAGGACATGGGGACTACAATCAACGTAGTTTTGGATGCATAAGGACGAATTGGATTCGTTGGAGTAGTATCAGTATCATAAGGAACTGAATTTATCAAAGCCAAAGAGGAGATGGTTTTACCCAATCCCATTTCGTCGGCGATAATTCCACCACGAAGTGAGCTCTTTATGATTGGTCTCTCTAGAGACAATTCCCCGTTGAAAGTATTTGCATAAAAATAATTATCAGAATTAATGCCTTGCGTTGATTGGGTTGTTTCATCCAGGTGAATGCTTTCTGTGGGCCATCTGTACATTTTCCACAACGGATTCACCATGCCATCTTCTATTTCTTCTATTTCTCTCTTGGATTGAGAAGAAAGCTCTGCGCATTCTTCTAGAACCCCAACTTCCTTCTCTCTAATTAACATCCACGAAAGCCCTTGACTCTGGTAAGTTCGGAGGTCCAACTTGAAATTCTCCTTTGGGGGTTTTGTATTTTCCGGTAAAGTTTCTAGTAAGCTATGGTGATTGCTTGCCTGGTAAAATTGTTTGAGCTGATCTAAACTGACGTTATCAGATGGCAATTCAGTTTGAGATTTGGTTGTAATATCGTCTTCTTCGTCCAAGTCGATGATTTCACTTTCCTCTTGAACTTCTGTGACTTGCTCAAGCCCTTTTGGTTTCAATCCCAATCTGTCAAACAACTTGGCTAGTGCATACTGACGCAAGCGGAGAATAGCTTCGTCGTTGCTTTCGGTTTTGAAGTGGTTAAATGTGGTTGACTCGGTTCCACGTTTTAACTTCTTTAAGGAAATCATGGTCTCATCAGTAGGAGCTCCTCTAAAGGCAGATTCCTTTAAATATATCTTGATTTCTATTAAGAATGCATCACCTATTGATAGTCTTGAAAAGGTAGTTTCAAGGACAGTGGTGGTGAAGTCAGCCATGTTTAGATCAACCAAGGGCGAGAAGGTCCTTGTGAGATCCTCGGGGATTCTAGCTATTTCTCTTTCACTGCTATCGAGCAAACGAATAATTGAACATTTGTCCATTGAAGACTTCTTGGGAATCAACCGTTTCAATCTCAACTGGTCCCCATACTTAACAGGACGAAATGTGGGACGCGTTGCCCATGCCTGTGCTGTTACCGAACCAATGTACCTTTTCCAATTCGTGGCCTCTAGCTCTCGTTTGGACTTTTTCGATTGGTCAATCATCCGGAGATGCAAGTCCTCCCAATCATCCTCAGTACCCATCTCTCTAAATCTCTATCGAGAACTTGAAAAATCGCGTCTGGTTTATTTTTACGGTATATGGGAGACACGTTTGGGGTATATTGAATAAGTACAGATGAGAAGCTAAAGGGGATGTGTAGTAGAAGTTTCAACATTGAAAATGAATCCCTTTTTTTTTGACCCGACTGGCCATCTCATCTATAGAATTTACGTTAAATGGTTTGAAAATCTATTGATGATGCAAATGAGCTACAGGTCTAGTTAAATCAACACACCGTATCTACTCCAAATATCGTGGACTTAGAATTCCAAAAGATGGATAATCTGGGATATCCAAGAACAGTTGTCACCAATACAAAGAAAGTCACAACTTTTCGAAAAACAGCTAATCCATGAATTTACATGAATCACAATTTCTACAAAATTTCAAACTCTGTTCAGATCTCTTAGAATATACAAGGGGCTACTGGTTTGCTGGCATGTCTTCTATAAATATTAAGCCTTTCTTGGTTTGAGCGTATCTTTCGAAACACCAGTAGTTGTACTGGATGGGGTTTCCTTAGTGGTATCCTCAACAGCAGTAGCAGTAGTAGTAGTAGCAGCAGCTACTTCATCTTCCTCCAACTCCTCGTTCGATTTCAACTTAACCTTGTTTAACTCGGATATAAACCAAATCACTGATCCATAAAGTAAAACAGCTATAACCAATAAATTGACAAAATGGATTGACCTACTTAAATAGATCAAGCTGATTAATGATATAATCAAAAGAATAAAGGAAGCATGTGTGGCTTGAATCAATGCAGGGGTGGTTCCTGGGGTGAACACAGATTCCCATAACTCTGTTATAAACATATCTGGTTTTGGGTATGGAGTTTATGAATGGACGATTAAATTTGTCGCATTCAATTAGAAATGAAATTGGAAAGTACAATCATATTGATAGAAGACAATGCCTTAGGGAGTATTTCTGACTGAGTATCCGACTAGTCTGTGACTTGTTTGTGTTTAGTTTCTGAATGGATCCTGAATGGGCATCTTTTATATATTCATATCTGAATGTGCCTTTACGAATTCTCTATTTGGAGTATGGACTAATCGGAGTTGAATCAATTGGTAAGTGGAACAGTACAGTGTATGATAGATATATATGAGAAAATTATTAAAGAGTACTTTTTCATTTACTTCCCCTTGAACAGATAAATAGCCAATGACACATCTTCTAATATGGCGTACTTTTGTACCTCTCTCAAATCCGATATCCATCAATTCGATAAACCCTCTTCTACCTCCGGAATTATGTTCAGATTACATGATTCAATTGATACAGAGTTAATTTATCGGGACTCTTGTTTAAAATGAAGCTTAGTTTGCTCTTTTCAAACTTTAAATTATCATTGGAAGATAGTTCCTTCCAAAAGCGACTAAGCTCCAATATAAGAACGATAAAACTCCAGAGAGACCTTATTATTTTGCTTACAAACTTTTGTACCCTCTAATAGAGAATATACTTTCATCGGAATCAATGTCAAGAATATATTTCAGTTACTAGAGAAGCTTGGGAGATCTAATCTGTCATCATTAGTCATGTTAACCTTGCTCTCTCACAAATGGAGATAAGAGTAACAAGTTTGCATAATCTCACACCTCGCACAAAACTGTATGGCTTCAAGGCATTTTTCAGACACCAGGAACTTTCCAGGGCTTTTAATTGAAACTGGTAAATTTTAATGATGGTACGCCTAAACATACCCTTACAATATCATTGTGACTATGACAAGCAATGTGACTTTTCTCCTTTCCCGATAACGCATAACTACCCCTAGAACTCTTCTCCTCTTATATCGCCCTACGGTTTGTGCATTTCCCAATTTTCTTGAGTGATCTCCACCTATTGGAATACTCATGGCAACATCCGTCTATACCCATCCCGGTACGGCTTCTTCATTCTTCTCCCTAGGTTTCTTATCTAAGGGATTGTTAACAAGAGCACCGTTCACTATCAAATATTACTCATCGTACTTGTCTGCAGGTTGTTTCGCTCTCAAGAAACAGCTATTTAATCAGATCCGGATCTCTTTTTCAAGAACTGCTTTGTGATAATTATCACTTTTTCTTAACATTAAATTATATTTCTTTATTCTAGTTGACTAGTTATATAGACTGGATAACTTACTAAAATACAAAACAAACCACCAATCTCATCTACAATATTTCAAATGACTGTTACCGAAAAGTCTGTGGCCCTCGACCTTTCCCATCACCTTTCTATAGAGGCTAAGTCAAGAAACTCGTCTTCCTTGAAGACTGCCTTCAAGTACTATGGTGTCGAAGGCTTGACCTTCTTGGGTGGTGGATTACCTTTGAGCGACTACTTCCCTTTCAACAACATTAGTGCTGACATTCCAACACCTGGATTTTCCAACGGAATTGGCGCCCAAATCACCGATAAGAACAAGACTACTATCGAAGTTTTTAAGAAGAAGGATTTGAACAAAGAAGCTTACGACATTGAATTGTCAAGATCCTTGCAATATGGTTACACCGAAGGGCAACCAGAATTTGTTCGCTACTTGAAAGAACACACTGAATTGATCCACAAGCCTCCTTACAAGGACTGGGATTTGGTAGCAAGTATAGGAAACACCCAATCATGGGATGCAACCTTGAGAACATTTGTCAACAGAGGTGACTCCATTTTGGTGGAAGAATACACCTTCCCTTCAGCCTTGGAAACAGCCCAAGCACTAGGCATCACCTGTGTGCCTGTGTCTATGGACCACGAAGGTTTGAAGCCTGAAGCATTTGCTCAATTGTTAGACAACTGGGTTGGAGACAAGCCTAAGTTGTTGTACACCATCTGTACAGGTCAAAACCCTACCGGTTCTTGTTTAAGTGCCGAAAGAAGACGTGAAATCTACAAGATTGCCCAAAAGCATGACATAATGATCGTTGAAGACGAACCATACTACTTCTTGCAAATGGAAACTTACACCACTGATCTTGCTGCCAGAGAAGGCAAGGCTGTACACAGTCACGAAGAATTCCTCAAGGCCCTTGTCCCATCTTTCATCTCCTTAGATGTCGATGGTAGAGTCATTAGATTGGACTCTTTCTCTAAGGTTTTGGCACCAGGTTTAAGATTCGGGTGGATTGTAGGCCAAGCCAAGTTGATCGAAAGATACGTCAGACTCCATGAAGTGACTATCCAAGCACCAGCAGGCCCAGTTCAAACCCTCACAAACGGTCTCTTGCAAAGATGGGGCCAATCTGGATACCTTGATTGGTTGATTGGCTTGAGAGCTGAATACACGCAGAAGAGAGATGTGGCCATTGATGCTATTCACGCCAACTTCCCTAAGGAAATCGTCACTTTTGTTCCTCCTGTAGCTGGTATGTTCTTCACCTTCAACATTGATGCCTCCAAGCACCCTAAGTTTGCCACTGAGTTTGGAAGCGATCCACTCAAGGTTGAAAACGCTGTCTATGAAGAAGGTATTGCTAAGGGATGTCTTATGATTCCAGGCTCTTGGTTCAAGGCAAAGGGTCAAACTAACCCTCCACAAGAACTTCCAGTTATTGCCGGTTTAGAAAACAGTGTTTTCTTTAGAGGAACTTATGCCGCAGTCCCATTGGATGACTTGAAGGCTGGGCTTGAAAAGTTCGGTTTGGCTATTAAGTCTCAATTTGGCTTGTAAAAAGAATAGAAAAATAATCTTAGAGTTATATTAAATACAGGCAGAGTTTGCAATGGAAGTGTAGTTTTAAATTTTAATGGAGCCAAAGTTGACTTGAAATTGAGGTTCTAGATTTTTGAGATCAGACTGGTAGATGTTTTAACTTTTTATTATTCCATTATAATTTCATTCTTTCCAATTAACTTAAATGCTTTAGTATTTCCAGGACTCTGGAGCTCCTGAACTTCTGAAACTTATTGGTATTTTCATTTAACAAGTTATCCGTCAATCTTTAGTTCATTTACTATTCAGATTTCTTTTTCCAGCTCCGCCATAAATTCTTTAAAACGATCAATCCATTACTTTCATTTCTATCCTCATCTTTTTACTTCATACCATTCTTTCAATCTCTTCCAAATATTTTGAAGTCCCCATTTTTCAATAGCCTACAAAATAAACTGCGAAAGTAAAACAAAATCAACCAGGTCAATATGAAAATCTTGAAACTACCATGGTTTGGTCATAAAGGTAAGGCTACACGGTAACACTTCTTTTATAAAACTTTACTAACTTATTCAGCCGATAATAAGAAAATTGAATGTTATTCTGTAACCATCAATTCAGATGGAACTCGAATAGCGTCTGGTGGTCTTGATGGTAATGTCAAGATCTGGGATACTTCTAGCATATTAGGATTCAATAACTTAGCAGAAATGAAAGAACAGAATGACAGTAAGGGACCAAGTTTAAGACGACCTCTTTGTTCGATGAGTAGACACAACGGGGTGGTTACAAGTGTTAAATTTTCGCCAGACGGTAGATTTCTTGCATCCGGTTCAGACGATAAGATCTGTTTGATATGGGAAAAAGATGAAGAAATGGCAAACAGACCTAAACAGTTTGGTGAACAGGAAGCTGATTTGGAGCATTGGAATGTTCGGAAAAGATTGGTGGCCCACGACAACGATATTCAAGATATAGCTTGGTCTCCAGACGGATTACTCTTGGTGACTGTAGGGTTGGATAGACTGATTATTGTGTGGAACGGGTTGACATTTGAGCGAATTAAGAGGTACGATGTTCATCAATCAATGGTCAAGGGAATTGTTTTTGACCCTGCAAACAAATACTTTGCAACAGCCTCCGATGATAGAACGGTTCGTATTTTTAGGTACTACAAGAAGCTAAACGACTACAATTATGAGTTTCAAATGGAACATATTGTTATGGATCCTTTCAAAAAGTCTCCCTTGACGTCTTACTTTAGGAGAATGAGTTGGTCTCCTGATGGTCAACATATCGCCGTACCCAATTCTACAAACGGGCCAGTTTCTTCTGTCGTTATTATCAACAGAGGAAACTGGTCAAGTGACATCTCCTTGATTGGCCATGAGGCACCCTGCGAAGTTTGTGCATTCTCACCAAGAGTCTACACGGAGTCTGAACAACAGGGTTCTCCAAAGGAAGCTCAATTCAGCACCATACTTGCTACTGCTGGTCAGGACCGCGCTCTTGCGATTTGGCGCACGTCTTCTTCTAGACCTATTGCTGTAGCGCAAGACTTGGTAGACAATTCTATTACTGATATCTGCTGGTCGCCAGATGGCCAATCAATTTTCTTGTCCTGTTTGGACGGATCAATAACTGCAGTCACTTTTGACTCTGGTGAGTTGGGGACAGTAGTTGGAGAAGAATTAATGAGTGCTCAGTTGAACAAGTACGGGGCAGATCGAGAATCAAACATCTTTCCGGAGAGTGTTGAACAGTTGGTCATGGAAAGCAAAGGAGAAAGCAAAGGAGACCAAACCCCGTTGGATCATAAAGTCATCGAGAAGAAAACTATAGAACAAAAAATCATAGAACCAATCAAATCAATATCGGGTACACGTTCTTTGATCACCTCACAATCGAAAGCAACTAAACCACTCCAACTTTCAAAGCCCACGCCCAAGCCAACCTCACAAACCATTACATACAAAAATGGAAAGAAGAGAGTAGCGCCTATGCTCATATCCACATCTTCAAGTGTCCCTATTCTAAAACCCTTAACTACTAATAAGGTATTCAAAACAACAAAAATCTCTCAAACAAATTACTATCTTCCTCGTTTAGGTGTGGCAACTTCGGTAAGTGGGATAAAACTTAGAACTGCACAGTCCCAAGATATTAACGAGGAAATTGTAGGAGATAATGACAATGACGATATGGGGAACACGGCTGCTCTGACAGTCTCGGAGGCATCTCTCAAAAGACAGAGAACAAAATTGAAAAGAACTGCTTTGGAAACAAGGTACCCGACTAGTTTTAAAACAATATCTAATTTACCCGAAACTTTATTTTACAACACCACTCTGATTAACACCGAGGTTGGCCAGTTATTGAAAGGAGCCGGGAAGGATGCAGTTGAAATTACAAACGTCGAAGTGGATGAGAACTTGTTGTTTTCTGTAGTGTTGAACGGATATCAACATGAAAGGGATCCTCAGGCCGACATTTTAGATGATAAAAATACTAAAGATATTTCTCGAACTACAATTGAAGTACGTAATGGATCACAATGGCCCAACGAGGATGATATAATAGAAAATGACCCATTTGATAGCAGTGATTTTAATGATCCTACGAGGGTTTCTGTGGTTAGTGGAGAGCATATGTACACTCTTTATTTTCCTTACAAGATTCAACATGTAGTTGGGATCTTTGCGAAAAGAATGCTAAAATTCATAGCCTTGATTTCGTTTCATGGAACAGTTCAGTTTATCCATGCATTCGGAGGAAGTTACATGTGCCCAGCTCTCGAACTTGGAGAAAACATTGTCAGCATTAGACAATCAAATGGGCATTTTGCTGTTTTGACTAGTTCTGGGTTGGTGTATTCATGGAAATTTGGGAATAAAGGAGAGGTCACTGGGTTTCATAAAGGTATTTCAATAGCGCCAATTGTTAGTATTATAGACTTAGACTCCACTCATAGTTCTAAGAAGTTTACTACATGTACCTTACCAGAGGTCCGATCATTTGAGATTAGCGAAGATGGAAATCCTATTGTGGTGATGGAAGGTTCAAATGACGTGTACTTATACTCGAAGGATTTAGAGTGCTGGACAATGGCCATGGATTCCTGGTATTATTCATGCATTGAACCATCTATGATTGAATACTCCAGACTGGCTTTGGATCTAACAATATACAAAACAATCAACCATTATAAAGATGACGTTAAAAAGGGTTTAGTAAACTCGTACAATCTTTCTCCGCACAGCGAGTTGAAGAAAGTGATGTCGGAAAGATTCCATTTTGAAATTACAAGAAGTAGAAATAGTATAAATTAAGAATGCATGATAGGTATATTTTTTAAAAAAAAAGTTAATAGTAACAGTACTTCTTCTCTTTTGTGCATTGCTTTCTATTCTGTTATTTTATCTTTTCAATCTATTTGGTAGACTTTTCTGTTTGATTGGCAGCCTTTGGAGGTTCCGGCTTCTCCACCTTTTGTTCAAAAACAAACTTTCCTGCCAGGATTAAATCTTGCAAAACGTTTCTCACACCAAATGCCCATAAAGAGTATGCCACAGTACCCACTTTTGAAAAGGGCAAAGCCAAAGTCCATTCCACGTAGTCCGGGAAGGCACCTTGTGGAAAGTAAAAGACAACACGCTTTCTGAACCAAAAGGAGCAGATGTAGCCTGGGATGGTGATAAAAACCAAAAGTAAGGTGCTGACAGCCTTGTCTACCTTGCTCTTGTCTTGAGTTACCAATTCTTCTAAGCTCTTGATTTCGGCAATCAATTTATCAGCCCTTCTGTTCAATTTAGTCCACTTGGCGTACTCATCCTGGGCACTAACACTTCTCTTTTCACGGTTAAGCTGGCTCAACTCAGCATTCTTTGCTGTTATCTGAACAAAGGTTGAACTCAAGCCCAACTTGGAGCCCAACTTGTTATAAACCAGCCATACAAACTCTTGAATAGTAGCCTTTCCCACAGCAGCCTGTACCTGTTGTACAGTCAATAATAAAACAACAAATAAAAGAAACGTATACGGGGACATCTCAATGTATCTATCTAGTTCGCTCTGTTTTCTCCACAAGTGTGTCCTTCAAAGTTTCTCACAGCTCCTCAAAAAATCCCATCACTTTTTTTCCAAAACTCTCAAAAAGGCTCAACACAACACCAAGGTGATACAAGGAAGAAAGTTTGAAGATGCCATCTGACCAGGAAGAAGATTACACACCATGGATCCAGCTGTACTGTGGCGCGTTCGCACACGACTATTTTGTTGCGGTGCCCCACGATTTCATCGAGGACGATTTCAACTTGACAGGCTTGTCGCTGCAAGTCCCCTTTTACAGAGAGGCTCTATATACCATATTGGACTACCAGGTTAGCACTGCTGACGATCCCATCGACGAGGCCAATAATTCAAACTCCAAATCGGAACTTCCAAACAAGGCACTCTTGTCCAACTCGGCAGATTTGTTATATGGCCTCATTCATGCCAGGTACATAACATCAAAGGCGGGTTTAACTGCTATGGCCACTAAATTCGAACGTAACGAATTTGGCACTTGTCCTAGATATTACTGTGACGGGATGCACTTAATACCCGTTGGTTCTACAGATATTCCGGGTCAGGAAACAGTCAGATTGTACTGTCCATGCTGCAATGACATTTATCTCCCTTCCAGTTCAAGATACTTAAACATAGACGGTGCCTTTTTCGGTACCACCTTTCCTGGCTTGTTAGTTAAGATGTTCCCTGAAATTGAACACCAATGTAGAATCAGAATCGACAAGTTCAATCAAAACGAATTTGGCTTAAAGTTGTTCGGCTTCAAAATCAACGAATCAAGCGCATGTGGACCCAGAATGAAGTGGTTGAGATTACACCCTAAAACTGAGGAGCAAAAACAAGAATACGAGAGCTGTGAGTTTTCTGTTCCGGATGATGATCTGGCCGATGAAGGCGAAGAGATGGAAGTGGATGAATAACTGTATCAAGATAATCTTTAGAAAATTTATCTCATGGATCAATTATGGAAGTTGATCTGCATATGTAGTCGACACAGGCTTAGTTAATTTAATGTATATTAGTATGGAATATAACGTATGGACAAGGTAGAGCATGGAAAAATGCATATTTTCTATATATATATATTTAGTGAGTCAAGTGAACTGGCTTACCTGGTTCCCATTCTTTGATTCCATTTTGTATGTTGACCCAGTACTTCAATTTGACGCCCTCCATGATTAAATCGTCCCATTTTTGCGGAACCTGCGGTATCAACTGTTCAACTGTGTTTTCAGTTTCCTTGATTCTTTGGTCGTTTTCTACTGACAAATCATCCAACTCGGCTTCATCTTCTGCCATTTCCAAAGACTCATGAGCTTCCAAAACCATCATGAGGGTGTCCTTGTATTCCAATGAAGCTTCCGGCGATGAGCCTTGGAACTTAGCAATAAATTCTTTAGCTACTTCATCTTGTGTGATATCCAAATTCTCCGGATGGTTTAATTGAACGAAGTGGGCTAGCCTTGTGTACGGGTTTTTCAATGTGGAGTATGCCCTATTGATATCGGACGAAATTCTGTCAGAAGAGGGATTGTCATTACTCACCTCTAACCGGGAATTAACATCAGGGTGGCTTTCACTTTGTAAGAATCTATACTCTCTGCGTAAATCCTTAGAATGCACAATAAATGAATCTTTAGGAGGTCCGCCATTCGGAAAGTTTTGAGGGAACAACTGGAAATAAGAAGGGATTGAAAGCATCCTCAATCCCGAGATCCTTGAAGTGGAACTCCGGCTACCATTCAATACTGAGCGTAGTAACGTGCCGGACTTAGTAAGCAATACCATCTGGCCAAGTTTTACTGTTGATCTTTTCGAGGGGAGTTTTAATCTTCTTTCTCCCCAAAAAAAAAATCGCATTACTTCAAAAAGCCAGTGAATATCAAGATCAAGATCACTATACTATTGATGTTTAAGAAGAGAATAAAGAAGTCAGAGACAAAAAGAAAGTTGGACATATCAGATGATGATGAGTCTATTCAAAGCACCCCAAAAAGCAAGCACTTTAAAGGAAGTTCTGGTACGTTGCGGACTAGTGCTGTTCTGACTAATACCAATTTGATCTCTACTAAATCAGAGAATGAGACCTCGGATAGTCTTCCTCCGGCCCCAAAACCAAAAATCAAACCTCCATCTGAAAATATCAAAACAATAACAATTACCGACTTTCAACCAGATGTGTGTAAAGACTTCATGCAGACAGGGTTCTGTGGGTATGGGGATACTTGTAAATTTTTACACATTCGTGATGAGCTGAAACAGAAGAAACCAATTGAAAAGGACTGGGAATTAGATAAAGATGACCTGCAATCTAATCAATCTGCGGCTGAGGATCCATTCAAATGTGTCCTCTGTAAGAAGGACTACAAGTTCCCTATAAAGACCCAATGTGGACACCCTTTCTGTAAATCATGCTTTCTTGAACGATTTAAAAAGAAGACTACATGTTATATTTGCCAAAAGGAAACAAACGGTGTGATGACACCTTGGAAGATAAGTGCGTAAATACTAGCTCTTTTCTTCAACCTTGAGAATTTTTTCACGGAGTTCTCCATCTCCATACTCCGCAAATCACAATCATGGCTGACTCAACTACACAACTGTATTATAAACTTTGTCATCCATTATTGCTTTCCCTGCAAACCCTCGTAAATCAAGCCAATTTGGGGTTTTTTGTGCAAGTGTTGATCAAGTTGATGTTGTCATGTGACACTGGAGGGAATTTCGCAACATGAATACAGCAAGACAACAGCAATAACAGCAATAACAGCAATGTCAGCTTTAATCTTACAAAAGCTAGGCCATGAGTATGTCCTTAAGGCATTCAATGAATTTGCCGGTAAAAACTTCAACCCCAAGAACCCGTTTGAAGAAGAAGATGGCAGCCGTGTGAGACTCCCCGAGTCGGCCACAAAAGAAGAAACTAAGTTCTGGAAAAGTTTGCAACATCAAGCCTGGAGACATGATAGATGCTTTATTGGGTCATGTGGAGTGGGCATGAACTGTGGCCTCGGCCTAGCGCCCTTATTAGTTCTTATTCCAGTGATTGGGCCCTATTTAATGTACCTCATCCACATACGGGCAATCCGAAATGTCCAATCCAAATACCCCATTCCTGCTAAAATGCTTGCTAAAATGCATTCCAACACTTTGATTGATCTATTGGTGTCCATACCACCGGTCCTTGGTTTCTTTTTCAGTTGGATGAACGGTTGCTCAACGCGAAATGCCAGTCTTGTGTATCAGTATTTAGTTGTATTAGCCCAGGAGAGAGAGAATGACAAACCGGCTCACTCTGGTCCGATCACAAGTGAACGTGTGGGCTATTCAGGCACATGGTTTTGGAAAAGATCACCAACACCGGATGGCAAACAGGAGCCTGTAAAAGGTGACCTGAACCAGACCAAACAAGAGAGTATTACTAAATCAAACACTCAGGAAATACGAATGCCTTCAAAACCAGAACCTATAAAGTGAATAGAGAAGAATTTAGAGAATACGAACACCAAGCCAGGGTCTTCCTGGAAATCTCTGAATTAAAATTTAAACGCAATACAAAAGAACAACGAAAGCAGTCGGAAGCAACCGGTCAACAGGCCAAAATATTCCGGATGAATCCAGGCTTACAAGCTAAGCAGCACATGAAATTGAAAGAAAAGCTTGCTAAAAAGTACGCCAAATCGAATGAAAACAAGGATATTGGTGAAAGAACACGAAAGGGCAACTAAGAAAAAGAAAAAGGCGTAATGTTGTATTTCGCAAGCCGCTATCCATGGTGATGATATGTAACGATCGAATTGTATTTATTATGGGATATTTAAGGAATAAAATGTTATTTTTTTGAATGTAATGGTCGTCAAAAATTTTGAAGATCGGAATTTGGTTTTGGATACGAATCATCAACTTACTCTAACGATCTGTTCTACCTTCAAACTATAAACCACATACTAAGGGGGTTTACAATTTTTATGTTCTTGCTCTTGACTTTGTAACTTTCCTACAAAATAAGGACCTGTACTTGTTACAATAAAGTTTCATGCTTATTCAAAGCTAAAATCTGATTAATACACCTATACACATGTACCTCCTCCAACTTAAAAAGCAGCAAAACTACAAGTAAATACTTATGGCCTCTCCGACACCTTTCCTCCATTTCTATGTTCACACCCCCACAATTTTTTTTCTTATCTCGCCTGCTTGTTTCTTTTCCTTGAGCTATAAACATCAAGGCATTTATTTCGCTTTTACACGTTTCATCTTCAACATCCCTTTTTTACACTAATAACCATGTCCCATCAAAGATCCTTCTCACAATCTTCTGAAGAAGACCCTTTGGGCGAACCAGAAAACTATTATGGGGCCGAAACTAACCCCGGAACATCTACAAAGAACAAATTCGGAAGAATAAGAACGCTTTCTGTGGTGGACAACAAGTCCTTATTGTATAACCAATTTAGACAATCCAATGACACATTACATGCTTTAACACCAATAATGTCCGAAGAAGCTTCTCCTGTTACTTCCAGAGAAGGTTCTCCAGCTCCCTTGCCTTCTTTTCCCTCGATCATGCCTATTGCTGAAAAGTTGCTGAGACGGGCATCTGTGGATGGCTCGGTAATTAGACCAAAGAGGTTCTACATTGACAATATTGAACAGACATTGCAAGAGCTTTTGGAAAATGAGGACACTGACAACAACTTTCAAATCACTATTGAAGACAATGGACCTAAGGTTTTGAAATTAGGTACTATTAATTCCAATGGATACAGACACACTCCTGTCAAAGGGAACTACATGTTATCCAATCTTTTGCAAGAATTAACAATTGCAAAAAGATTTGGAAGAAACAAGATGATTTTAGACGAACAGAGGTTGAACGAGAACCCTATGGGACGTATGAAAAGACTCATCACTACACAATTTTGGAAGTCTTTAACAAGAGAAATTACCAAAGACAACGTTATGGAAATGTCAAAGGATACAAAAGTTAAAGAAGAGTGGATAGATGAAAACGGAATTGTGCACCTTAAGGATGCTGCTTATCGGATTTACGTTCCCTACAATAGACATGACCAATTTGACTATTTCACTTCTATTAAGGAAAACGATCCCACTGTGGAATTGGATGTTCAATACTTGCCAGAAAAGATAGATGCAGAGTTTATAAAATCAATCAACAAGAAGCCTGGGCTTCTTGCATTGGCAGCTAGCAAAAATCCTGTTACAGGTGAATTGGAAAATCAACCATATGTTGTTCCAGGTGGAAGATTTAACGAACTCTATGGTTGGGATTCTTATATGGAAACTATAGGGCTTTTAACTGAAGTTTCTCCAGGGAAAAACCTTGAGCTACTTCGTTTAGCTAGGGGTATGACCGAAAATTTCATTTACGAGATATACCATTACGGGAAGATTTTGAATGCAAACAGATCATACTATCTTGGTAGATCACAGCCCCCTTTCTTGACAGATATGGCTCTTCGTGTTTATGAAAAGTCTATAGAAGTCCTGGGTAACTCCTCTGATCTTCTTGACTTCTTACGAAGATCCACATTGGCTGCAATTAAAGAGTATGAATTAATTTGGTGCGCCGAACCACGTTTGGATCATGCTACCGGTTTATCGTGTTATCATCCAGAAGGCTCGGGTGTTCCTCCAGAGACTGAAGCAAGTCACTTTGATGCCATTCTTAAGCCATACACTGAAAAACATTCTATTTCTCAAGACGAATTCATTGAGAAGTACAACCTGGGCGAATTAGTTGAACCTGAATTGGACGAGTACTTCTTGCATGACCGAGCTGTTAGAGAATCTGGACATGACACATCCTACAGATTAGAAGGGAAGGCTGCATATTTGGCAACCGTTGATCTCAATTCACTCTTGTACAAGTATGAAACCGATATTGCAGAAATAATTAAGTCGAAGTTTAATGGTGTGTTGGTCTCAGAAGGTAAAGAGCACACTCCTGAAATATGGTTACAAAGAGCTGCTGAGAGAAGAGAGAACATGACAAAATACCTTTGGAATGAAGAAGATTCAATTTTCTATGATTACCATATTAAGGCACAAAAGCAAACAGGTTACGAATCAGCCACCACTTTCTGGCCTCTTTGGTCAAAAGTTGCTACTCCTGAACAGGCCGAGAAATTGGCTTATAACTCCCTCTCAAAGTTGGAAGAGTTTGGGGGGTTGGTTGCAGGAACTCTTCGGTCTAGAGGTGATGTTGGTATAGAAAGACCCTCAAGACAATGGGATTATCCGTTTGGTTGGGCACCTCAGCAAATATTGGCTTGGATTGGATTTAAAAACTATGGATTCAATGGGATTGCTCAGAGGTTGGCTTACCGCTGGTTGTATTTGATGACACAGGCTTTTGTTGATTACAATGGTGTTGTGGTTGAAAAGTACAATGTCACCAAGGGTGCAGTTGCTCATAAAGTGGATGCAGAATATGGAAACCAAGGGTTGGATTTCAAAGGGGTTGCGACCGAAGGATTTGGCTGGGTTAACGCAAGTTACATTTTCGGATTAACCTTTTTGGACTTGCATGGTAAAAGATGTTTAGGAACATTAACACCCCCAGAGGTGATGATTGCCACTGCAAGAAGTTTGTATAATGCAGACCTGAGTTTAACTTAAATAAATAGAAACTATATACTTTCGAACTAAATATAATATTGAGCCAAAATCTAAACCATCTTGTTTGTATTTATTTTTAGAACCAAGGGCAATCTTCGTGTGCTTCAGACCTCCCCATCAACTTTGTTCAAGTTTGCTCACCAGGCTAACTAGAAAAAGCTTGAGGGAAAAAAAAAAAGTTGGAGCGTTGTAACCATTAGAATGAAGAGCTCATTGAAGTTGGTAGCTCGCAATGCGGCTTTGACAAAGACGCTCAAGGTGTGTTCAAGAAACCATTCTTCCTTCAACACAGCTGTTGAGACAGCTGAGAAATTGGTCCACCCCAAGTCTACCACCTTCAAAGACCCATTCTCAATAGTCAGTCATGAGATGTCGAATTTAGCAAAGTCGATTGCCAGTTTAATAGGTTCAGGTCACCCCACGTTAAACCGCGTTCTGAGCTACTACTTTGAAGCTGAAGGCAAGAATGTTCGTCCATTGCTTGTTTTATTACTTGCCAAAGCTTTAGCAAAAATTCCAGTGGAAGAGCGTACTAGAATACCCATTGACTACAACGATGTCACAGAGCAACAACATTTTAAGGGAACTCCAACGACCACGTCTGTTGCAGGCAAGTCAATTGACGACTCTATATCCCCTCTCGCTATTTTGCATGGAATTAATCCCAAAGTCATATTGGACCCTTTGTCTAAACCAATGGACAAGTTACCAAACCTTGCTATTGAGAATGGAATATTGCCAAAGCAGCGTCGTCTTGCTGAAATCGTTGAAATGATACACACCGCCTCTTTATTGCATGACGATGTCATTGATTCCTCAGATGCACGTAGAGGAAGACCAAGTGGTAACATTGCCTTCACTAATAAAATGGCTGTTTTGGCCGGTGATTTCCTCTTGGGTAGAGCTTCTGTCGCCATTGCAAGATTGAGGAACCCGGAAGTCATTGAATTGCTTTCAACCACTATTGCCAATTTGGTTGAAGGTGAATTCATGCAATTGAAAAACACTGTTCTTAGTTCCGAGCCAAACACCATCAACAATGATGGGGACTTGAAGTCTATTCCTGCTGCAACTGGTAAAGTACCAACGAAACAACATGAATTCTCAGTTTCGAAGCCTGTTGAAGTTGATCACTTGACTAACGTAGACGCTGCATTTGAATATTACTTACACAAAACATACCTTAAAACCGCATCATTAATGTCCAAGTCGTGTCGTGCAGCAGCAGTATTGAGTGGTTCCAATGATGAGATCATCGAAAACTGTTACCAGTTTGGAAGAAACTTGGGTTTATGTTTTCAAATAGTGGATGATATGTTGGACTATACTTCTAGTGACGAGTCCATTGGAAAACCAAGTCAAGCCGATTTGAAGTTGGGGTTGGCTACTGCTCCAATTTTGTTTGCTTGGAGGGAAAGACCAGAATTAGGTGCTCTTATCGGACGTAAATTTAAGGAAGATGGCGATGTAGAGATCGCTCGTAGAACTGTTGAACAATTCGACGGTTTGACCAAAACTAGACAAATGGCTGAAGAGTACTGTCTTAAAGCTTTAGACAATTTAAGAGCTTTGCCAGAATCTGATGCTAGAAGTGCATTGGAACTTTTGACAAATTCTGTTTTAACTAGAACTAAGTAGGGGCTTGTATATAAGTAATATAGGAAGGAGTTGGTTTTGAGATTTGATAATATCAGTACGTTTAATGGAACAGGTTGGAGTGATTTTGTGGTATCAAATATCATTTTTTTAGGGGTTGATCTTTATAAGGTAGTTACTCCCCTGCGCTTGAGAGGTACCCTTCTTCGGAGGTGGACAACAAATTTATGAAACTTAAGAAATATGTAAGATAATCCAGGGAATATTTAAGACAACCCTAGGTTGTGATGATTAGCATTGAGGCCAATTGAATATAATAACCGATGCGGGTTTTATGTGGGTATGCACAATTGTAATCATATCGTGAGTCTTGAGTGGGTTTGATAGCAATTGGAGACGGTAACACATCCTGGAGTAGACCAAGCAAATAGAAACTCTGTTTTTCATTCTACCTATCTGACAAATGTATTGCAAGCTTTAGATGAATACATGTTCAAATAAAAAAAAAATTATAAATTATTATGAGGTCGTCCAACCTAGTTTCGATCCTACTATCCAATAAATATGTATGTGAATTAGCCATACCCATATTTTAGCCCATCCATTATTGGAAACGATCTGTATGTCAGGTGCTCGTTTTTCAATTCAAAGGCTCAATTGGTACCAATTGATCAAGGTATACAGCACAAATATAAATACTCCATTGAATCATCTCAAGGCCAGACTCTATAATCGTTTTTGGGAATACGTCTAAGTATTTCAATCTCGAATCAAATACTTCTACAATGATTCCTTCGCACATTGTTCCAAATCAGGAAATCAAGAACTGCAATTTTTTTTGATGGCGAGCCAAAAAAAAATTTAATACGTATCATACACACTAAATCAACAATAATGTCTACTGAAGAAACCAAGCCAAAGGTTGAAGAAACCAAGGTCGATGCTCCAGCCGTCCCAAGCTCTAACGTGTTTGCCATGTTTGGTGCTAAGAAGGAAAAGAAGGAAGAACCAAAAGAAGAAAAGGAAGTAAAGGAAGACAAGGAAGACAAGGACGATGAAGAAAATGTCGAAGAAGAAGCTGACGTCCAATTCGAACCATTGGTCCAATTGGAAAAGGTTGAAGTCAAGACCAATGAAGAAGAAGAAGAAGTTTTGTATAAAGTCCGTGCCAAGTTGTTCAGATTCCACGCTGACAACAAGGAATGGAAGGAAAGAGGTACTGGTGATGTCAAGTTCTTAAAGCACAAGGAATCTGGTAAAGTCAGACTTTTGATGAGAAGAGACAAGACTTTGAAGGTCTGTGCCAACCACTTGATCGCCTCCTGTAACGAATTGAAGCCAAACATTGGTTCTGACAGATCTTGGGTCTACAATGTTGCTGCTGATATTTCTGAAGGTGAACCTGAAGCCCAAACTTTGGCAATCAGGTTTGGTAACAAGGAAAATGCTGATAAGTTCAAGGAACACTTTGATGCTTCTAAATAAGTAATAGAGAGCAGCGTTGTACTATAGTGCACTATAGCATGCACACTGCACTGGTAAATAGAGGAGTATTATGGTTCTATTGTGATTATATTTCGTTGAATATTTTCAATTGTAGGTAAATTTAACAGCGACATGTTACAATCCTTGGAGATGTTGTTTCACTGTTAGTGTAGACCCCCAATGGTCCCAATTGATGTTTAAATAAGGGTTTTAATTCCATCGAGAAAAGGCATTCTCTCTGTGTACCTACGGACATACATATGTCTAGTGACTTTGTGTGTCTCAGATATCTGCCGTGTGTTGTGTGCCTGGCAATCTGGTTTCTCTACTACAGCCTTTTTTACGTTGGCCTCGGATCGGAAACCTTCCTTCCACCGGAAATTAATTCTCAAATCAAGATCTGATTGAGAAAAAACCTCCTTAGTTCAATAAAATAATTGGACGTGAAAATCTCGTATTTGGTTTGAAAATCAATTGTTAGTGGTTAGAAAGTTTCCATTTCGAGGTATGAACAATAAGGGAAAAAGGACTGTACTCCATAAAAAATTTTAAAAGAAATTTATGATATCCACGTGCGTTGTATATAAAATGTAGGTTATCATCACACCTTCAACTTCTTAACCATTACCTTTAAAAGTTACCCTACTAGCAGTCTAATATGAAATTCGGGAAATACCTTGCTTCCAGGCAGTTGGAGCTCCCTGAATACTCTGGACATTTCATCGATTACAAGGCGTTGAAAAAGTTGATCAAGCAATTGGCAATTTCTACTAGTGGTACCAACCATCAGAATAGGGAATTACACCAAATAACAGGTGAGATTCAGAAGAGGTTAAAGGAAAACAAGGCATCCTTTTTCTTCAGAGTTGAAAGAGAATTAGAAAAGGTGAACTCCTTCTACCTTGAAAAACAAGCGAATTTAGCAGTTAATTTGGATTTATTGATAATGAAGAAGAATGAATTGTTCAAAAAATCTAACGAAGTGATTCAGCAACTGGGTGGAGATGCCAATGCCAGTGGTTCTAATTTCAACTTTAGGAATTCAATTTCGTACCTTAATTTGTATCAAAATTTCAAAAAGATTCACCAAGATTTAATAAGATTGCAACAATATATCGAATTGAATGAGACAGGATTTTCTAAGGTTGTCAAGAAATGGGACAAGAGATCTAAATCTCATACAAAGGAATTGTTTATCCTGACGGCTGTTAGTGTTCAGCCTGTATTCCATAAATATGAAATCAATGAGTTGAGTGACTTAGTCACTCTGTCATTATTTGATTTGGAGTCTATCATGGATGGTGATTATCTGTGCTTAAATAGCGTGACTCCCACCAGTCGTAGTTCTACCCCATCGATCATGTCTCACATGAAGCCACATTCAAAGTTGGAGAGGCATGGTCTGATTGGGTCTATATCAAAGTTCCGTGCAAAGGAAGAAATTTTCTTAAAGCATGGCGAAATTGATGAATTCTATCTGAGTTTTGTTAATGTGGCTACTTTAAAAGCCTTGGATTTAGATTTGCTAGCAAGATGGGTAGATAAAGTCAGAAACAGTACGGCAGACGATTTGTCATTTAGATTCAAGTTGTCAAAGATCTTTCTTCTTTCTCTCACAAACTTGAAGATATCAGATACTTTTCTTGAGGCATTTTTAAAGCACGTCAATTATGCAATTGACTTTTCTTGTATGAATGATGACTTTAACAACAACAAAACTATTCTTCATGAATGTTGCTCGATCCCTGCATTGACCGAGAGTCATCAACATGTTATCATAAACAATGGTGTAAAAGTGGTTAATTCTACTGATTCCATACAACATTCAAGAAATTTCATTGTTGAATATACTATGAAGAATCTTGACCCGGAAGCTAGAAATGAATTATTGGTCTGCAAAGACTTTAATGGAAGACATTGTTTACACTATGCTTCTCAGAATGACAGATTAGATATGTTGGATATAATCTTGCCTTACTTCCCCAAAAGCCATATTGACAACTTGGATAATGACTCAATGTCTCCATTGGTTTTGGCAATTAAGAATGGAAATTTAAACATTATCAAAAAGTTTGTTGAAATGGGTTCAAATTGCTTTCCTAAGTCAGATGAGAGTAAACCACAATACTTACCGATCAACTATGCTTGCAAGTTTGGGGACTACAAAATTGTTGAGTTCTTACTTTCTCAAAGCAGCCCTGAAAACCACTCTCTAGTTAACCAGCAAGATGTCGAGGGCTTACTTCCACTACATGTTATTTCTAGATCTGGCCATTTCAATTTGATCAAGCTATTAATCCAACATGGAGCAGAGGTGAACAAACTTGATGGATTAAATAAATGGACTCCCATTTTTTATGCTGCTTCTGAGGGACATATTAATACAACTCAAGAGTTGGTGAAATTTGGTGCCAAATTAAATGTTGTTGATGAAGATGGTTACAACGTATTATACTACTGTGTTATGGAAGGCCACATAGAAGTTCTTAATGAATTATTGAACTATCATAGTGCTATTATGGATGTTTCTGGTCTGAGTACTCCTTCACAAAAGAATCAGAACGACAGCCAAACCATGTCGATTTTAGAAAAGACTGATGATTCAGAAGATAGTGGGAGTCTTGATAAGAACCATAGTGATACTATTCCTGACCTTAAACTACCTCCTCCTATTTTGCCATTGCGCAGATATGGCCATAATTTCCTTGAGCAGAAAGTATTAATTGAATTAATCATTCCAGACTCAAAATTCATAAACTTGTTTAACCTGACTGCAGACTTGAAACCAGGGAGAATAACTTTGACTTCGAACATTACTGATATCGTTCCAAGAAATGTTCTTCTTCCTGTCACAGATGAGACTAAAGCAAACAGCAATTGTGTTTTCCAGATCGAGGTTGACTCACTTTATGAATTCAGAATAGATTTTGATATTTTTCCAAGTTTTGGTACTAGGCTCATAGCCAAGACTACCGCTTTATCATTTTCCAATACTGATATACTGTCATCTGAAATCAAGTCAATTCAGCTTCCCTTATTTGACTTGAGATTGAAAAATATTGGTGAATTGAGAATTAATTACCAAGTTATTTTCCCATTTGCAGGCAAATTGTTAGAAACATCGAAATTTGACACATACTGGAAAAGTTCTACGAGTTTTGTGAAGAATACTACCTTGAAATTGAATGCAGCTGGCGGGCTTTCACCAAACAATTTTTTGTCTCCATCAAGCATCAACAGTATACCCTCTAATGCAGCCACGAACACAGACGGGAACCCCTTAAGTAATATTCTCAGTAATACAGTCACTTCCACTGCAGAATTGGTATCAGGCTCTACACCCTCATCTGTTGTGACAGCTACGTCACTTCTGGGGGAATATCTTAGGGTCAAGATCTGTTTACTCAATGATGGAACACCTGTTGTATGTCCTCATTGGTCTATTGCTATTACGGACAACATAGAGTTGTACTTGCCTAACTTGTCACTTAATCAATTGGAGTCGATCACTAGCAATCTCTTTGATTATAAGAAAGTCATTCATGATTTGACAAGAATGACAGTGAAAGATATTTCATTAATCAAAAAACTTTTGAAAATACTTTATTTGCCATTGAATATTTTTTTGGATATTTTGAGTACAGAAATCAATTTAAGTTTGGAGTTGATCTTTCCTAGTTTATATGAACTTGACAAACTCCCATTTATTGGAAGCATACAACTGAATTTGAACAATTACATTGACTTCACATTAAATGATGTTTTCAATCATATAAGATCAACTTCCAAGTCTTCAAATAGAACGAGATCAATTATTTTACTCTCCTCTAATTCCCTAATCTGCAAGATTTTGAACTGGAAACAACCAAACTTCCCAGTTTTCTTAATAATGAATGGAATTAGTTATGACAAGGAGTTTAACAAATTTGAACCTAGAAGCACGAATGGATTAGCTCTGTCTAATATTTTAGAAGCAAAGGGTACAGATGATATGGAGATTGATTTAAAAAATAATCCTAAGCTTAGTGTGAGAAATAACCAAGAGGTCACAATTAGATCCATCAAAGAGGCTGTCAATTTCTCCATTAACAATAACTTGATGGGAATAATAACTTCAATCCACTTGTTAAATTTGGTGCCAAGATTAATACCCTTAATAAGATCCAGAGGCTTAATATTGGTGGCATCTTATGACGTCTCCGAAAACGAAAGCGCCGATGTTATTCTGAAGGAATTAGATTCTTATGCTAAAGCAGAAATAAATGGTTTAAGATTTGATGAGATATTAAGTTTTAAAGGTGATATTTCAATGTGATCTTAGTGATCAAATTCATTTATTAGTATTATTAAAAAAACAATTACCAGTACATTAGAATTTTGGTAAGAAGGGCGGTCTAGCCGACATGCAAATATATTATCCACGTCTCCTTCTCGGAGGAGGAGGCGGTGGGGGTGCTGACTGATTTACTGAAAACAGCTTTGAAATTATAGGGGAACTTTCCTTGGAGTTCTGCTTTGGATTATGAGACCTGATATCTCCATTTTTTGGAGGATGTGTAGGAGGAGGTGGAGCTTTCTTTTTGAGAGCCTTGATTACTAACAGTGATACCGAAGAAGAAGAACTTGAAGGTTGCTTGTAAAAACTTTTCACGTCAGGTGGTTGAATTGAATTATAGCCCCTCCCAGGATTATTAACGTCATAATCATCATCGTCATCGTCGTCGTCACTAAATTGATAGTAGTTGTCGTTTTCTATTTCATTTTCACGTTTGACTTCCTTATTAGAATTCATATGTCTTACTTCAAAATTACTATGAGATGTTTTGGGTAGATGCTTGTTCATATACTCAGTGGGTAAATCCAAAAGATTCTCTTCGGCAGGATCCCATGTAAATGAAGGGTCCTCGCTGTCGATGAGTGAAATTCTTTTGAAGTCTTGCATGAACACATTATGGTTGTTATCATTGTAGATGGAAGTTCGATTACGAGCATTTGTATGTTTATAAAAATCTCCTCTATTTGATGATCTTACCGAAGACATTCGAGTTAAGGAAAAAGATTCAACAGAAGTGTTCTGGTATATATATGTTTCTTCATCACTTATTTTGGAGCTTCGTCTAGAGGAGCTATGTTCATTTGATAACTTTCGTTGACTTGTTTCTTTTTTGTTATAATTCCGGGACTTCTGATCATTCTTCCCATGCAACCATTCTATTGCCATACATTTTCCAGATAATTTAACGACTGCATCATTGTTTACCCCACCTGTTTCTGAATACTGTAATGCAATATTCCGTAATGTATCCATCAATTCTGTCCTTTTGTATTTCAATTCATTCAACTGAGAAAACATTAATAATGGGTAAGTCACTTTCAAATAAGTCATCAACAAGACTTGACTTTCCAGAGTATTATCCAAATTGTTCAACTCTCGAATGAAAATGTCCACAAGAATTTTAAGGTCATTCAAATAAGTTAGACTAATTGTGTACGATGTTGTGAATACCAAATATAAAAACTTTAATATAAGGATTTTAATAATTTGGGATTCTTCCCTGTTCAAGTGGTAAATTAATAAATTTATAAATCCTGCAATATTCGCATGATTAACTGGAGTATCTTTTACTTGCATCAATCCCTCGAAAATTTCATTCTTCATAGAAGGATCAGTGTAGCATTTCATCAAGTATTGCTCATTTATCAATAAAAGTAACTTAAACTCCTCATAAGCAATTAATTTATCTTCATCTTCAAAATCATCTCCATTAATGTCATAGTGATTGAAATTTTCATTTGCAAGTAGAAAAGTAATTAGAGTTGGAATTAACTCTGTACACTTTGTTATTGAGTAAAATTCCAGGTCGCTGAAAAGCTCAACATGGTATAAATACTCGAACACGATATCACAACCGAATTTCAAAAGTATATAAGATGACTTTCCTTGGCTCGACAAGATGACATGGTTTGTAATGAACTGAGACATAGCCAAAGCAAAATTATATTCAGACAAGGCGGCAAAAAGCTCTGATGTTTCAATCGATTTTATGGCATCAGACGCTGTTTCAGCATTATTATTTATGACTTTTAGCAATAATAACAATATAATACAAAGAAATTCCTTGTAGCATGCAGTTTCTATGCTAACCTTTTCATCCAATTCCCCTGTCATTGAGTTAAAGGCAGATAAGAATGCTATAATCTTCCCAACACAAAACTTGCAGTTCTTGACAAACAAATTCAGCGTGAGTAGTCTCAATGCATATTTTGATATCTCATGATAGGAGACCTCATTTGAAACATCATTTGGTATATAAACATTGTCAATTATTAATTTGAAGAATATTGAAAGGCTCTCATTGCATTCCTTGGGGTCACTATTAATAAGAATTGACACTAACTTGTTGTCTAGTGATGTCAGGTTTCGAGAACTTGATTGTTCTTGAGCCAAAACTTCTCGTGACTGACTTTCCCAATTATAACACCCAGGAAAGGTGGTTTGAGGTGTTCCTAACGAACTCATTAGAGATTGGTCAACTTTAATTTTATCTTTATTATACTAGTTGTTAATTCTTCTGTTTTTGTGAGTCCCGTGATCCAGCGTCAAAGTAAATATAACCGCTAAAATCAAGATGTGGAGAGAAAAATTACACAAGTTTGTGGAAGGAATAAACATAGCTCATAATGTTCATTGTGATTTACATATACTATTTAGGGTGATTTTCCCGTTGGATTGATGTTCGATAGTGTTTACGAATTTTTGTGAGCTTTTGTTTTTCTAAATTCCAATCGTTTTAAGATAAATATCCGTCCCCCAGCCATGGTACGTTTGAATCGTTAACAGTCCTTTTGTTTGTTTGTTGGAGTCTTCGTTAAAAATCTCAATATAATTTTTCAGAAGCGGAAGCCCGTAGCCCATACCAGCTACAATGTTGTCACCGTGGCCAGGAGGAACATTCAATGTCTTGTAGGCCTCTCCTTCACCAGATTCAAATGTGGAGAAGGAATAATCGAAAATACGATTCAAAACTTTTGGAGGAATACCTTTCCCCTTATCGCGGATTCTTAATTCCAAGTATGATGGGTTAGATGAAATTGAAATTGTCACCTGTACAGGTTCTTCTGGTAAGCCATTCTCTATATGTGCTCTGAATGAGTTTTTAAGAATTTCAGTTAAGATATAATCAAGATGATATTCAATGTAAGGGAATACCTGTGAAGCTTCTTCTTTTTTGGAAATGGTGTTTTTCTCCCAAGTATTTGCCGGTTTCATAGTAAAGTCAATCTTCAACGGAACCGATTGATCGTACTTGATTAGACAAATATCATTGACTAATTCTGCATTTTTCTTTACAACATCAGCAATGTTTAACTCTTTAATGACACCATTAAAATCCCCATTAGGTACGTACAGGCCGTCATATAATCCTTTTGATAATTGTATATGTTGGTGTGCAATCAACCTCATGCGGATCCTCTCTCTTAAATGTTGATCCAAAAATTGTTTGATTTGATCTACAGAAAGCAAATGTATCACCTCATTGAACCCTTTAGATAGACTAGGCAAAGTATCAGCATGCAATTCTATGAAATCGCTAAGGAGTTTAAGTAAAGCTTCATGTTCTTCTCGAGTTTTGGGTGGGTTTAAAGACGCAAGCATTAACGATGACATCCCTTGTAAATAAATATTGTAGGATTCTGATATTGAGGGATTCAACACCACTAAATAAGGCAAATTTCTAAATTCCCTTAACCTTCTAGAGTTATAGATGAGCAAGCTTTCAATTGTGTCTCGTGCATGACTAAGTATGAACTCAGGAGATACGTTTCTTGACTGCTCATACATTGTAGTCAACGATAAACTTGGCAATGTTTTTCTTGAATAATAGTACAAGGGTTGTTCCAATAATGAACGGATCTTGTACTCCTGGAGAAACTTCTTCTGCTGGTCTGCCTGTTCTGTGGTAGTAATTTCCGACAAATGACGCCTTAATTTCAACGATTTCGGGCTTATCCTTCTTAAAGGTGCATTCTGAGCTACTAGTCTGTTCATAAGGAAATACTAGGTTGGGGAATATTGATAAAATGAAAAGAAAATGTAGTAATTTATTATCAGATTTAGGTTCGGAGGTGGAGTTGCTTTAGTGTTGCGAAAACCGCACGACAGGATGAACAATTTGATATCTACGACAAACAGTATCCAGTACTTCAAAGGTGTAAAGCAAAGTGTGAAGTAAACCACAGGGTAGTTTAAATAATGGGCATATTCAAAAATGGACATATCCATTGCAAAAGAAATAACCTCAATCATTATACCATTTTTAATACAAATCCCTCTCGTTGTACCCCTTTGTATGTTATTGAGAATATTCTGTTTTTTATTGGGGATAATATGATGACAGATACGGGGAGAGGTAAAATCCTGTCTGAAATTAACGTACGAACTTATCCTAAAGTGTATGGTGTTCACAGATTACATTCTACAATTGAATTGCTCAGTCTAGATTTATGGACCGATGGTTCGATTATTTTTTCTGTTCCTCTTGCAAAACTTTCTCAAACCCCCATCTTTCGCCTATAAACCTGTGTTTTTGCACCCACTCATGTCCAAAGACGATTGTCCTGTGTGCTCTTCACTGAAAGACTCCGTTAGTTGGGTCCAATGTGATCATTGCAAACAATGGTTTCATTTCAAATGCTTGGGGATGAGTGCTTTGGAAGTCAACAATCTATGTTTCTACCATTGTGAAAAATGCGCAACTGAAGTTGGCCCTTCTGTTTACAAAAGGCGATCAAAGCGAGCAAAGCTACAGATAGACTACATTTCATTAAATGACGGGCAAACATTTCTAGTGGATAAATCAGCACACCCACATGTGTCCTCGTTTCTCCAATACCTGGCACAGTCAAATGTTTTAGTCTCGAAAACTCTTGACTTCAGATCAATCCAGCAGCCCATTCATATTCCAGATGTTGATTTATCATTGGTAGGGATGAAGTTCCCTATACCGAGAGAAGATATCACAATTGATTACATAGCAGAAAAGGTTGGCGAAGATACCCCAATTGAGGCTATGGATGTCTTATCTCAACAATCCGTTCAACCAGCATGGAATATGGGACAGTGGCGAGATTATTTCAAGTTAGAGAAAGATAGTAGAGACCGGATAAGGAATGTGATTTCATTGGAAATATCAGGAGTTGAAGAGTTTGGGAAAGGTTTTCAACGACCTCAGTTAGTAAGAGATTTGGATTTAGTTGATAGAGTATGGGATCCCAACGACATTCAACCAAGATCCAAAGTAACCAAATACTGCTTAATGTCAGTGAGTGGTTCATTTACTGATTTCCACATAGATTTTGGTGGAACTTCTGTGTATTACACTGTTTGCTCAGGGCTGAAAGTTTTCCTAATGTTTCCACCTACAAGTGAGAATTTGCACTTGTATCGGGAGTGGTGTTTGGAACAGGATCAAAACTTTACCTGGTTCCCTACATATACCAAAACAATCAAAGGAAAGAAATGCGTTGCGTCTGGTGCAGTTAAGGTTGAATTGAAAGTAGGAGACTTGTTCATAATTCCTAGTGGTTGGATCCATGCTGTATATACCCCGGTAGACTCTATTGTAATTGGAGGTAATTTTCTAACATTTGAAGATATGGATATGCAGCTTAAAATCAACAACTTAGAAAAAGAGACCAGAGTACCGTCTAAATTCAGATTTCCGATGTTCAATAAGGCTTTGTGGTTGGCAAGTTGGTATATTATCAAACAAAGAGGGTTTTTGAGTAATAATTATGAAAAAAGTACTACACCAGAAGTGAAAGCGGAAGAGGGGTTATCTGACTCCATTGGAAATGTTCCTAAGGGAGAACTTGATTCATTAAATGAAGATGAAAGTGGAGACAAGGTGAACAAAAATCCATCAATAAAACTTGAGTTGCGTCAAAGTGAAGTGCGATCAGAGGTTACAAAGGCATTGTTTGCGCATTTATCTCAACATTATTTACTTAGTAAAGGAAATCCAACCGCACGAAGGTCAATCCCCACCAATTTAATCGGTAAAGACGTGCCAGGCTATCTTCAAAATTTTCAAAAATGGACTTCTGATGATTAGGAAGTCGAATATTAAATATGAAATATACACAACCTAACGAATGCTTGACAGTAAAGTTTTTCCTCTCCCTATTTTGTAACAAGTTCTCCTCTTTTTCGCCGTATCTTTTGTGTACTGTAACGTGCCTTTGCTTTTGTGTACTGTAACGTGCCTTTGTGAGATAGCCGCATATTTAGTGATAATACATCGCTCCTGCAAAAAGATAAAAATGAACATGAGCTAACCATAAATAAATAGAATCCCTAGAACCCAGACTAAATCCAGAAGATATTGATTTTGATTGAATTTGAAGATCTATAATAAGACTATAGAAAATGACTGCAGAACCCTCTGATGGTTACAAGGAAAACATAGACTTGGAATCATTTCCCACTACTGAACCCAGAAACGGCGAACCCAGCTTTAATGTATATTACTCCGACCCTCTCAAGAACAATCCACCGCCCGAGCCACAACTTTCCTTTCCTAGAAAGGTATGGGAATTCTTAAGACCTTACTATATACTTGATAGGTTAACGTTCAAGGACTCCAAGGTCATCATCAGAACGTGGGTTCAAATATTTGTGGGGTTAGTTTTATCTGCTGACCGTCGTACAGAAAAGTGGATAGGAAGTGCACCTTACGTAGTGCAGATTTTTGGATTCATTGCCACTAGCGGGGGAACACTGATAGCAACTAGTATATTCTTTCAATTGAGTATATTCTTTGGTGCTGTGAGCGCTTGGCTATTTGCAGTTATCTGCATGAAAATCAACAACAGACTCCATGGATATATTACAATGCAAGAGTTGGCTACCAGTTTGGTCCAAGAAGGGAGCTGTAAAAACGATTCAACCCTCAAAGCATGTGTCGGTGTGCAAGTTTACTCCGGAAGGTATATTAATACAAAAGTAGCTGCTATATCAGCATTGACATTGATCTCCGCAAAAGTTGTGTTTGGTATTCTCACCCGTAAGAAGATATTTAACAAATTCGCCTTCCTTGCGGCACTGGTCTGTGTGGTTATTCATGTATGTTATGGTGTTTTTTGGCCAACTTTCTCCCCCACATTAATTGGGTATGTTTTGCTTAAGCCATTTGGTATCAGTTCTGCCCTTGGAATAATCTGTTCCATAATTTTATGGCCATTTACAACAAACTGGCAAATTTTGAATGCCTTTGTAGGAGTTCAAAAGTTATTGGTTGTTGAAAACAAAAATCACTTGAGGTTTTTCGAGAGTTTGAAGCCTTCTTTGGATTCTTTTCAAAACTATAAGAACTTTAAGACAAAAGTTTATGCTTTGAAGGAAGCTTTGTCTCCTCTTCAGATTATCTTAGGTATATTGAAATTTGATATTTCATATGGGAGATTTGATGTGAAACAAGTCAATAGGTTTGAGTACTTATTCAAAGATATGATGAATGCAACAGCTGGTTATGACCTTTTCTATGAATTATTCGAAGAAAGAAAAGAGTGGATTAAGACTCAAAATTCTAATATTTCGAGGAGAAACACTGTAACGAGTCTCAATTCAGGAGGTGCAAAGCTTTTCACTACAGTATATCAATCATACAAGAAAGTTGGTGAGTTTGAACGAAAGAAGAGATCAATGTTACTTAGAAAAGGATTACAAAAATTAGATACTATTCACCAGGTTACCTTAGAAGATTTAGATGATACAGTTAACATACTCCGAAAACATTGCTCACCGTGTCTACATGCAGTTGATAAAGGTATGGAATCTATTGTGAAGTGGCTTGAAGATGCAAATGAATTTAGAACCTATTCTATCTTTGGAAAGTCTACACATGTGGTTAAACAAAAGGAAAATCATGACATGGTATTGGAAACTAAAGCCCAAATTGAGCTGGAACTAATTAAGCTTCATGACAAAGTCAGATTAGAAGAGACATTGCGTGGTCTTGACAGTGATGAAGATAGCTTACTTTTCATTATCAGTCAACTTGCTTTCTTTTCATTCCTCGTTAGTTCACATTGTGAACACATCCTTAAACTCCTTAATTTCTTCTTGGAAGCTGATGATTTGAGACCATCACCAAAACTAATCACAGCTTTTACTAAAAGTTCCTCGATCGAAGCCACAAATACAGAGGAACATGAAAAGGTTTTCAAATCAAATACACAAGTTAGAAATCCTGATAGTGAATCTCCTAGTAAGTATTATCAAAAATTAGGTGTGTATTTTGTGATGTTCTACAAGAAGTTATCAGACAGAACTCTCTGGTTCTTTATTAAATCTGGTGGTCTAGTTGTTATATCAGCTACCCCTTATTTCGTAAGGACTACTGCAGAGTGGTATTACAGAAACAGGCTTGTTTGGATCGTTGTAATGGTTATGATGACAGATACAGACTTAACTGGTGATAGTGTCTACAACTATATCAGTCGTCTAGTGTATACCTTCATTGGGTGTATTGCCGGCATGGTAGCATGGTACATTTGCCGGGGGAATCCATATGGGTATGTTGCTGTAAGTGGAATAGCCTACATCTACTTTATTTACTACCGACACTTCTCGCAGCACATGACTATTTTACCCGCTATTTTATTTGGAGTCACAAGTGCATTGGTTTTGGGAACTAGTTACTATGACCAGAAGCACCCTGGATTGACAGATATTGGTGAAGGGTTTGTAGTAGCATGGGTTAGATTTGTAAGTGTTGTCATCGGACTTTCAATTGGATTTATTGGATGCATATTCCCAAGACCTCATACAAGTACAGTTGTCCATAGGAAGAGTTTAGCAAATGTGTTATCGGAAATAGGAGAGCTTCATTGTTATGTTTCCAAGTTTGCATCTCACAAAAGAGATAATCCTGATTTTTGTTCCATGTCACAAGGTGATCTCGTAATTGGGAAGTTTAGCAGTGTATTTGCGAAGCTTACTGGTGTCAATGCGTTAATGGTTTCTTTAAAGCACGAACCACCATTAACTGGTTATTGGCCCGAGGCAACATATAAGAAGCTTCAGTCGTTAATGTACGACGTTATTCAGCTTTATTACTTGCTTTATTCTTTACTTAATCAAATTAAGGATTCTGAAACATGGCTTCCCATAATTATCAATAGACTAGGTTGGTCAAACTCATCTATCATGGCTGTTTTCTTTTCTATCTTACATATGTCTTCGGATGCCTTGCTTACAAAAAATGGTTTACCGAAAGTTACAATGAATAACTTATCCTTGAGGCATTTTGAGATGCTCTCAAACCAGTGGAATGCTGACAGTATGACTGTTCATAGGGATGAAAGCGATAACGAACTGATTTCTGAAGACTTTGACAAGAAATATACAGAGAAAAATGACGACATGTTTACCAGAAATGGAAAGGAATACTCTATGGATGATAATATTCCTCCATTGGAAGATTCAGATTTAGAGAGTCTTGACAGTACTACTGAAAGTGGGGATGACCCTGTTGCATTTACTGGCGAAGGGCTGAGACCAAAGAAGGCTTCTACAAAGATGCAGAAATCAATTGTGAAAAATTTGGATTTCGATAGAGTATTGAGTTACGATGGGCAGGCTGCAACCACATCTTTGTTGGTATCTCATTTAATTTATGAAAAGGTTGATCAAATTATCCTCATAGTAAAGTCATTGGTTGGAGAAAAATTTGATATAGATTTAACTGGTTTTGAAGAATTTGACCAAGAAACAAATTCTTTGTTAGGATAATGACAATAAATACGATATACCTTCGTATCTTTTTATATATAACTACAATTAATTATTCATATTTTTTTTACTAAGTATATTTACAATGATTCAATCCCGATTAAATCACAAAGTTAATTCGTTTCCCTTTTCTCTTGCGGCTTCACCGTACTTCTTGATTCTGATGGCTTGAACAGCAATGAATCCGGAAGTGTCTTCTGGTGAGAAGCCAGTCAATTCATCCATAGAGGATTCAGTCTCATCGTACAACTTTTCGGTGTCCGATGATCTACCCAAGATGATCAAGTTACCCTTGTAACATCTGGCTCTAACAACACCGTTAACGGTCTTCTGAGATGGGTCGATCATGGATCTAACATATTCACATTCTGGAGTAAAGTACATACCATTGTACAACAACTTGGAGTAAGTAGTAGTGACAAATTGATCTCTGATAGCACGGACTTCACGATCCAAAGTCAAACCTTCCAAATCAATGTGAGTTGATCTTAACACAGTTAAACCAGGAGTTTCGTAACAACCTCTTGACTTGATACCAATAAATCTGTTTTCAACGATATCAACTCTACCAACACCGTTTCTTCTAGCCAAAGCGTTGGCTTCAATGAATAATTCAACTGGATCAGTGACAGTCTTCTTACCACCATCAAGAACCAACTTCACTGGCAAACCCTTTTCAAAGACAACAGAAAAATCTTCTGGAGTTTCTGGAGCATCAGTTGGGTCAACTGTCAACTTCCACATATCCTTTGGTGGAGTGGTGTCTGGGTTTTCCAAAATACCAGCTTCGAAAGAAATGTGAGCCATGTTTTCGTCAGTGGACCATGGCTTGGCCTTGGTTTGAGCAACAGGGATGTTCTTGGATTCAGCGTAGTCTAACAAATCCTTTCTACCAGCAAATCTGTTGAAAAAGACTGGGTCTCTCCAAGGGGCAATAACGACAACGTCAGGCTTCAAAGCGTAAAAGGACAATTCAAATCTGACTTGATCGTTACCCTTACCAGTACAACCGTGAGAGACAGCGAAACAACCGTTTTCTTCTGCAACCTTGATTTGAGCTTGGGCAATAACTGGTCTAGCTAAAGAAGTACCAAGCAAGTAAACGTTTTCATAGATAGCGTTGGTTTGGATAGCAGGGAAACAAACGTTTTCAACAAATTCCTTTCTAACATCGACAACGACAAACTTGGTAGCACCAATGGCCAAAGCTTTCTTTTCAGCAGCTTCAAAGTCTTCTTCTTGACCAATGTTTGCCAAGAAAGCAATAACTTCGTATCCTTCTTCCAAGAGCCAAGCTAAGATAACAGAGGTATCCAAACCACCAGAGTAAGCCAAACAAACCTTTCCTTTAGACATTTTTAATTAAATATTTATTTCAAATTAATATGATATATTGATGAATAGAAAGGAAAGAAAAAAAAATCAAAAGGCAGAAACTGGTGCTATTTATACTGAAAATTCGACAATCGAGAAATCCAAGATAACGAAGCGCGCTTAGCAAAAAAATGTGAAAAATATTACCAAATTGGGCATGACTCATCCCAGTTTTTGTGAAAGGTATGGTTAGAGTAGGGTTTAGAAAAACGCCTTTAAAGATCGGTTAGAGAAGGAACATTTATATATGCGTCGACTTTCAGTCTTGTCATATATAGTATCTAATACTGTTTAAATTTGAGCATCTCTACGATATCTATTGTATTTTTCATTCTATGGCACACAGATCGTTGATATCAAGAGATCACAGTAGACAGAAAATATGTGTGAGTTTTTTCTGTCCTGTATCCGGACGAAGTGACCAATCAAATTTAATTAGGGAAAAATGAGTAATAGACAAACTCAATGAAGCGTTTGTAAAAACACAGATTTCAATACCCAATATTGAACGATTGCCCGAACGATGCGTCCAAATTTGATCTCTCAAACTTCCTTGTGGAAATTTTATTCTCTATTAATTGTACTTACACTATCAATCACTCAGTGCCGCGTTACACAAGGAACATAAAAAATTGGTAGACGAACTGCAGTGTTCTTCAAACACACATATGACCTGCCATTGTTTTCAACATATGATGTACTATGAGTGAACCCTTAATAAATCAAATACAAGCGATACAAGGCATGGCAGTTCCGGTACACAGAATGGGAGTTACCCACGCTATACGAGCTAAACTCAACTTCTTAGATGAACGGCTTTGGAAACGTTTCTCGGCAAGAAGACTTGAGTTGATAGATACGTTGGATCTCAGTCTAAGAAAGGCACTGGAGCAAGAAGATCAGATTAAGAGGGTTGCAGAAGCTCTCCGAATCGAATTTGACTACACTGATGAATATAAACCTGATTTTGATAAATTAGTTAGAGCAGCTGTCCAAAGTGTTCGAAGAAACCGTAAAAGACTGTCACGATCAAAAAGAAGTGAAGATAATAAAAGGCAGAAAGTAACGAAGAAAGATCCAGACCTGAGCCATGACAGTCATTACCTGGATGATGACTTTGAGCATAATTCAAATGAATCATATTCAGTCCCGGTTCTGTCAAACCAAGACAGGTATGTGAAACCCATGACACCTGCTGAAACAGATACCCATGTATCAATATCACCAGAAATATCAACTAGCTCGTCGTCCACAAATGATGGTCAGTTTCTTTCTGAAATTTTCAAACTCAAAACTGAACATGACCTGGTATATGATATGAACTATTCAACGGTAAAATCATTCTCAAATAACGACCAGGCGAAGATTGCGATTGACACCATGATTAGACCTAGAATATCAAGTCCAGCTCCCAAGAAAATGCCTACATTACCCCCTATTAGCAATTTACAAATAACAAATATTCAGAATACAACAGCTGATTCATTCGCTGCGAAAGCAACTTTAATTAACTTCATAGAAAGATCGAAGTCATGTTCGGAGAGTGTCTCTAAAAAGTCCGAAAATTTACAGGAGCTTGGAAAGGCTATCATCTCAGCATGTATTTCATACATGTTTGAGAAAAGTTTTACACAAGTTAACCAATCATCCTTATCCTACCTCCGAGATAAACTTACTCAAGAATCCTTTTTGGCTAAATTCTTTCGTGACCTAGATCCTAATACAACACTTCTGGTTCCTGACGATATAGCATTGATTTCTCTATACACTCTCCTTGGTGGGTGTGTTAAGGATTTTGGCTTTGAGAGCATAATGTTGCCACTTTGTGAAATATATTACGTCTCCGTTGTTCAAGACTATCCACTGATCGCAAAGAATCTGGAACCCTTCATTGCTCGCAAGACACCATCCCCTCAAGCCTTCCGCTCAGGAGACTCTGAAACTTCGAATTTTAATTACCATGGCCCAAGTCAATTGAATCAAGGGATCGAGTACCAAGAATTTTCTGAAACTGAAAATTCTTTGAGCTCTTTAGCAGCAGTGGCAACTGATTTGAGAAACGAGAATAAAGATGGAAGAAAGAGAGTGCTTTTACATTTCTTGACGTCTGTCCTTGAGTTCACTTATCCAACCAAAAACTCTGCGCCTCCGCGGTACATTGAGCTTCTTGAGAATGCATGTAGTTATTTCAAATTAAACATGAACGAAAGCACAGTTTGTTTAAAAGAAAGAACTGGAAAAGTGGTCTGCAGTGATTTGGACTTAGAAAGAATATTCAAAACTCAAGAGATGATTGAACTTGAAATATTCACACAAAGATCCAATCAAATTCCTATATATGAGATTGCGTCCGCGGTTGTCCCTAGTCATCATCAACACTTGTACCCAGCCACCCGTAAAACACCGTTGGAGCAAGTGCCCCAATCTTTTGAATCAGGACCAAATATATCAAGAATATTTCTCCCTCCACCATTTCCCAATTTACCCACTCTTTCTCGCTACAGAGGAGAATCTGAAGTCATACCACACTCCACACTCCACATGCATTATGGATCTACATCCTCAATTAATTCCACAAACACAGAGCTGACCCCACCTCCTCCACCTCCTCCTCCACCTCCATTACTCCCACGATTCCAACCTCTTCTATAGGTTAATGACATTTATGACCAAACTGTATTATACTAGTTTTTGTAGGCTGTAAGCTGAATATGTAAAGTTATGTAATTCAAAAATTGAATTGACCCGAATCATATTGTCGATCGGTTCAAAATTTTTGGAAAAAATGTTGCAAATTTATCAAAAAAATTAATACAAAAGGTACAAATCCTATTATGATGTAACCTCCAAAAATAATAATTCTATAATGTTTTAGCAATTCCATAGGGTGTTGCACCCCTAACACCTCTGTGCCTTTATAATATACATATACACAAAATTCAGTGAGGAACATTTGTGCGAATGGATATGATAACTGTACAACTAGTATTTCTACATGCATTGAATCAAGTAGGATCGGCAATCGCTTGGATAACTTTAATAATGAATTCAATATCCTCGTTAACCACTCAACAATCTTTACATAATCCAAGTAAGTATTTAAAACTTGACGTCAACCACTGTGCTTCTGCCAAAAAAACTAAATTATTTGTGCACTCCTAAAATTATGTTTTTTGGGCCAACAATAAATGTTGAGTGAAGGCTGCGAAAATGTCATGAAAAGCTAAGGTGGGTAGGATACAGAAGAAAGGAGAGAAATTGTAGTGCTGTGTATTGAAAAAATAGAGGTATACCATACAGTATAGCTTTTCAATATTTGTAGGTATGAGTTACTATTTCTTCTCGATTCTCTAATATTGGTTAGCATTCAAGGGGCTGGTCTGTTCAATTTTTGGGACGTTTTTTGTTGTATATGGCTTTACAGTTTAAATTTTGCATTTTAGCGCGTGGTCCGAAAATGATATATAACACTCCGAATCGCAAGATTTTGATTTACATAATTGGTTGCCATATTTTAAACAAATTCCCAATTCTTAGTCTGTTAACTAGTTTTCCGTTTTCCGTTTTCCAATTCCTTTATTTTGAACTAGGCTAACGACTTTGAGTATAATTACAATTTTAAGGTATGTTTGAAATCATTTCGCAAAAGAGTCAGATTGTATGGGGAGTGAAATGCTGGTAACTCAGTTCTCATGTATGGATTAGTGAGGTAAAAACCTTTCCATTAATGACTCGTGTTAAAATCCCAGTTGTTCCAAGTTTTTCAGCAACAACTCCATCCTTTCAATCCGGCTTCAACGGCTTTGATCTGCTCATTTTTACGCACCCAAAAATTTCACTTGTTGGTTATAAAATGAACAACTTTTTCATGAAAGTGGTGCAACAAGATCGAAGTTGTCATATTTATGCGTAATTTCTGGCAACAAATTACTAACTCATCAAGATTTCTTAGACCAACAACTACTGTACATACTTATACCCGAAACCTATCCTCGTTCAAGTCATCATTCTACAGGTTCAGACCATTAATTTATTCTAGACTCAACTACCTAATTAATAGATACATACCCAGGATGTCCGATACACAAGAACATAAGGACTATTCCTCATTGCATGAGAATTTACCTTCTCATTTCAGAGGTTTAAACTCGGTTGAAACCGCCGAACCAAGTAAGATAACTGATTTTGTTTTGAAGCAACAAGGTCACACAGTCATCTCCAAAGTTTTGATTGCCAATAACGGTATTGCAGCTGTTAAGGAAATCAGATCGGTCAGAAAGTGGGCCTATGAAACTTTTGGTGATGAAAGAGCAGTTCAATTCACCGTTATGGCTACACCAGAAGATTTAGAAGCCAATGCCGAATACATTCGTATGGCTGACCAGTTTGTTGAAGTCTCAGGTGGTACCAACAACAACAACTACGCTAACGTTGATTTAATTGTTGAAATTGCCGAAAGAACCAATGTCCATGCTGTCTGGGCTGGTTGGGGTCATGCTTCTGAAAACCCATTATTGCCAGAAAGATTGGCCGCATCTCCTAAAAGAATTGTCTTTATTGGTCCTCCAGGATCTGCTATGAGATCTTTAGGTGATAAGATTTCCTCCACTATTGTCGCTCAACACGCTGATGTTCCTTGTATCCCATGGTCTGGTACCGGTGTCCGTGAAGTCACCGTTGACCCAACTTCCAAGTTGGTTTCTGTTTCTGACGATGTGTATGCCAAGGGTTGTTGTACTTCCCCAGAAGATGGTCTTGAAAAGGCCAAGCAGATTGGTTTCCCAGTCATGATCAAAGCCTCTGAAGGTGGTGGTGGTAAAGGTATCAGAAAGGCCGATGGCGAAGAAAACTTTATTGCTCTCTATAAGCAAGCCGCTAATGAAATTCCAGGTTCTCCAATATTCATCATGAAGTTGGCTGGTGATGCCAGACATTTGGAAGTTCAATTGTTGGCCGATCAATATGGTACGAACATTTCTTTGTTTGGTAGAGATTGTTCTGTCCAAAGAAGACATCAAAAGATCATCGAAGAAGCTCCAGTAACCATTGCTAAGAAAGACACTTTCCATGAAATGGAAAACGCTGCCGTTAGATTGGGTAAATTGGTTGGTTACGTTTCTGCTGGTACTGTTGAATACTTGTACTCTTATGCCGAAGACAAATTTTACTTTTTAGAATTGAACCCAAGATTACAAGTTGAACATCCAACTACTGAAATGGTTACAGGTGTTAACTTGCCAGCTGCCCAATTACAGATTGCTATGGGTATCCCAATGCACCGTATAAGAGACATTAGAACTTTGTATGGTGTTGATCCTCACACTTCCACTGAAATTGACTTTGAGTTCAAGACCGAAAACTCTTTGGTCAGTCAAAGAAAGCCTGTTCCAAAGGGTCATACCACTGCATGTCGTATTACTTCCGAAGATCCAGGTGAAGGTTTCAAGCCATCTGGTGGTTCCTTGCATGAATTGAACTTCAGATCATCTTCCAATGTCTGGGGTTATTTCTCTGTTGGTAATCAATCTTCCATCCACTCCTTTTCCGACTCTCAGTTTGGTCACATCTTTGCTTTCGGTGAAAACCGTCAAGCTTCCAGAAAGCACATGGTCGTTGCATTGAAAGAATTGTCCATCCGTGGTGACTTTAGAACCACAGTTGAATATTTAATCAAATTGTTGGAAACCCCAGATTTTGAAGATAACACGATTACCACTGGTTGGTTAGATGAGTTAATCACCAAGAAATTGACTGCTGAAAGACCAGACCCAGTTGTTGCTGTTGTCTGTGGTGCTGCTGCCAAGGCTCACATTCAATCTGAAGAAGACAGAACAAGCTACGTCCAGTCTTTGGAAAAGGGTCAGGTTCCAAACAAGAATTTGTTGAAGACCATCTTCCCAGTTGAATTTATCTACGAAGGTGAAAGATACAAGTTTACCGCCACCAAATCTTCCTCCGATGCTTACACTTTGTTCCTCAATGGTACTAGATGTAACGTTGGTGTCCGTCCTTTATCTGACGGTGGATTATTATGTGCCATTGGTGGTAAATCCCACTCTGTGTACTGGAAGGAAGAAACATCTGCTACTAGATTATCTGTTGACAGTAAAACCTGCTTGTTGGAAGTTGAAAATGATCCTACTCAATTGAGAACTCCTTCTCCAGGTAAGTTGATTAAGTACTTGGTTGAATCTGGTGACCATGTTGTCGCTGGCCAAGCTTATGCTGAAGTTGAAGTCATGAAAATGTGCATGCCATTGATTACTCAAGAAAATGGTGTTGTTCAGTTGATCAAGCAACCAGGTTCCACTGTCAATGCTGGTGACATTTTGGCTATTTTAGCTCTTGACGATCCTTCTAAGGTCAAACACGCTAAGCCTTTTGAAGGAACTTTACCAGATTTAGGTGAACCAATCGTTCTTGGTACCAAGCCAGTTCACAAGTTCAGAACCCAATCTGGTGTCTTGTCCAACATTCTTGCTGGTTACGACAACCAAGTAACCATGAATGCAACCTTGAAGGACTTGATCAACACCTTGAAGGACAAGGAGTTGCCATACTCCCAATGGCAAGAACAAGTTTCCGCCTTGCACTCAAGATTGCCATTGAAGTTGGATGAAGCTTTGTCCGCTTTAATCGAAAGAGCCACTTCTAGAGGTGCTGAATTCCCAGCTCGTCAAATTTCCAAGTTGATTGAAAAGACTGCCAACGAACCTGAAACTGACGCTTTGTTCAAGGATGTTGTTGCTCCATTGCAAGAAATTGCCACCAACTATGCTAACGGTCTTCTGGAAAATGAGTACAACTACTTTGGAAGCTTACTCACCCAATATTACGAAGTTGAGAAGTTGTTCTCTGGTGAAAACGTTAGAGAAGATGATGTTATCTTGAAGTTGAGAGATGAGAACAAGTCTGACTTGAAGAAGGTTATTGGTATCTCATTGTCCCATGCTCGTGTCACTGCTAAGAACAGCTTGATTTTGGCTATTTTGGAACAATACCAACCTGTTTTGCAATCTTCTTCTGGTATCGCTGAGTCCATCAGAAGTGCATTGAAGCGTATTGTGGAATTGGACACTAGATCCAGTGCCAAGGTTGCTTTGAAGGCCAGAGAAATCTTGATTCAATGTTCCTTACCTTCTATCAAGGAAAGATCCGATCAATTGGAACATATTTTAAGATCTGCTGTTTTGGAAACATCTTATGGTGAAATCTATGCTAAGCACAGAGAGCCAAAGTTGGAAATCTTGCGTGAAGTTGTTGACTCTAAGCACACTGTGTTTGATGTTCTCTCTCAATTTATGGTTAATGCTGATGAACACGTTGCACTTGCTGCTTCTGAAGTTTACATTAGACGTTCCTACAGAGCCTACTCCTTGGGTCCAATCAAGTACTACTTCCACGACAAATTACCAATTATCGAATGGAAGTTCCAATTGCCAAGTTTGTCTTCAGTTCACTACAATGCTATCCAACACATTAAGAACGATGACCCACACACCATGAACAGAGCTGCCTCTGTTTCCGATTTGTCTTTTGTTGTTGGTGCTAAGCAAGAGCACACTACCAGAACAGGTATTTTCGTTCCATGTAGACACTTGGAAGATGCCGATGAAATGATTGCCGCTGCTTTGGAAAAGTGTCAAGCCACTGACTCCATTTCTTTCACAACCAAGGGTGAACAACCAAAGTTGACCAATGTTTTCAATGTTGTCATTACCAACAACGATGGTTACGAAACCGAAGCTGAGATCTTGGGTAAGGTCCAAGAAATCATTTCTGAGTTTAAGGAAGATTTGGTTGCTGCTAGTATTCGTCGTCTTACCTTTGTTTTTGGTGACAAGATTGGAAGTTACCCACAATACTACACTTTCAATGGCCCTGACTATGTTGAAAACAAGGTTATTCGTCACATTGAACCAGCTTTAGCTTTCCAATTGGAATTGGCTAGATTGAACAACTTCGATATTAAGCCAATTTTCACTGACAACAGAAATATCCATGTCTACGAAGCCGTTGGTAAGAATGCTCCTTCTGACAAGAGATTTTTCACCAGAGGTATCATTAGAACAGGTGTCATCCGTGACGAAATTAGTATTAGTGAATACTTGATTGCTGAATCTAACCGTTTGATGTCTGATATCTTGGATGCTTTGGAAGTTATTGACACCTCAAACTCTGATTTGAATCACATTTTCATTAACTTCTCGAACGTTTTCAATGTCTTGCCTGAAGAAGTTGAAGCTGCTTTCGGTTCTTTCTTAGAAAGATTTGGTAGAAGATTATGGAGATTGCGTGTTACTGGTGCTGAAATTAGTATTGTCTGTACTGATCCAACTACCGGAAACTCTTTCCCATTACGTGCTATTATTAACAATGTTTCTGGTTATGTTGTGAAGTCTGAATTGTACATGGAAGTCAAGAACAGCAAGGATGAATGGGTTTTCAAGTCAATGGGCCAACCTGGTTCAATGCACTTGAGACCAATCTCCACTCCTTACCCAGCTAAGGAATCCTTGCAACCAAAGCGTTATAAGGCCCACAACATGGGAACCACTTACGTTTACGATTTCCCAGAGTTGTTCCGTCAAGCTACTCTTTCTCAATGGAAGAAGCATCCTAAGCTTAAGGTTCCTAAGGATATTTTCACTTCCTTAGAGTTGATCACTGATGAAAATGATGACTTGACTGCCGTCGAAAGAGAACCAGGTGCAAACAAGGTTGGTATGGTTGGTTTCAAGGTCACTGCTAAGACCCCTGAATACCCACGTGGTCGTCAATTCATCATTGTTGCTAACGATATCACTCACAAGATTGGTTCCTTTGGTCCTGAAGAAGATAAGTTCTTCCACAAGTGTACCGAATTGGCCAGAGAATTAGGTATCCCTAGAATCTACCTCTCTGCTAACTCTGGTGCCAGAATTGGAATTGCTGATGAATTGGTTCCATTGTTCAAGGTTGCTTGGAATGTTGAAGGAAATCCTGAAAAGGGTTTCAAGTACTTGTACTTCACTCCTGAAGACATGAAATCAATCAAGGAATCTGCTGCTGACACCGTTGTAACTGAAAGAGTTGTCGAAGACGGCAGTGAACGTTTCGTTATCAAGTCTATTATTGGTGCTGAAGATGGTTTAGGTGTTGAATGTCTTAAGGGTTCTGGTTTAATTGCTGGTGCAACTTCCAGAGCTTACAAGGATATCTTCACTATTACTTTGGTTACCTGTAGATCTGTTGGTATTGGTGCTTACTTGGTTAGATTGGGTCAAAGAGCAATTCAAATTGAAGGTCAACCAATTATCTTAACTGGTGCTCCTGCTATTAACAAATTGTTAGGAAGTGAAGTTTACTCTTCGAACTTGCAATTGGGTGGTACTCAAATCATGTACCGTAATGGTGTTTCCCATTTAACTGCAACTGATGACTTGGCTGGTGTTGAAAAGATTCTTGAATGGATGTCTTATGTTCCTGCTAAGAGAGGAATGCCTGTTCCAACCTTACCATCTGAGGATCCATGGGACAGAGATATCGAATACTACCCAACTAAGCAAGAGCCATATGACGTTCGCTGGATGATTGAAGGTAAGACTACTGAAGAAACTGGTGAATTTGAATCTGGTTTGTTTGATAAGGGTTCTTTCCAAGAAACTTTGTCAGGTTGGGCCAAGGGTGTGGTTGTCGGTAGAGCTCGTCTTGGTGGTATTCCAATTGGTGTTATTGGTGTTGAAACCAGAACAGTTGAAAACTTGTTCCCAGCTGATCCAGCCAACCCAGACTCCACTGAAGTCATGATTCAAGAAGCTGGTCAAGTTTGGTACCCTAACTCTGCTTTCAAGACTGCCCAAGCTATCAATGACTTCAACAATGGTGAACAATTGCCATTGATGATTTTGGCTAACTGGAGAGGTTTCTCTGGTGGTCAAAGAGATATGTACAATGAAGTTCTTAAGTATGGTTCTTTCATTGTTGACGCTTTAGTTGACTTCAAGCAACCAATCTTCACTTACATTCCACCTACCGGTGAATTAAGAGGTGGTTCTTGGGTCGTTGTTGACCCAACCATCAACTCTGAAATGATGGAAATGTATGCTGACGTTGATTCTAGAGGTGGTGTTTTGGAACCAGAAGGTATGGTTGGTATCAAGTACAGACGTGACAAGTTGTTGGGTACCATGGAAAGAATTGATCCTACTTACTCTGAATTGAAGAACAAATTGAACGACGCTTCCTTGACTTCTGAAGAACATTCTTCTGTCCAAGCCAAGTTGGTTGCACGTGAAAAGGTCTTGTTACCAATTTACGCACAAATTTCTGTTCAATTTGCTGATTTGCATGATAGATCTGGTCGTATGTTGGCCAAGGGTGTCATCAGACAAGAAATTAAATGGGTTGATGCCAGACGTATTTTCTTCTGGCGTTTACGTCGTCGTTTGAACGAAGAATACGTTTTGAAGTTGATTGGTGACCAAATCAAATCTTCTACTAGATTAGAAAAGGTTGCTAGATTGAAGAGTTGGGCACCAGCTGTTGATTACGAAGATGATAAGGCGGTTAGTGCTTGGATTGAAGAAAACCACGCTGTGTTACAAAAGAACATTGACAACTTGAAGAAGGAATACACTTCTGTTAACATTCAAAAGATCTTGAGTGAAAACTCTACTGACAAGGTGTCTATTATGAAGGACGTGATCAGCTCCTTGAATGCTGAGGATAAGGCTAAGTTGCTTGCACAACTTAAATAATTTTATTTTTATTTTAAACTGTATATTTTATTTATCTTAATTGGAATTGGAAAACATTATAACTTAACATGTAGTGCTCATTTCATTTTTTATTGTCATTTATCAATTGTATTTTTTTTGTGCACTATACATTTTTTGTGGGGCCCCATACATTTTTTGTGAATACGGCGGCTGCAAAAAAATTAAAATTTACAACCACTTTTTTATCACTTTGGTAACTATTGCTATGCTATTAAAGAACATTTTACTTGTACTGCTGCTTATGTTTACTTCATCTGCAGAAGATGTACCTTACTTAATCACTTTGAAACCCAGGGAGTCTATGGATACTTTCTTTAAGTATGATTTCCACATGCCTCAAGGCATGTTCAGTTCCATGATTGATCATTCGTTTTCAATCGGGAAATTCACTGGCTTCTCAGGATCCTTCTCTTCAAGTGTTATAGACAGATTAAAGAAGTGTCCTATGGTGGCTGATGTTACACCAGATATCATTCTCAAAGCATTTGACGTTGAGGTTCAAGACAAATGCCCCAGGCATTTGGCAAGAGTATCTCAGCGGGAGAAGTTGAACAAGTCCAATGAATTCAAGTACTTCTATGACTCAGATGCTCTGGGAGAAGATGTCATCGCTTATGTGATTGACTCTGGAATTGAAACATCTCATCCTGATTTTGGCGGGAGAGCAAAATTTGGTATTGATCTTACTAAAGAAGGCTCAGGAGACACAAATGGTCATGGCACCCATGTTGCAGGACTTATTGGATCGAATCTCTACGGGACTTCTAAGAAAGTTGAAATCTTGGAAGTCAAAGCTCTTGATGTTACAGGCGCTGGCTCTTTGAGCACAATTATTTCTTCTTTAGAATTTGCAGTCAACCACCGGATCAGAAGCGGCAAACAAGGTGTGATTAACTTATCCTTAGGAGCAACAAAAAGCGTTATTTTGAACAAAGCGATTTCTGCAGCCGTGAAGACTGGAATCGTTGTGGTCGTTGCAGCTGGGAATTCTAATTTTGATGCATGTGCAACTTCACCAGCCAGTGCGGTAGACGCAATAACTGTTGGGGCTATTGATGATCTGTATGATACCATTGCCCCATTCTCCAATTGGGGAGAATGCGTTGACATATTCGCCAGTGGGGTTTATGTTGCCAGCACCAATGCACATGACTTCAAGAACCCACAATATTTTTCAGGGACCTCAATGGCAGCACCAATCATTTCTGGATTGGTTGCAAACTTGTTGAGCGATGGGGTTGAACCTATAGATATTAAATCTAGAATAATATCTCTTAGTACGAAAGATATGATTCCAAGAACGAGTTTCTTTTTTAGAAGGGGAAGTCCAAACAGAATTGCATTTAGTGGATTCAGTAGCCAAACAGAGGAAGATGATTACATGTGATAATTGATAAATAAACCTTTCGAAAAAAAATAGGTTTCTTCCTTATATAGAAATGGTCTAACTACCATATACAATACAAAAAATGTTCAGGGTTATCTTGTAGAAGTTATAGTTTTATCCTTTGTAGTGTTAGAAACGGATATTTTATTGTTTAAGTAAAATATACGATCTGTCAGTTAAAAAAAAGGCCTCACGATTTTACGCATTATATTTTTTTACAGCCAAAATCAATTAGATCTACTTAGTATTCTCTTTAGTATTCGTGTAATTTAGCTACCATGCCAGGTTACAGTGCTCGTTCCAGAGCCAACAATTCGGAAATGAATTCCGGTAGAGATAGTGATTCGTTAGAGTTTCACAGGAAACAAGCCACGGCGCTTAGTATGATTTACCAAGGATGGTTGACGCCACCTTGATTCGCAAACTAACTATTTAGGTTTTAGAGATCATGAACAGATCGGGTTTACTGCACCATTACCATTTAGTGGTTTCAAGACTCCGTATGCAGATTCTGGTAAGTGGGCAGATTTAGGTAGAATCAGTGAAGCCTATGGTCCAGAAACTGACAAACAAAATAGGCCTGGTGAGCAGTTTGCAGATGTTGGTTTTTATGACATCTTTACCAGGCACTACTTCCCTTACCCTGCTTGGAACTCACCAGATGTACCAATTACCTGTGAAGAAATTGAAGCGGTTTTCATCCAACTTACCGATCTCTTTGGATTCCAGTACGACAATAATCGTAACATGTTTGACCACTTTTTACGTTTACTTGATTCAAGGGCTTCAAGAATGGGGCCCGACCAGGCTTTGAAGTCTCTTCATGCAGATTATATTGGTGGAATCAATTCTAATTTTAAGAAGTGGTATTTTGCAGCTCAATTAGATATTGATGACTCCGTTGGCTTTGACAATGTTACTAGCAAAGGAAAAGTTAAGAACACCAAAGATGAGTTTGTTACCAATATCGAACAGTCTCAGAGACAATGGTCTCTCAATATGAATGCACTTTCTCCCACTGACTGTGTTATTCAAATTGCGTTGTATTTGCTTTGTTGGGGCGAAGCGAATAATGTAAGATTTATGCCGGAGTGCTTGTGTTTCATTTTCAAGTGCTGTAATGACTATTACTATTCTTTGGAGATGGATGAACCCATTAAAAGTATCACTCCCAGCTTCTTAGATCATGCAATCACTCCTCTTTATAAATTTTACCGTTCTCAATCCTATGATTACGTGGATGGGAGATATCAACATAATGATAAAGACCACAGTTCAATAATAGGATATGACGATATGAATCAGTTGTTTTGGTATAGTGAAGGGTTGAAGAAAATTGTTTTGAACGACAAGAAGACTAAGCTAATGAGCCTTCTGCCTGCAGAACGTTATAAGCATTTGAATGATGTTGCATGGGAAAAGGTGTTCTACAAAACTTATTACGAAAGAAGAAGTTGGACTCACGCTTTCTGCAACTTCAATAGAATTTGGGTCATTCATGTTTCTATGTTCTGGTACTACACTTGTTTCAATGCTCCAACTCTATACACCCAAAACTATAAGCAATCATTGAATAATCCACCAACCAGTCAGGCTACACTCACTTTTATGTCGCTCGGAGGTGCTATAGCTTCTTTTTTCTGCATATTGAGTACTGTATTGGAATTCACATTCGTTCCTAGGAAATGGTCTGGGGCACAGCCAATCCTCAAAAGATTACTTTGCCTAGTTCTTTTATTCTTAATGAATGTTGCCCCAACATGTGTTTTAGTTTGGATGTACCCGTTAAATGTTCAGACCAAACTTGGATTATGTGTTTCAATACTTCAATTCGTGTTTTCGATTTTTGTCGTATTGTACTTGTCTATCATCCCATTGGGAAATTTATTCTCCAGTTATCTAGTTGATGATGATAGGAAATATCTTCCCACAAAATATTTTACTTCTTCATTTTATTTGTTAACGGGTTCTGACAGAATTGCATCATATGGGCTCTGGGGTGCCATATTTTTATCAAAATTTCTAGAGTCTTACTTCTTCCTTACACTTTCATTGCGTGATCCAATTCGTGAATTGAGTATCTTGTCTCAGACTAAGTGTGCAGGGGAAGTCTGGATTGGAAGGTGGTTATGTTCTAATCACTCTAGAATTGTTCTTGGGTTAATTATATTGACGGATTTAGTCTTATTTTTTTTGGATACCTATCTTTGGTACATTGTTTGGAATACTGTGTTTTCTGTTTGCCGCTCATTTAATATTGGGGTGTCCATATGGACTCCTTGGAGAAATATATTCTCTCGCTTGCCTAAGAGAATATTTTCAAAGATTATCGCTACACCAGGTGATAAGAATGTGAAAGCCAAATTCCTTGTCTCTCAAGTTTGGAATTCTGTCATTATTTCTATGTATCGTGAACACTTATTATCATTAGATCATGTTCATAAGTTAATTTACAAGGAGGTTGAAACACCAGGAGCACAAGGAGGGACTGTTTTGAAAGAACCTGCATTTTTTGTTTCACAGGATGATAGTTCTATGAAGTACTCCTTGTTTTACGAGAAGTCAGAAGCCCAAAGGAGAATCACTTTTTTTGCCCAGTCCCTTTCCACACCGATGCCAGATGTCAGTTCGATAAATTCCATGCCTTCTTTTTCTGTGTTGGTCCCTCATTATGGTGAAAAGATAACCTTATCATTGCGAGAAATTATCAAGGAAGAAGAAGAGTACTCTCATGTTACAATGTTAGAGTATCTTAAACTGTTACATCCATTGGAATGGTCATGCTTTGTAAGAGATACCAAATTACTAGCAGAGGAGTTTGATTCAGACTCTTCCTCACCTGAATATTCTAGAGGCGTGAAAGATGAAGCACAATATAATTCAGTTGGATTTAAAGTTGCCACTCCTGAATATACTTTGAGAACTCGAATTTGGGCATCTTTGAGATCACAGACTTTGTACCGCACAATTTCAGGCTTTATGAATTATTCCAGGGCAATTAAGTTACTTTTTGATGTTGAGAACACCAACAGAGAAGATATTGATGAGTACTTGAAACTTGAAGAAGCATCCGTAATGGCTCTTCGAAAGTTCAGATTAGTTGCTTCAATGCAAAGGCTTAAACATTTCAATGCTGAAGAGGCTGAGAGTACCGATTTCTTACTTAGAGCATATCCCGAACTTCAAATTAGTTACTTGGATGAAGAATTAAACGAGGAGACAGGTGAAATCATCTATTACTCCGTATTGATAGATGGAAGTTGTGCTATAATGGAAAATGGTTCCCGGAAACCAAAGTACAAGATTAGATTATCAGGAAACCCTATTCTCGGAGATGGTAAATCTGACAATCAAAACCATGCTTTGATTTTTTGTCGTGGTGAATACATTCAACTTATTGATGCTAATCAAGATAATTATTTGGAAGAATGTTTGAAAATAAGAAGTGTTTTGGCTGAATTCGAAGAAGGAGTTGCCCCACTTGATCCTTATTCCAATGAACCAAACAATAGAGAATATGCAAATCCTGTTGCAATCATTGGAACTAGAGAGTATATTTTCTCAGAAAATATCGGTATCTTGGGTGATGTTGCCGCTGGAAAGGAGCAAACTTTTGGTACATTATTTGCTAGAACTTTAGCACATATTGGTGGTAAGTTACATTATGGTCACCCTGATCTTCTTAATAGTGTATTCATGACAACAAGAGGTGGGGTATCCAAAGCGCAAAAGGGGTTACACTTGAACGAAGATATCTACGCAGGGATGAATGCACTTTTAAGAGGCGGTAGAATCAAACACTGTGAGTACATGCAGTGTGGTAAAGGAAGAGATTTAGGATTTGGCTCTATTTTGAATTTTACAACCAAAATTGGTGCTGGGATGGGTGAACAAATCCTTTCCAGAGAGTACTTTTATTTATGTACTCAGCTTCCATTGGATAGATTCTTATCTTTCTATTATGCGCACCCAGGTTTCCATTTGAATAACGTCTTTATCATTCTTTCCATAAAACTATTCTTGTTGGTTGCAATAAACCTTGCTGCGTTAACAAGCGATTCGATAATTTGTGAGTATGACCAATTCCGCCCAATCACCGACCCGTATCGCCCAACTGGATGCTCCAACTTGGTGCCAGTGGTTTTATGGCTTGAAAGATCTGTATATTCCATTCTTCTTGTTTTCTTGATATCGTTTGTTCCGCTTTGTGTTCAAGAGCTTACGGAAAGAGGTTTATACAAGGCAGCATCAAGACTAGCAAAACACTTTGCATCCTTTTCTCCTTTATTTGAAGTCTTTGTTTGTAAGATTTATGCTCAATCTTTGGTGAGCGATTTATCAGTTGGAGGAGCTAGGTATATTGCTACAGGAAGAGGCTTTGCGACAAAGAGAATACCATTTTCAGTGCTTTACTCAAGATTTGCATCTGAAAGTTTGTATTATGGTGCATTGTCATTTTTGTTAATCTTGTACGCGTCAATTACTATGTGGAAATATCCTTTGATTTATTTCTGGATAACAATTATTGGATTATTACTTTGTCCTTGCATTTACAACCCAAAGCAGTTCTCATGGAGTGACTTTTTCATTGACTATAAAGATTATTTGAAATGGTTGAATTCTGGAAACAGTAAACTGAGTTCTTCAGCTTGGATAAATTATACTAGATTAGCGAGAAGCAGGATAGTTGGTGTAAAGAGTAAGAGGTATAATGCAAATGAAGAATTGAAACTAGTCAGCGAAGCCAAACCTTCAAGGTTCCATGTCCTTATTTTCGATTCACTTCTCCAATTAGGAATGATTGCCTTTGTTGGCTGTGCCTATTTATTTTCGAATGCTCAAAATGAGACCAAGGGAAGCTTGCCAACCAACAGTATTCTTAGAGTATTAGTTGTTACTTTGGGGCCAATTGCGGTAAATATTGGAATCCTCCTAGTATGTGGAATTATGTCTTTTGCGTTGGGTCCGTGCGTGACATTGGTTTACAAGAAATTTCCTACATGTATGGCCACTATTGCACATACCCTTAGTGTGGTTAATTACGTCTTCTTCTTCGAGTTGATGTGGTTTATGCAAAATTGGGACCTCGCAAGGGCTATATTAGGGTTTGGACTTAGCTGTGTTATCCAAAATTGGATCTTCAACACCTTAACAATTTGTCTCTTGTCGAGCGAATTTAGACACGATCGTTCAAACAGGTCCTGGTGGTCCGGGAATTGGTACACTGTCGGATTAGGCTGGCATATACTTTCCCAACCAATCAGAGAATTCCTTTGTAAAATCATCGAAATGAGCTATTTTGCTGCTGATTGCTGCATTGGGCATATGATTTTGGTTGCCCAGTTCCCTATCTTGTTATTTCCATATGCTGATAAATGGCATTCAGTAATGTTATTCTGGATGAAACCAGGCAGTGAAGTGAGACCAAGAGTACTCTCCAAAAAAGATAAACGAAAGAGACGACTCACAGTTAATGCGTATCTTTTCATTTTCATTTTATCAATTCTACTTATTGCTAGTGTATTTGTCCTTCCAATCGTTGCTACCAAGATAATTGGAATTGATTTTGAGGAATTTGCCCCAGATATTCTTCATGATTTGATCCAACCATATCAGGTTGCAAGTTCTAAGAAAGGGTTACACAAAAATCTCATAAAGAAGCCTTACTAAAATGATGTATGTATGTTTATAATGAAAATATGGTTTCAAACCTTTGTAATATCGCCTTGTCTTTTATGTTTTGTTTTATCTTCTGTATAACCAGTTTATCGCAAAGTTCCTGTGATAATTGAAATCTTCTGAACTTGGAAAGATGTTCTAGAGAATTCAATGCCTTTTCTTCATAATTATCAACACTAGAGCTTGGTACCAAAAACGCCATGGCTTCCAAGAAGAAGTCTAAATATTCTGAATCCACACCTGATGTTCCAAACATTTCCAGGTACTCAGCTGGATCGATATTGAGGACGTATTTGTAAGCATTGACCTTTTTAGACCCTGGTAACGATTTTAGACTATTAAGAATATACATGGTCAGCCTTTCAACAAAAGGGGTATCGTTTGGATTTCTTGGGTCCAGGGTGGAGGCAGGACTTACATTGTTCTCACTAGGGAGTTTTTCTTGTGAAGCCTTTTCAATCAGGCCTTTTGGTTTGATTGGACTTATAGACGGAAGTCCCAAAACACTTCTAAATCGGTCAGATAGCACATCCACTTCTTTAATAGCTATCGTTACCTTTTCTGCGTCCTCCTTTTCTGTTTTTTGTTTCTTTCTTGCATCTGATAGGAGTTGCAACTCCTGATGAGCAGCAGCATTGGACGGCTCTATAGCAAGTGCAGTCTCAAAACACGATTTTGCGGATTTGGGGTCGCCTAAAAACTTCAATGCCACACCCTTTCTAAAATGAAGCTTTACAAGTAATTTGTTCTCTGGAGATAACTGTATTCCGGCAATAGTGTCCTTTAAAGCTCGATCATAATCTTGCAAATTTATAAAACACTGTGCTCTATTTGAGTATAACACCGCGTTTCTTGGGTCCAAACCAATTGCATCTCGATATATCTTTGCAGCCTTCTTGAACTCTCCTTTGGCAAATGCAGCGTTCCCCTGTGCCTTCAATTCACCAGCTGTGGCCATGCCTTGTATGATTAATGATTCTCAATTATTTTTGTAGTGTGCGAAGAAATCAAGAATTGAGTAAAAAGTTGAAAGATGACCGTTGAAGAGTTGCAAGATGAGATAAGCGCAATCGATGCTATTTTTGAAAATTCCGTCAGCCAGCTAGCTCCTCAGATATACAATTTCAAGTTCCCTAACCATGAGGATGTGACTTTGCAATTGAGTTTCCCTGAGTCTTATCCAGATGAAGAACCAACCTTACTCCAGGTTTTGGTTGAGAATATTAGAAAGTACCCAGATGTAAATTACATTGAACGGAATGTCTCTGAAGCTCTTGGAAGGATATTTAATGTTGGAGAGGTTTGCATGTATGAGCTATTTACAGAGTTGGAGGAATTCTTTGAGAACTACCAGAAATTGGATGATAAAAGAGAAGAAGAAGAACAGGAGAAGATCTTGAAGCAAATGGAAGCGCTAGAACTAGAAAAGGCATCGAAATCCATAGTGAAGGAGCCCAAGAAGATTGAGGAACCCAAATTCGACCCGACTGAAGGTTGGGTGCAATCTTCACCAATAATTGACCGTCAATCCACATTCATAGCGTTTGTGCGGCCAGTTAAATCGGTAGATGAAGCTAAAGAGTACTTGAATATTCTAGTGACAGACAAGAAAGTCTCTCGGTCTTCCCACAACATGACTAGTTGGCGAATCCGAAGAGACGATGGTGTACAGTTCCAAGACTGTGATGATGACGGCGAAACAGCTGCGGGGGGAAGATTATTACATTTGTTAACGGTATGTTGGAAGAAGATCTATTAGTATCCTTTCGTTATTTTTTTTATTTGTTTCAATATTTACTAACTACATCTAGATGATGGATGCATGGAATTTGATTGTGGTGGTGTGCAGATGGTTTGGAGGAGCTCATATTGGACCTGACAGATTCAGGCACATCAATTCAGCTGCAAGAGAGGCAGTTATCAAGGCTGGGTTGTCAGATGCATCTAATAATACAAAGAAGAAGAAATAATGCTAAAGTGAGTTAGGTATTTTGAGATTACTTTCGAGTAAATCTTTGTCTCTTTGTCTGGATATCAGGCACGTATTCATTTTCATTACTTCTTTTAGAAGACTTATCATCGTCCTTGGTTTTACGTAGACTTTCCCAAAGAGAGTTCAACGAATCTGATTTTTCTTCGGTTACCGTTTCATTCTTGGCCTATATAAAGTTAGTAGTGGTACAAATGATTGTATATAGTAATTAAAAGTGGTGTACATACCGTTTCCCCAAACTTCACATTTCTATTTTCGTCCCTCTTGAAACCATTCTTAGTTTCCTTCTTGACAGGTGCTTCTTCTTTTACTCCCCAAGATCTCTTCAATGGAGTTGGATTATCTTCCTCATCCAAATGAGACAGGTACATATCAAACGAGTTGATAGTACCATACCCAATGGTACCAACCACCTCTGTGGTCTTGTTCTTCTTTGCCTTGGAGAGTATCTTGCGAGAGTCAGGAGAAACCCATTCGGACAAATCTTTTAACTTCTTGACCTTTTGAACTTCCTTGATCTCTGTTTCCTTCACACCTGCCTTTTTCATGAACTTCATGTCCATGATCCTATTAGAAATACTCATTATGTGGCTTCGATGAATACTATACTATTATTAATTCAAAGATAAAGTTGGTTTTTTAAAAAAGTTTTAGATCATAGTCAGATGACCTTGAGTCATGTGCCCATGAATACCCCATCGCAGGCGCGAAGAAGTTTTTCAGATGCCCCTTCATATAGTGCGGTTGAGAATTTGAAGTGATAATAGACTTACACAGCATCAACAATACCCATGAAGTCTGACTTTAAGTTTTCCAATTTGCTTGGGACTGTTTACAGACAGGGAAACTTGGTTTTCACAGACGATGGCACCAAGCTCTTGTCGCCAGTTGGGAATAGAGTATCGTGCTTTGACTTGATAAATAGTAAGTCTTTCACATTCAACTATGAGCATCGCAAGAACATTGCCAAAATTGCCTTGAACAAGCAAAACACTTTACTTTTAAGTGTGGATGAGGATGGACGTGCCATCTTGGTCAACTTCATTTCCAGAAACGTCTTGCACCATTTCAATTTCAAGGATTCCGTTCTTGATATCAAATTCAGTCCTGATGGAGAAAAGTTTGCAGTCGCCTGTAGCAGATTTGTACAATTGTGGAAGACCCCCGATTTCACTGAAGATAGACAATTTGCTCCATTCGTACGCCACAGAATATACGCCGGGCACTTTTCAGATATTTTATCTGTGAACTGGTCGCAAGACTCCCGTTTCTTCATCTCAACTTCAAAGGACATGACATCAAGAATATTTTCCGTGGACTCTGCGGAGTCCGATGTCGCCATGACTTTGGCTGGCCATCGTGATTACGTGGTGAATGCGTTCTTTAACGAAACACAAGAAATCATCTACACCTTGAGTAAGGACGGTGCTTTGTTCACCTGGGAATATATTGCAAAGCCCAAAGAAGAAGAGGATGAAGACAGTGACATCGAAGAAGATGAAGAGTTGAGATGGAGAATCACAGCCAGGAACTATTTCTTTGCCGAAGCCAAAGTTAAGTGTGCCACTTTTCATGCTAAATCAAACTTGCTTGTGGTAGGTTTCAGTAGCGGTGAGTTCAGACTCTATGAAATGCCTGGCTTCAACTTGGTTCAGCTGTTAAGTATGGGTCAAAATGCGGTCGATACTGTTAGTATCAACAAGACCGGGGAATGGTTGAGTTTTGGCTCCTCCACCCAGGGACAATTGTTGGTGTATGAATGGCAATCCGAGTCCTACATTTTGAAGCAGCAAGGTCACTTTGACTCAATGAACACCCTCTGCTACTCTCCAGATGGGTCTAAGATTGTCACTGCTTCTGACGATGGTAAAATCAAGATTTGGGATGTTGTTAGTGGGTTCTGTCTCATGACCTTCCAGGAACACATTGGAGCAGTCACTGATGTCAAATTTGCCAAGAGAGGACAAGTGATGTTCTCTGCTTCGTTGGACGGTACAGTCAGAGCATGGGATTTGATTAGATACAGAAATTTCCGTACGTTCACTGCTTCCGAGCGTATTCAATTCAACTGTCTTGCAGTTGATCCAAGTGGTGAAGTGGTTGTTGCAGGGTCTCAAGATAACTTTGAAATCTACGTGTGGTCAGTACAAACAGCACAATTGTTGGATTCCTTAGCTGGTCACGAAGGCCCTATTTCTTGCCTTGCATTTGGTAACGAGAATTCGGTATTAGCATCTGCATCCTGGGACAAGACTATTAGAATCTGGAACATCTTTGGAAGATCTCAACAAGTTGAGCCTATTGAAGTTAGCAGTGATGTCCAGAGTCTTTGCATGAGGCCTGATTCCAAGGAATTGGCTGTGAGTACTTTGGACGGTCATATTACCGTCTTTGACGTTGAAGACGCCAAACAATTGCATTTAATAGATGGTCGTAAAGACATTTTGGTGGGTCGTTACTTGGAGGATAGGTTTATGGCTAAAAATTCTGCTCGTTCCAAGTTCTTTACCACCATAAATTACTCCTTTGACGGGTTGACTTTACTTGCAGGTGGTCGTCACAACACCATTTGTATGTACGATATTACTAATGAAGTCTTATTGAAGAGATTTACTGTTTCTTTAAATATGACTTTGAACGGTACCCAGCAGTTTTTGAACAGTAGCAAGATAACGGATGCTGGTATCTCGATTGATTTGATTGACAGGGATGGTGAAAACAGTGATGTTGAAGACAGAATGGACACTTCTTTACCTGGATCTCATAGAGGAGATCCAAGTGCCCGTAATGTTAGAGCCGAAATCAGAGTTAACAGCATTCAGTTCTCTCCTTCATCTTCTGCCTTTGCAGCAGCTTCTACCGAAGGTTTGCTTATATTTTCCACTGACAATACGGTTATCTTTGACCCATTTGACTTGGACATAGATATCACTCCAGAAGCCACTTTGCAAGTTTTGAATGACGAAAAGGACTACATGACTGCTTTGGTTATGGCTTTCAGATTAAACGAAGAATACTTGATACATAAGGTGTTTGAAACGGTACCATTAAAGGACATCCCATTGATTTGTGCCGATTTGCCACATGTTTATGTGAGCCGTTTGGTGAAGTTTATTGGTGAATTGTTGACTCGTGATGAATCTGCTCATTTCGAGCACAATTTGATCTGGATTAAGAACATCTTGTCTACTCACGGGAAGTATATCAACGCTAACAAGCATGAATTTGCCAGTTGTTTGAAGTTGGTGCAGAGATTCTTGAGTAGAGTCGGTAAGGATGTGGTTTCTATAAGCAAGAAGAGTAACTATTTGTTGGAATATTTAAACATTAGTAAGGACTTGAAGGAAGAAGAAGCACAAGAAGAAGAAATTAGGGAGATTGAGATGGCTGAAGAGAGCGAAAATGACGAAGACGATGATGACCAGATAATAGAAGACGGTGATGATGACGAAACCGCTGGAGGCTGGTTAGGGTTTGACGCCAAAACTGGCACTTCTAGTTTCCAAGATGAAGAGGAAGAAGAAGAAGAAGATTAGTTGGCTTGTATATTAATAGAAAAAAAAATTGCTATAGTGGGCTCTACATGTAAAAAGCAAAAGCAGCTTGTCGGAAACTAGAGAAGAATCCGAAACTCGTTGTAAGGCAGTATATTACCACATTTTTTCTATGCATGGAGGGGATCGCAAGATCGGGATGATATTAAATCATCCATACCGCAGCCATTGATGTAATAACTACAGCCTGACATTCAGTTTACAGTTTCCATTCCAAGTGATTAAAGTTCCAATTCCAAATCTAATTCCCATCAAGTGGTTGTGTTAAATTGTAGCAGTTTTGTTTTGTGTGATTCCTTATGGAACAAATTTAGAACAAAAGGACCCAAAAAAAAGAGAGAAACAAAAAAATAATGAGCGAAGCTTCCCCTTGTGTATGGCACTATTAATATTCGTGGTAACTCAGTACAACCAGAGAAAAGCCAAATAGTTAATCTTCATTTGAAGTTAGAGGAAAGAATGAGGCTTGAACAATCACTCGTTAAATATACACACAGAACCAGTCCCTCTTGTAATTCAGTCTTGAACAATCGACCGCAAAGTGGGGTCAGCCTAATTTTGATTACTCCGATATCACTCCACATCCCTGCCTAAATAGACTTTTTGTGCGAGAACTGACTTCTCGCTTTTTGTTCATCCAAGCGGGGGATAGAGAGTATAAAATACCAAGATAAACTCCCACACACAGAAAAAAAGGTTTAAATACCCACCTTTTAGGAACATTTTCTTTCATAGATTAAAAAGTAGGTTGGAGCAGTCATGACCAGAGACATCAAGAATCATCTTCTATTTGAAGTTGCAACTGAGGTTGCACACAAGGTTGGGGGTATTTACTCCGTTCTTAAGTCTAAAGCCCCAATTACAGTTGCTGAATATAGAGAACGTTATACGTTGATCGGGCCTTGGAACCATACCCTGGCTCAAATTGAGGTTGAAGAATTACCAGTCAAGGATCCATTGATCAAGACCGCTTTGGACCTGATGAGCGAACGTGGGATACAATGGCTCTACGGTAGATGGTTAATTGAAGGTGCTCCTCGTGTTTTGTTATTTGACTTGCCATCTGCTGCCCACAATTTGAATGAATGGAAATCGGACTTGTGGGACATTGCAGGAATTCCTATTCCAGACCACGACCAAGAACTGAACGATGCCATTTTGCTTGGTTATTTGGTTGCCTGGTTCCTCGGAGAATTGGTCTACCATGACCGTGAACGTGCAGTCATTTGTCACTGTCACGAATGGTTGGCCGGTATTGCATTACCTCTTTGTCGTAAAAGAAGAATTGACGTTACCACCATTTTCACCACTCATGCCACATTATTGGGGAGATACTTGTGTGCCGGTTCCACGGACTTTTACAACAATTTGGCTAATTTTGACGTTGACGCTGAAGCTGGTAAGCGTGGTATCTACCATAGATATTGTATTGAGAGATCTGCTACCCATTCCGCCGATGTCTTCACAACGGTATCTCATATTACTGCATACGAATCTGAACATTTGCTTAAGCGTAAGCCAGATGGGGTTTTACCAAATGGTTTGAATGTTGTCAAGTTCCAAGCCGTTCACGAATTCCAAAACTTGCATGCCACCAAGAAGAATATTATTAATGAATTTGTCAAGGGCCATTTCTATGGTAATTTTGATTTTGATTTGGATAACACACTCTATTTCTTTATCGCAGGTCGTTATGAATTTAGAAATAAAGGGTGTGATTTCTTCATTGAATCTTTGGCAAGATTGAACCATAGATTAAAGGAGGCCGGGTCGAAGATGACTGTGGTTGCTTTTATAATCATGCCAGGGAAGACCCACTCGTACACTGTTGAGACCTTGAAGGGCCAAGCAGTTATCAAACAATTAGAACTGACAATTGAAGAAGTTCAAAAGAAGGTTGGGGAACGTCTTTTTGAACATTGTGCTAGGTTCCAAAACTCCGAGAACCCTTCACCTAACTCCGAGGTTCCTCTGATTGACGAATTGATAAAGCCAGCTGATAGAGTGTTGCTTAAAAGAAGAATATTTGCATTAAAGAGGGATGGTTTGCCACCAATTGTCACTCATAACATGATAGATGACTCTACTGATCCAATTCTCAACCAAATTAGAAGAGTTGAATTATTCAACAAGCCTGAAGACCGCGTTAAAATAATTTTCCACCCAGAATTTTTAAACTCCAACAATCCAATCTTATCTTTGGACTACGAAGAGTTTGTTCGTGGTTGTCATTTGGGTGTGTTCCCCAGTTATTATGAACCATGGGGATATACTCCTGCAGAATGTACTGTCATGGGTGTCCCATCGATCACTACCAATTTGTCTGGGTTTGGATGTTACATGGAAGACTTGATTGAAAATACATCTGATTACGGTATTTACATTGTTGATAGAAGAATGAAGGCGGTTGATGAATCCATTAACCAATTGACGGATTACATGTTTGATTTTACGCAAAAGACCAGAAGACAAAGAATCAACCAAAGAAACAGAACTGAGAGGTTGAGTGACTTGTTAGATTGGAAGCGTATGGGTTTGGAATACATCAAAGCCCGTCAATTATCTTTGAAAAGAGCTTACCCAGACAAATTTAAGAATGGAGCCAATCCTTTCAACAACCAATCAAATCTTAAATTGACTAGACCATTGTCGGTTCCAGGTTCTCCGAGAAGTAGAATTGGGTTGATGACCCCTGGAGACTTGGGTTCATTGCAAGAAGCACAAGAAAGCTTGAACACTGAGGATTATATTGGATTCAGATTGGCAGGAAACGAAGATGATGATGAAGATGATGATGCATCTTATCCATTAACTTTGAGAGGCAATAGCGCTCCTCCAGCTGATGAAAATTAATCTTATTCTTTTTGCACCTGTTTTTTTTTTATATAGTGTTTACATATATGTATATATATAACCGTTTATCTGCCATAAATTGAATGCATTACTAACAAGGTGTAAATGTAAGATGAATGAATGGAGAGAACTTATTATGCTAAACTGACTCCTGCACCCCTGTTCTCCAACTTCGATAAGCACCCTGGTGATTTGGAGGTGACTCTACAACCAGTTATCAAACAATAGTATTACATTTTGTGCATTAATCTCCAGTTGATGCCTAGCACTGTGTACCGTGTCATTGCACTGTTGATTGTTTTTAATCCAAGGCGCGATAGTTTGGAGATTTTCAGACGAATTTCAAGATTCTAGAATAGTGTAAATATATTCTCTGACACTTGGTGCGATCGGAATAGTCTGCTTAACTCCTATTTTTGAAATGACTCACGCTAAATAGTATGTGAAACAGGGTACAAGGGGGTGGGAAAGGAGTGAAATCAACAGAATTTGGGAGGGCTTTAACATCGCCTTACACTTTCCTTTTCTTTTTATGTACGATGAGATGAACTTGGCTTTAAGTACTCTCTTTTTTTTTTCTATTATGTCATACTCCTACTCCAACTTTTCTTGTATAACTTAGGTAAAATTCCTGTTCCCAAAGAGAATTGGCCTAGACCAAAAAAAATTGCACTTGATCAGTTTTTTGTTGTTTGCAGATTCCATAAAGTACACATCACATTTAGAAGGGCAGTAGTTAAGGTTTGCCATTAGTGCTTAATCTATCAGTAACGGGCGAAACAAAAGTAAATCGTCTGACACCACCCTTTCCCCTAAAAAAAAAAAGAAAAAGAAAAGAAAAGAAAACAGGAGAAGAAATCTTTTTGCTTTCCCGTCTTCCCATTCCATCTTACTTGTCTTCATCAAACCATCGACAACATATCCTAACCCACACCTCATCTCATCTCATCTCACCATACCATCATACATTCTATGAAATAAAACGTAATACTATAATCCTTTGCATCCAATGAAACGATTGAAGCTTGGTATCAGACCACAGCTTATTATACTTGTTTGCTTTTCATCCTTGCTATCCCTTTTGATATTGGGGATAGTCACTGCATTATATTACTCCACCAACTTGGGTGGTTTAAGAGCTGAACGTCTAGGCGTCATTTCTCAATTAAAAGGTACTCAAGTTACACAGGCATTACAATACACTTACTACCAAATATACTACCTCACCACAAAGGAAGAGATTACCTTGCCACTATCTTCATTCAAAGCTGGTAACATTTCTCAGTCTGTTTTCACAAATGCTCAATTCACTTTAGACAAGTTTATCTCTTCTTCAGAATTATTTGCCTCTGCAAGATTGTACAACTTAGATTTGAACATTGTGGCTGATAGTTACAATAATCTCACCTTGATTACTGGGGCCACTATGGATGCATTGTATCCTATCATTGAAAATAGAACAATGGCCCCAGACTTGACCCAGTTAACACCAAGTGGTTATTACACGGGTCCTTTGCGAAATAGTTCTCTGTATGATAACTATTTCTTAGGTTTAACATTACCTGTCTATGGGAACTCCTCCATTGTGTTTCCAGAACCCACACTCGCTGGGTATCTCTCTGTCATTGTGAGTGCTTCAAATGTCGAATCTGCGATTAGTGGGACAAATGGAACTTCTAATAACGCAACCGCGCCGGCTCTGGAGCCAGATTACTCGGTCTTGGCTATACGACCGGTATATGGAGATCCAAGCACTGGCGTAGATAATTTGCTGACGCTGTCTCAATCTTCACTACTACCTAATAATAAAGCAAGTGTAATAATAGGGTATGAAGCAGTGCTACCTCTCGCTAACAGAAATTTAGAAGTAAATCTATTTTATCCAGTTAATGACTCCTCGTTTGCAAGGGAAGCACTTTCAAGGCTGTCTGGTACTGCTAAAGATGTTGTGACCAATAATGGGCTACATATGGCCATCGGGTACAGCCAAATACAAATCGATCCACTGAAAACATGGACGATTGTGATTAGCCAACCACGACTGGTTTTCTATCAGCCTGTTCAAAAATTAACCAATATTATTGTTGGTGTGGTTATTGGAACTGGGGTGTTTATGTGTTTTATTACCTTTCCCTTAGCGGTGTACTATGTCAGTCCTATTACAAAGCTTAAGGAAGCAACAGAGAATATTACCAAATCCAAAAAACCCAAAAAGAATTTCCCCATACCATTCATGCGTGTCAATTTTTTTAGAAGTCGAAAAACTCTCAGTGAACGACTACAAGATCAAAAACGTATGGATGATGAATACAACCAAGACTCTGATCAACCACTTTCTAACAAAGATTCTACTGGTCTTACTAAGAGAAATAGTGTGAATTCCACAAGTACAGGGTCATCTGCTAATCATTCCACAGCAATCAGGCTTCCGGGAAAGATACCGAATTCCAAAAAATTCTTTAAAGATGAATTGACCGAATTAACAGATGCATTTAACATCATGACAGATGAGTTAGATAAACAGTATAAGCATTTGGAAGATAGAGTGAAGCAAAGAACAAAGCAATTGGAAGCATCCAAGATAGAAGCAGAAGCCGCGAATGAAGCTAAAACTGTTTTCATCGCTAACATTTCACACGAATTGCGAACCCCTTTAAATGGTATTTTAGGTATGACATCGATTGCTATGGATGAAGAAGATCCATCCAAAATCCAAGATTCCCTCAAACTAATACATAGATCAGGTGAGCTTTTGCTACATATTTTGACAGAATTGTTGACCTACTCCAAGAACACATTAAATCGATCAAAATTGGAGAAGTCTAATTTCCAAATCTTGGAAGTGGTTTATCAAGTCAAATCTATTTTTGATAAATTGGCCATTGATCAAAGAGTCAATCTACAAATATTATTAAAGCCAAATATCATTCGGAAATTAATTTTATATGGAGATTCAAATAGAATCATCCAAATTGTTATGAATTTGGTTTCTAATTCGCTTAAATTCACTCCGGTTGATGGGTCTGTTAATGTTCTGTTCAAATTACTAGGTGAGTATGACTTGGAAAAATCTCTGGCAGAAAACTTTTCCAAGGTTTGCATTCTACCAAAGAATTGTGAAGCCACCAAACTCAATTTACAAAATTTGGAAGAATTAAATGCTCAGTCTCCTCGAACTGATGTTGGTGGTGACACCACTTTGATTAACAAGATATCTACTTCAACTTTGCAACCTGCTTTCTTTTCTAGTAAGCCTTATGCGTTGAAAGAAGAATCTGACGGAACATCTTCCACTCATTCAACTTCATTTGAAAAGGAAAAGCAAATTGAAAAGGAAAAGCAATTTGAAAAGGAAAAGCTGAGTGACGTTCAAAGTAAAACAGAAATGGAAGTTTTAGATGACAATGTTAGTGTCACCACACTTTCCACGACAGAATATGAAAACAAGATTTTTGAATCGCAATTCTATCAAACAAAGAGCTTGCCAAGTTTACCTAGAGATGACCTTCCAGAACTTCCTCAATCGAGATCCAGTAATGGTGCTCAGAATAATACCAATAATCATACCAGAACAAAATCACGAGAATCCTTCGTTAGAAGAAACAGCAATGAAGAAGAACGTTTGGAAGGGAAAAATTCTAGCTCGTCAATTTCATCAGGAAAGCCCAATACAAAAAATAACAATGGGTCCCTTCATCATACTCAGCAAAGTCTTGGCTATAACTCATCTGATAAATTCTTTAATGCCACAAACATGGCACAGAATGAATTAGTCAAGAACCACAAGGCGTACAGAATCAGAAACATATATAAACCTAAAACTTGGGCCATTCAGATCGAAGTGGCTGACACTGGTCCAGGTATCGAACCAGCATTACAAGAAAAGGTGTTTGAACCATTTATTCAAGGTGATCAAACACTCTCAAGAAGTTATGGTGGTACTGGGTTAGGGTTGTCCATTTGTAGACAATTGGCCACTATGATGAAAGGAACATTGACATTGAAATCTACATTGGGACAGGGGTCCACATTTACGTTTACTGTTCCATTACCCCAAACAGGAGAAATCATTGTTCCTGAAGATGAAATGGGTGACTTTTGTGAGGATGAATTCAACGAAAATGCCAAGATGAACAGAAAGGTTGGATTTGCCGTGGAAAACATTCCTGAAAATGAACCATCTCAGGACGAACTGAGTGATACAGTTCCACGAATAATACTAGAGAAAAGTAGTAGTGAAGGCTCAAAGAAAGATGATGTGTCATCTCATACTTCAAATTCACCTTCTACTAAACCTAAGTTCAAATTGGATTTACCGTCTCGATCTTCGCTTTTTGAAAAGCCGCATTTGGTGGCTAGATCTTCTACAGGAACTGCCAGTTCAATATCTAATGGCAGTGAACGCCACGAGGGACATGGTAATGTTATGGAACACTTGGCAGATCTCAAGATTTTAGTTGCTGAAGATAATATGGTTAATCAAGAAGTCATCAAGAGAATGTTGAAGTTGGAAGGGTTTTCCAACATCGTGATGGCGTGTAATGGTGCAGAGGCTGTCGATTTTATACAAGAAAGTATTGAAATGGATGAGCAGTTTGATATTGTGTTCATGGATGTTCAAATGCCCAAGATTGATGGGTTGATTGCCACTAAAATGATTAGAAATAATTTGCATTACGAGAAGCCAATTATTGCCTTAACTGCGTTTGCAGATGAGAGTAATATGAAGGAGTGTCTTAACTGCGGGATGACTGGGTTCCTCGCCAAGCCTATCAGAAGAACAAATTTGCGTAGAATTATTGTGGAGTTTAGTCCTATAATTCTTAGCGAACTTGTAACCACTCCACAGACGTTTAGTGGAGATGAAAAGAGATTAGGCTATGGGACAGAAAAGACCCCCGAGCGGAAACGAGACGTAAAGACTCCATGAAAATATATAGAATAATAGATGTATTATAGTAATGTAAAGGTTGAGTTGTCAAGAGCTTAGACATGATGTAGGGAACCGAGTGGTAGTGAGTATACTTAGAAAGTGTGAGTAGATTAGAAAAACTAGATTACTGGAAGGTGTGATTATATTTAGACTGCGTAACTAGATTACTAAAAGTGCTTGTTTCTTATGCTATACGTTGCCCATGTGAATTATATAACTAGTTGTCTTTTAGATGATCGATGAGGATCTAAAGTTTGAGCCGCATGAAGACTGGACACCGGGAACTATGGCTTAAAATCTCGTTCCACATAGATGAACATATCTAAATCAGTCTAAAAAGAGGAAAACAAAGTACTTAAAAACCACACAATATGTACACGCCCTACTCTGGAAGCAAACTTGCAGCAAACTTGCCCCTGAAATGTTATGAAAACACTCTCCTTTCGCCTCCTCTTAATGCCCCTTTAACTCTAATCGATTGTGTCATCTGCGTCTAAAAAAAGCCTGAAGCCTAAGAGGCAAAAAAACAAAAAGATACCAAAGATAGAGCCGCAGGATTGGACGAGTGAAAAGAAGCGCAAAAGAAGGTAATAGTTGTTATTGGTATATAAATAAACCGTATCTGAGAATTTCGTCAAATATGTACACGCCCTTGAAAAGAAAGAACTCAGCGAAACTAATGGAGGATTTTGAGGCAGCAAAGGGATACAAAGGGAACGCAGCGGGCGGCGTTTTACCAACCATGAAAGGGTTATTGTTGGGTGGTTCTTTATTGGCCATCTTGATATGGGGTAGTTCTTTCTTGCTCCAATCTATCAATACCTTCCACACCCAAAAGCTCTCGAATGCTCAAATCGAAGAGTATTTGAGGTATAACCTGCCTCCCTTGTTAAACGGCAACAAAGACGGTTTGAGAAATATCGATTTTGGTGACAAAATCCAGTTGGACTTCTCTCCTGTCAGAAATGGTGATTTTGCTGCAAAGCGTAAAAGCCTTCAGTGGATTAGCAACCCAGAGTCTGTTTCCGATGACAAGGGTACTTACTTGTTGAAAGATGTCGACCCAGAAGACAAGGAAAAGGTTAAGTATGTTATCAAATCCATCGTGGATGAATCCTATGAGTTCACATTGTACGACGGCAAGTCCTTTACTTTTGAAGAAAAGACTTATGAAATTGAAGAATTGATTGCTTCTCCTGACATGAAGAAGGCCCTTATCAAGACCGACTCTTCTTCAAACTGGAGATGGTCCAAGTTTGCCGTTTACTGGATCTTGGATCTCCAAACTGTAGAATTCAAGCCACTTATCGATCCAACCACCAAATTCGGTGCCTTCAGTTGGTCTCCAAAGTCAACCGATCTTGTTTATATATTAGATAACAACATTTACATCAAGAACTTGAGCAGTGACAAAACCACTCAGGTTACATTTGATGGTGGTGAACAGGTTTTCAATGGTAGACCTGACTGGGTCTACGAAGAGGAAGTTTTCTCTGGAGATCTTGTATTATGGTGGTCTAAACAAGGTGACAGAATTGCTTATTTGAAATTGAATGACAATGACGTTCCGGAATTTCCTCTTCAATATTTTGCCGATGACGATTTCACTGATTACCCAAGGGAATCCAGAATTAAGTATCCAAAGGCTGGTTACTCTAACCCCATTGTTAATGTTGCAGTATTTGACTTGGTTGAAGGTTCTAAGGAAACTATTTTGGAATTCAAGTCTGAAAAAATCGATATTGATAACCGTGTTATAACCGATGTCCAATGGTTCAACCAATCCTTACTTGTCAAAACCACCAACAGAGCCAGTACTTTGCTCGAGACTTACTTGTTAGAGGGATCTTCTGAAGCTCAATTGTTGAGAAGCTCTTCGTTTGAAGAAGGATGGTTTGAAGTCAAGCAGAACAGTTTTTACATTCCAAAAGATGCGGAAAATGGACGTCTTGAAGATGGCTACGTTGACACTGTTATGGTTGATGGATACAACCACTTGGCCTACTTTTCTCCTCCAAACAACCCACATCCTGTTATTTTGACTCAAGGTTCCTTTGAAGTCATCACTATCAGTACTGTCGACTTGAAGAGCAACAGCATTTATGTTGTCACTTCTGATTTCTCCCCAATCGACAGAAGTTTACAAGCTGTCAATTTGATCACTAAGGAAGTCAAGGACATTTCTAAAGGTGAAGGTGTCTACTCTGGCTCATACTCTTCCGGAGCTAGATACTTGTTGTTGTCTTACAATGGACCAGAGATTCCATACCAAAAGTTGATTGATTTGAAGGAGGATAATGTCATCAAGACTTTGGAATCCAATGATAAATTAAAGGAAACCTTGTCGCAATATGCCATTCCAAAAAAGACTTACCAGAATATCGAATTTATTGATGAAGAAACCGGGAAAAAGTTGATTGCAACCTCTGCAGAAACGTTGCCTTTGAACTTTAACCCAAAGAGAAAGTACCCAGTTTTGTTTTACGTTTATGGTGGTCCAAACTCTCAAGCCGTTTCCAAGAGTTTCAGTGTTGGGTTTGATCAAGTTGCAGCATCGCAATTGGATGCGATTGTTGTGACGGTCGATGGTAGAGGAACTGGATACAACACCTTGAATCCGGAATTGGGCTCCAAGTACAAGTACATTGTACGTGATAACTTGGGATACTACGAAGCCAGAGATCAAATCGCTGCTGCCAAGGTATATTCTAAGAAATCATATGTCGATTCCCAAAGAATGGCCATCTGGGGCTGGTCCTACGGGGGTTATTTGACCTTGAAAACACTTGAAACCGATGTTGAAGATCCAGTCTTCTCCTTTGGTTCTGCAGTTGCACCTGTCACCAACTGGAAGTTGTACGACTCGGTTTATACAGAGAGATATATGAGAACACCAGCCGAAAATGAACAAGGATATAAGGACCTGTCTGTTCACAAGGCTGAAAATTTCAAACATGTTAGCAAGTTTTTCATTGCTCACGGTACAGGAGATGACAATGTTCACATCCAGAACACATTCCAATTAATAGACAAGTTCAATCAAGCAGATGTCAAGAACTTTGAGATGATGGTGTTCCCAGATAGTGATCACGGAATCAAGTACCACAACGGTAATGCGATTGTTTATGATAGAATCTTGGACTTTTTCAAGAGAGCCTTCAGAGGAGATTTTGAGAATTAATATTTGGGGTCACGTCGGGACAAAGACGTTTTATAAAAGTACAGGAGGTGTAGTTCAAAGACACTGTTAAAAAGGGAGTTCCAGTAGGATTAATAGCGAGTAATACGTTGAATATATTAATTAATGAAACTTTTGTAGTGAAGGAAAAGAGGCACAGCTAATAGATTTCTCGTAGTTAATTATTGCATTTTTTGTGATATTTTTTTCTTTTTCTCAGATTCATGGCTGCAAATCCTTTTAAGGCTTTTTTTTCTTTAATGTCCCTTACATAAATAGATAGCATCACCTTGCAAGATCCGAGCCTCTAATGGTTTCTTGGATTCATTGATACAGGAATACAACATGTGTTAGTACATTTCTGAAACGCCAATCCTAAGAAGCAAACTACAACTTGCAGACGGGATATGTAATACACAGTTGAAAAATAATATACTAGATCCAGGAATGTAATCACGAAAAAAAAAAACCAACAAAAACCTCTTGGTCTCACAACATCCCCTCGCTCACCGCAGTACCACTTGATAACCCTATCGCAGTGTGTCCTAACCGCATCCAAGCAAAAGCGGGCCTCATCTCCTGCCCACGTGATCGCATTTTGCGATGGAAAATTTTTGCAGGTATATAAAGAAATGGAAAGCACGTTGAAAAAAAAAAAAGATACTTGCAGGGCTGCTCCATACATCTTTTACTTCACAATGATTATTTACACTGACGTTATTTCCGGCGACGAATTGTTGTCCGACGCTTACGACCTTAAGGAAGTTGGCGGTGCTGTCTTCGAAGCTGACTGTGCCATGGTCACTGTCGGTAACGGTGACATTGACATTGGTGCTAACCCATCTGCTGAAGATGGTGAAGATGACTTGGAAGAAGGTGCTGAACAAGTCAACAACGTTGTCTACTCTTTCAGATTGCAACAAACTTCTTTTGACAAGAAGTCTTTCTTGACCTACATCAAGGGTTACATGAAGAGAGTTAAGGCTTACTTGGCTGAAAAGGACCCAGAATCCGTCGAATCTTTCGAAAAGGGTGCTACTGCCTACGTCAAGAAGGTTATCGGTTCTTTCGGTGACTGGGACTTCTACACTGGTGAATCCATGGACCCAGATGGAATGGTTGTCTTGTTGAACTACCGTGAAGACGGTACCACCCCATTCGTTGCTATCTGGAAGCACGGTGTCACCGCTCAAAAGGTTTAAGGCTTTTTTTAATATTATAAGATCGGTATGCATTTGTAGATACACTCTATGTACTGATTTTTGGTTTGATACACAAACTAACGTTTTCTAGCGTTATCGAAGTATCGGCGTACCAAAACATTTCTACATCATACCCAGGAAGAAGTGTCTTCAACGCATACACTCGGCTTTCATCAACCAATCTTCTTGCCTGGAACCCAATTTCCTCTCTTTCGGAGTAGGTTTTGCCCGAGGCATGTGGGAGTTTCTCCTCTGTACTGGTGTCTGTGTTGTCTCTTCTTCCACAAACGGCCCAAGAAACCATCTTCTTCAATATATAAAAAGACTCCTGGTCTCCAAATCCTCTTTCCTTCAAGTACTCTCTGGATTGTGGTAATAATTGGTCGTATTGACAAACATGTCTGCAGCACATGGCGATTAACAAGCCCCCAAAGGTGCCGTTATCAAAAACACTAGAATTCAACAAGCACTTTAGCGTCAAGTCGGTTGCAGCCCCGCACAAGTGCTTGGATATGGAAACCACCTTCTTCGGTTTAAAGTCCAAAAACTCGTCGAGATTCAAGTCCTTTATATCGATTCTACTTCTTCTGATTTTGGGCTTAATACCGCAAGGCTCACACTCTGCCACGATTTTGGAGTCCATCTTCATGCGATTCACTCCTCTGTCTATCATACCGTAGCCGTAGTTACCCTGGTGGTCCCCGGACTTTTCTTCCTTCTTTGTATAGTCCGAAATGGCACAGTAGTTGACATATCTCGATAACTCGGCCTTCCCGCAGCCAAACTCGAGGTAAAAGTTGTCCACGCCTAGCATTCCGTTTTCCCCGAGATGCCCTATGAGCAGCGCCTGCTGGAGAATGTGCTTCTGGTTCTTCAATCCTTCGATCTGGGCTTCCAAAGCGGTGTGCTTGGCCCTCTTGGACTGTAAAGGCTCGAAGGAGCAGGCTTGTAGAGTCGGAATGTACTTTTCGTAGAGGTCTTTGTCGTTTGGAATTGCCTCGCTTATATTATGTTTACCCTCTGTTGTAATTGTCTCTGTTCCCTTTAAATTAACATTGATGTCTCTAGTGAACCACGGCTCCTGCACTTCCTTGGGCTTAGCATTGCACTTCTTCAAGTGCTTTGCGAGGTCCTTTTCCCAGATGGTATGTTTCGGGTCTAATGGACACGGAATACGAGCTTCCTTGGGGTTATCTGTCTTCTGGTTATCTGTCTTCTGGTTCATATGTTCCAGACAGAAATCATGGCCTGGTTTCCTCTGCATGGAGCAGTTGCGCTTCTTCTTTTCAAGAAAGAACCCACATTTCAAGTGTTCCACTTTCCTTTTCTTTAACTCGGACATGTGGTGTGATGTTCTTGATCTTCTATATCTTCTTGATCTTTATCTCCATTTTTAACGCGATGAGATGAAAAAATATAGAAATCCATACGCTAATCAACCAAAAGGATGAAGAAGAACAACAGCGAGATATGGAAATTGGATCTCCTCGAGGCCAAGTACTTGGACTTCAACACCCGTTACCCCAACACGAAAAAGTTGCTCACTGCTAGGAATAACGACAAGTTGTGGAAGAAACTACCCACCTCCAAGGAAGAGGCCTTGCCCGTGATTTTGGAGTTGAAATCGGACCTATTCCTCAAGAAGATACACACAGCACACAAGAGGTTAGAGAAGGAGGTTTCGAGGCTTTCTGCAAACGAGTCTGCTGCCGAAGTGGCCGAGTTCTGTGCTAACAAGGACAACTTGCAGCTCTTGGTGAAATCGAGATTGGTGAAATCACTCATCTCTGCTATTCTTGATACAAAGGAGTTGAAGTTGTCGCCTCCAGAGTATATCTCGGAAGAATACCGTCTGGCCATCACAGACAAGCAAAACAGCATAAATCCTTCGCGGTTCTTCATTACACACTGCCAGAACAACAAGGCCTTGAACAAGTTCATTTCAAACCTATGGAACAACAAGACCGTTAAAACCGTTTTGGCTGACATAGAATGGTCCTTCAAGACCGTCAGAGGGAACTTATCTAGAGAAGAAAAGAAAAACAGAAAGAACACCCCTGGAAAGAAGTCTAAGGATGATGAAGAGTCTGAGGAGTCTGAGGAATCTGAAGAAGAAGAAGACGAATCTGAAGACTCTTCCGAAGAACAAGATAACGACCATGAAATGCGTATGGATGCCGAAGAAGCTTTTGAGAAATTTGCAGTGTATGATAATTTGGTTGCCGCTTCTGATCAGGAGGAAGAAGGATTTGAAATCAATCCTAGCGTGAACTATAACGAGGTGACTGACGAAGAGATGAGCGAAGCTGAAGAGGAAGAAGTAGAATCAGATATTTCTCATGATGATTTCTTCCAGGAGGAACCAAAGAAGGAGAAGAAGGAAAAGAAAGAGAAGAAAGAAAAGAAGGAGAAGAAGTCCAAGCTTGCACTCCCTGAATTGGCTAGTGGTTATTACTCTGGAGGATCTGACGATGAAGACGACTTTGATCCCGACAGCGATAGAGTGGTGAAGGAAGCCACCAAGGCCCGTAAAAACAGAAGAGGCCAGAGAGCTAGACAGCTCATTTGGGCAAAGAAGTACGGGGCCGGTGCCAAACACATTGAGACCGAAAGAGCAAAGGTGCAAAGTGAAAGAGCACAGAGACAGCAGGAGTACGAAGAGAGATGCAGAAAGAGAGAACTCAAGGCACAACAGGAAAAGCCAAGCGGTACCAATGTCACTCCATTGGGCACCAGGAAACCAACGGGCGGTGCCTCTGCTCCATTTGTATCTGCAGCCGTTGCTCCACCTGCAGAAAAGTCTTTGCATCCATCGTGGCAAGCTAAGAAGTTGGCTGAAGAAAAGGAAAAGAACGTCAAGTTCACAGGTAAGAAGATTACATTTGATTAGGGTATATTCAGTATATTAGAACATGCGATATGTAGATAAAACAAGGTTTAATAAAATACGCCATCATATGAAAGCCCATTTACAACTTTGCATAGTCAATCTCAAACCCGGCCAAAAGTTCCTCTTCCAGAACATCGTCACAAACAATTGGACTGGTGAGCTCCAAGAGGTATTGGCACTTCTCGGGCTCACTCACTGCAAGCAACGAGTTGGAAGAACCACACACCAACTCCACCACGGCCGATCTGTGCGGCCCGTTCCAGCACTTGTGGCCCTGGTCAAAGTACAACTTGCCGTCTTCGAATCGGTTGAAGTGGCCAATTAACACGTTGTCCTGGTAGATTGACTTGAGCAAGCCGATCTTGTAGTTGTACTCTCCCAATTTATTGTTGACCCAAGTTTTCGAAAGCGATCTCAAGATATCCGACTCCCCGTAGTTTTTCTCCAAGTCAGCTTGGTGGATGGAAATGTCGGTTTTGAGAGAATCGATTTCCTTCTGGAGCGCCGAGGTGTCCTTCGAGGCAGCTTTTTCTGGGTAGAGGTGCTTCAAGTAGAATTGGTTCAATTTCTGCCCGAACGAGGGAGAGTCTTCGAATGGGAGTTCCTTTAAGGAGGACAAGAGGCTTGTTAGAGAGGATACGTCGCTTGCTTCTTCAGGCTGTTCCTTGTTTGAAGTGTACTCCTGGAACGCGTTGACGGCTTCCTTGACGGCCAAATCGTTGAAATTAGGATTGTAGTTCTTTACGAGTTTTGAGAAGGAAGTCTCCAACTTGGACAACTGTTCGTTTTGGGCAGCGATGATTTTGGAGTTTTGCGAGGAAAACGCTTCAAGCGACTCGACAATGGAATCAATGGCTGTATGAAGGGAATTTGAAGTGTCTACAGAGTCGTCTGCGTTTTCGATTTCCCGTTCCTTGAGGAGAATTTGGGTGTTTAACGATTCAATAGTGCTTTCGACCTGGGCTTTTAACTTGGAGGCCTGGCTGATGTACTCCTGTTTGACCTTCAAGGCCTTGTTTATGTTATCCAAAGTGGACTTCTTGTATGTTTTGTACTGCAGGGCGATTTCCTTGCATTTGTTGGGGCACTTGGCATTGGACAAGTATTCATCCGAGCCGTCACAGCATAAATCGTAGTCACAAACGCCGTCATTGAGCTTGAAGTTCTCGATGTGGTTGGGCACGTGGCCCTTGTTTTCACAGTAGAACGTCTGGTGAGGTACCTGGCAAGCATTGGTGCCTGGTTCGTCAGATCCGTCGGGACAATCGCAGTAGTTGTCGTTGATCTGGTCGTAGGTTAACACGATTGAGGAATCGTTCAAGCACCGGAACTGGCCTGCTGGTTCCGGGTATAGGTGTTGGTTCTCGGGTGAAACTCCTATGATTTTACCATGTGCTTGGGTTAGCAAGAGAACACCTAGCAAGATTGATTTCATGATAAGAGTGGTAAATCGAGAAATCGAAAATCGAAAAATCGAGAAATTAAAGAATTAAAGAAATCGAAGAAATCAAAGAAATCGAAGGAACTTCGATTTCTGAGGTTTTAAGAGTTCTGAGTTTTAAGAGTTCTGGTAATTTAAGAGTTCTGGTAATTTAAGAGTTCTCATAATTTAAGTTCTTAGATTTCCGAGTTCTGATAATTTAAGAGGTCTTAGAATTCTTAGCTGAGGTTTAGGCTTTTAATTCTATTCTGAGGTCTTCATGTTATCTGTAACCCCTTAAATACCTTGAACCAATTAACAATCAATTGTCATAAACATTCCTTAACATATACTAAGATTTCCGATTATCTGTTATTCACAGCGAATGGTTGAGATGGGTGCTTTGGCTAAATGATATAACTATAACAGTTCCCTGTAGACACAACTAACTATATCAGTTCTCTGCAGAAATAATAACTATAATAGTTCTCTGTATATACAACTAACTATAACAGCTCTCCTTAAACTTATCAAACATTATACCTTAACTGAATAGAAATATCAGAAATGCTATAAAATATCAAATTGCGATTTTAAAAAAGAATAACAATTAAAGAATAAAATAGAAGCATAAAAAGATCAAATTTTGATGGGAAAATTTTAATCATAAATAAATCTACATCTCTTGATTAAGACGAACCCCACTCATGAACAAACACTACCTTCAATTGTAAGAGGCATAGAACTGGAAAGTGTACAAGGAAAGTGAATTAATTGTTGAAGCATCCCAAGTACAATAATCTTGCCATGGCCTCGCTGTTGCCCAAGTTTAAACGACTAATTCGACCGTTGATTCTGAAAATCCACAGCTTGAACAAATTGGTTGGAAAGTACCCGGTGTTGCAGTTCCAGGAAGAGGGCCCACGGGAAGCCCCGCCTATAGTGGATTCCAATCTGCTCTTGGAGTCTTTAAAGTCACAGATTTCTTCAGAACTATACAAATTCTACGTAGAGATCTTCTTGATGTTCCAGAAAATCATCTGTGCCATTGTCTCTGATAGTGTTCCGGAAATGAAGCTATCCCGGATGTGCTGCTTCAAAATCAGCAAGGAGATTGTGCTCTCAGCCAAATCGTCCTACTACAAACTCAACCAGTTGAAGTTGTTTGATCAGGGCAGTTTACCGCAAGACTTGCAGGATTTCAGCGATAATTTACTAGATGAGGTTGACGAGTGGTTCGAGATGGATTCGACTGCTGGCTATACAAACGACTTGTACATTGGCTACATTATCCATCTACTAGTGCTCCACCTGAACCTGATCTTGTATACCTTACTTCCTGTGCTAGTGTACTATTGCTGGGAGAAGCACCGGGAAACAGGAAACCCGGTGTTCCGCTCGATTTACACCACGATGTTTTCCGAGTTCTGGCACTTTGACAAGTCGTACTGCTCCCACTTTGTCCCGTTGCTAACTTTGAATGGAGAGTTTTTCCATCATCGCCGTGTATTCTGGTACTATATGAGGACCTCGTATTGGAAAGTGTTTATAGAAACGATCCAGGTTGGGAACTATCCCGATTTGGTGATGTCCACTTTGCCGTTGAATGGCAAGATTGATGTTTCCGAGTGTGACTTGATCTACGAGTTGATACAAAATGCACCTCAACACGCCAACACAAATCACATTCTAATTGTTATTATAACGCAAATGATCTCGCAATCCAGAGGATCCTTCTCGACCACAGAGTCTTCAAGCGATTACATCTACCAGTTGAAGAAACTGGTTCGAAGCTTGCGGCGTTTCACCTCCGTCTGGCTCTGTTTCCGTCCCCAGATGGTATTCAATTCCTTGTATTCGGGGAATGACGTCATCTTTGAAGCTACGCTCAAGTTTTTGGGCTACTTGAGAAAGAAGACCGGCAGTTTGAAGCGCAGATTGAGGGCTTTGGATTCGTCCAACAGCGCCATGGGCGCGGTTTCGGTGTTGCTCCGTGATGTGGATGAGTTTCTTGTTATCGCTCACCTTTTCAGAGTTTACTTCTTGGATTTAGAAGAGGCCGTTGAAGTGGAACAGGACCAGGTGGATAGCGTGAGTGCAGGAATCGTTGGTTTCCAGGAAAAGTACACGGTGAATTTGGAGTTTGAGGAGTTTGTGGGCTGGATGAGTGATAGGGGAATGGTTGAATTGGCAAATGAGTGTTGGGAAAAGTATTACGAGTGAAGAAGGTATTATAAAGGCAATAGAAGATGCAATAACAAGATACAACTGGAAATACAATAGACAAGATATAAACCTGGAAATATAATAGACAAGATATAAACCTGGAAATAAAATAGACAAGATATAATAAACCAGGAAATAAAAACCAGGAAATAAAAACCAGGAAATGCAATAAATCTGGAATTAAAATAAATCTGAAATACAATAAACCTGGAAATAAACCCAGAAATATAATAATTGATTTACGATCATGACAAAACCACTAGTGCAATTCTTAACACTAAATAGAATTATAAAGCAAGAATTTAATGATATACAGTAGGAATAGGAAGATTTGACTGTTGCGAGCCTTAGAATCTCCAGTATGATCTGTGGATAAACCTGTACTTGAAATATTACTATCTGTATCTTTTATAGTCCCGTCTCGAAAAGTCATCAAACAATCTAGTCAGTATCTAGTTATCTCTCTCTGACTTTCTTATGGCTTTCTTATATTATGCTCCCCCACTATCAAACATTGCCCATTAATACTCTCATCAGTGACCACCTGCCAGACCTTATCCACCACCAGCAGCAACGCCACGGGCTCTGTATCCACTCTAGCGTTCTGGCCCATCTCCGTCTCGCGGATCAACCCAGGAAGAACCGAGTTGACTCTCACCTTACCCCGGAGCTCTGCTGCCAACGAGGCCGTGAAGCCAAGTAGACCGGCCTTGGTGGCAGTATAGACGGCCGTTCCCGGGGCATTCACGTCTGTGAAGCTGAGAACGGACGAGATGTTGAGAATAAGCGGCGCTCTACTGGTGTCCAGCCTGGCCTGCTTCAACATGGGCTTGTAGGCCATCTGCGAGAGAAGAATGGGCGAGAGAAGGTTGGTGTTTATGGTATCCTCCACCTCTTTCTGAGCTAGTCTCGAGAGAAGAGCGTGGTTGGTGATGGCGGCGCAGTTTACAAGCACTTGTGTGTCCTGTAGAGCCGCTTGTAGCGCCGTATTGGACGTTTCCAACCTGGCTAGGTCCGCAGCAATACACAGATGCGTTTGGTTGGCGGAAATGGGCAACGAATGGAGCGTTTGCTCGAGCAATTGCTTGTTCCGGGCCACTAGAACAACAGAGTAGCCGTGTTGCGCGAGTCGCATGCTGATTTCTCGCCCAAGGCCCCGCGAGGCCCCTGTAACCAAAGCTTTGGGCATATTTCGATGTCCTGTTAAATGTTGCGATGTTTTTGTGGAAATTTGGAACAACATTTTTGAGCCACTAAGATTGTATTACTAGAAGATTGTCTATTATGACACTGTATACTATGACATTGTATATGACACTATATTTACTATAAGATTGTATTTACTCTATGACTCCGTTATCACATGTCTTATCTGTATTCCTCTGTCACACCTCTATCACTTGTTGTTTCCGCTTAATGTCCTTATGGATATCTCTTCTCTTGATTCATATTGATCTCTTCCTATTACCCAAAAACCTTACATAGGTTACGTTATGTCTCTTGTAGCTGCATGATAATCAGGAATACAAAAAATGTATGATATTTGATTGTATCATATCAAACAGATTCATGTTTAACCAAAGGAAAATATTATAGGTGGTGTACTGCAAATGATAAATGTTACATGACCTTTCTTCCTTTTCTAATCTTGCGTCCGCTAAGATCTCTATAGATGTTAGTTGTAATAATGCACCATTACTTTGCAAATATGATGCGTTTGGTTTTTTTTAACTTTGGTATATAAAAAATATTTGCATCCATTTTTATATTTTTTACAACATTTGGGTGCAAATTTGAAAAAAAAGAGAAAACCATGGAATCAAAAATCTTGTATTTACTAGATGAACATTCTTTAAAAGTGATTGGAACCTTCATCTTCAAAGGGATTAAGGTCCATCTGTTCATGAAATAATTTTTGAGGTGAAAATATGAAGCTTGTTTTGTCAAACCTCTTAGTATCAAAAATAAATCCGTTCTACTTATTTGAGACTCTACAATTTCCTTCTGTATCAGTTAAATATACTCTCTTTTAATTAACATATCGTATATTTTACTTAATATCCATTTCTAACAGAATGTTCGAAACATACAAGATTTCTTATTTTTGAAGTGTTTTGAAATGAAAGGCCTGATAAAACGTGAAACACTTGTTTGATATGATATCCTGTTTTTCAGTTTTGGTTAACTCTTGGTTAACTCTTGAAGAATCTGTAGAAACAATAGGTATTGATCTGGTATTGATATACGTGAAATTGTGTTGCAAATAAAATATGAAATTAGTAAAATTCCAGAAAATCGATGTTTTTTCAAGAAGAAATTTCATAATTTACTTTGAATATGGAGTATTACTCAAATAGATAACGATTTGACGACTCTACGATATTTCCCGATTTTCCGGAAATTCCACCTTCATACTCCTCCACATAAACACCACCAAAAATTTCTTTTCAAAAATTAGACTTCGTGGCCAAGCTGGTTAAGGCGTAAGACTGTTAATCTTGAGATCGTGAGTTCGACCCTCACCGAGGTCGGTTAATTTTTTTTCCTTTCACTGTTCCCATTTTTTGATAGGGAACTTTGGCTTTTTTAGTTAGTAAACACCCCCTCTACAACCCTCTTATGCAACGTGTATTCCGAACAAAATTAACTAGTCTAAGTTTCCCCCGATATCAAGGTGGATATACCCATCAAGCCCAAAAGACCAAACTTGAAGTAAATGTTTTCACTGATCAAGATGGTGACGTAGCCAAGCTTAGGCAAGTAAGCCTTGACAGTTCCAACCAAGTCAGTCTTCTGGTTCAAGTACGACTGTCTCTTTGCGTACAAGCCCAAGTCATCGACGGCGTTGTTATCCCCTTTGGTCAACAACAACTGCTTTTCTGAATTATGGTGTTCTCTCAACACTCTGTGAACAATCGGGATGGATTTCCCCTCGATTTCGTAAACTACAATGTCCCCAACGTTGGCTTGTTGGTCTCTGTTCCACAAGAAAAGGATATCTCCTCTCTGGAAGGCAGGCTCCATGGATCCAGATAACACCACGACAATAGGCGAGTGTGAGTTAGCCACCAAGGACAAGGTCTTCCAAAGGATGAAGGCTGACGAGAACACGTACGCCAACGTTAAAAACTGGGTCAATTGTTGACGGATGTTCATTCTTTACCGGGTTTAGTTGATTTGGCTTCGTCACCTTTTCCACTTCATATTCGTACAGCGTGGTTTATGTGGTCACGTGTGCTGGCGCTACCAAATCAAAGTAAAGTGAATGTGAAAGTGAATATGAATAATGAAGAATATATAAACTGCTTAGTTGATTTTTTATAAACTGTTTATTTGACTTTTTATAAATTAAATATAATTTCCACTTCATAATTCCAATAAAAACCAAAAGTTTCATTGTTTATTTCATATTTCAAGTAACTAGCAATGCTATTATAAAGTAGATTAAAAAGGATATGTTAATGAATTTATGAAAAAGATGATCTATATGATATAAAAAACAATTGAAGATTTGTATTTGTACTCTTCTAATATAAATTTAAAGTATATGTATAATTATTTTGTTACATCTTACACACTTTACATTTCTAAATAGGAAAATAAAAAAGATTCACCAGGACTTGGCTAAAACCTACTACTAACCATTGACTCTAAGCACGATTCCAGAAAGTTTGTTTTACTTCACTATTACAATCAAGTTCAAAATCAATCCACAAGAGAAGTCAACCATACCGTTATAATCCAGAATGTACAGAGTCGGGTTTCTCTGAAAAGTAGTTTGCCAGAGAATCAAGGAGAGAAGCGACTTGATTTGCACATTTATATGAACTTGATATAAACTTAATATGAACTCAATATGAACTTTATGAAATTAACGTGTAAAAAAATCATTTGTTTTCAACTTTTTTGCAACCATTTTTTTCAGCCTATTTTGAGGTTTTCTAGTTTACATAAAAATATCTTATTTGTTAGGATTTACCCCTATTCTACCCTATTACTAATTGGGCTACTCCTTGATTACTTGGACTACAGCTCATCTCTACATTCTTAAGCTAAGCCTTCTTGAGCACTATAAATATGTGCCATGTTACCTTTTATATAACTTACCTAGCCAGTCAAAATACCTACTAAATAACTACACCTAAAGTCTAGCGCTGCTAATAAGCCTAATATTATTTATGAAAAGGCTTAATCCTAGAGGTAAAAGGGAAATTTGAATGTATATCGTAGTTCTGAATATATTAAATTGCATGGTGATTACATTATTCGTTGATTTTGCATGAAAACTCATCTTACTTTCTTTGTTTGGAAAAGCACATGGAAATCCATAGTAAAAGAATATTTTATAATTTAAGTAAAATATATGATATGTTTATAAAAAGTGATCCATTCCAAAAAATATCCAAAAAAAAATCCAATATTAGTATGAGAAAATAGTATATACTTCAGGTCAATACAAGCTAAACCCAAAATCATTAACCCACCAATGTTAATCTCTTCAATATTTAGTGAATTCTTGCATAAGACATTCTTTTTCCTTTATAATAAAGTAAAATTATACTAAAAAGTTTCTTTTTTGACTCTTAACCGTTAGTAATTTTGGATGCAAATTTAAACTTTTTATACGAATCGATAATAAATGAAGATTGTCAGGTGATACTAGTTTGGTAAGATTGTTCAAGGTTTCAAGGAGAGCGTAAAGAATGCAAATCTATACACAAGTACAAAGGACTAGTACAAAGGAAAGATAGACAGGTACACGAAAATGCGTACAAAGGAGAAGCAATACACAACTACAACGGGCACAACTACACCGGGAATACACCGGGAATACAGAGCACAGGAAAAAATCGGATATAACAACAATGAAACATTCTACAAGAGCTACACAAATTTTTTTTTTATAATTAAAGGTACGATGCAATGACGTCATAGCAAAACCACCCAATCATTTTTAATCACTCTGAAATTCACTAATCAGAGTAATACTTTGTTTGAACCTATGAATGCTTCCCATTACACTGATGTTTTCCATGACATGATTGCTATTTCAGCTTTATTTTTCACAAGACGGGATTAAATAGATTCTTTTTATATCTCATATTTTCTATATACCATTTATCCCATTTTCTATGTACCATATTTCATATCCGTGTATTACCCTGTAAGTTCCGTTGCTTCCTTAATTTCTCACTAATTGCTCCACTAATTTCTCGAGGCTCGCTAATTTGTCCACTAATTTGTCCACTAATTTCTCGTGGGCTCCCTAATTTCTCGTGGAGTCACTAATTTCTCGCCACTACTCGCCAGAACTCAGTTCGTTCGTTCTGGCTTGAGAATTTTTCTTACAACCACCACCAACCAACCACCCAAAACACCAACCAACCACGCCCGACCCCATCAATCACGCCCAAAACACGCCTGCACACGATGTTGAGCCAGAAACTGCCCTCGGCGCAAAGCACGCCCGTCCAAAGCGCCCCAGTGTCTCCCCGAGACCCATCCTTATCGTCGCCCCCCACAAATTTGCCACACCAGTCGATGATCCAGCCCAGCTCCGCTTCCAGACTGCACTTGCAGTCGGTGTCTTTCTCGGACCTGGATACACAGGACCGGGCCAGACGCTTCACTATATCTGCTTATCCTTCTAATGTTAGTGTCCAGCAGGAAAAAGGTCACGTGACCAAGGAAGCCAACAACAGTACTAATAATAATAACAGTTCCAGTGTGATCCACACTCCCGTGACGATATCGCTCCCCCCCTCGAGGAAGTCGTCGTTACGCGGAGCCCGAGACGACGGGCTTGCGCTCAATTTCAGCTCCAAATTGGCGCTGCAGCTCAAATCTCTTGCCAGTAGTGGCCCCACGTCCCGTGTCACGCTGCCTGTTGCAGGCCCAGTTACAGGTCCCAGGCCCAGTAACCTCCCGGTGTTACACGCCAGCGACACGGGCGTTCCGGCGATAAGCACACCCAGCATACCCATCAAGACCAAAAAGTCCAACAAGACGGTAGTGGCGTCACCAGTGGGACCTCCCGTCCCTTTCCAGCAGTACTTGAGCAAGCAGGACGACGAGAAGTTCCACATTTTACTCGCATGCACGGGGTCTGTGGCGACGTTGAAGATGCCGTTGATCATCGACAAGTTGTTGCAGATCTACGGCGCGTCCAAGGTTTCCATCCAGCTTATCTTGACCCGATCGGCGGGCCATTTCTTGAAAGGGCTCAAGATCCACAAGGACGTCAAGATCTGGCGAGACGACGACGAATGGGCCAACTTCAACTTTGTGGAGTCCCAGAACAGCGGCTCTGCGTTCCTTAAGCCCCATACTTCGACGGTTTCCAATAAGAAACTCCCCAAGAACGCATACGAGAAGATGATCTTGCACAACGAGTTGAGGCGCTGGGCCGATATCATGTTGATTGCGCCGCTTTCCGCAAACACGTTGGCCAAGATCTCCAACGGAATCGCAGATAACTTGTTGACGTCGATCATTCGATCGTGGGGGCCTGTAAGCACCAGCGAGCACAACCTGGCGGTGGTCAAGAAACCCATTTTGGTTGCTCCTGCGATGAACACGTTTATGTATACGCATCCCATCACGGCCAAGCAGCTTGCGCTTTTGGCTTCCAACGAGGAGGGCTTTGGCATGGAGATCTTGAAGCCCGTGGAAAAGGTGTTGGTGTGCGGGGATATAGGAATGGGAGGAATGCGAGAATGGAGTGATATAGTGGATATATTGAGGAGGAGGATTAGTATGATCAAAGCTGAGAGGGAGAAGTTAGAGAGTGAGGAGGATGAGGAGGATGATGATGAGAATGAGAATGAGGATGATGATGAAGATGATGAAGATGATGAAGATGAAGATGACGACGACGATGATGATGAAGATCATGAGGAAACCAAAAAATCAGATATGATATTTGATATCACGGAAGAAATGGAAGTGGAAACGAGGCCATAAAGTATTTGAAGTATCAGAATAACAGGAACTAGGTATCTCGTATATATCAAACCTGAATTGAGATATGTAGCGAGTTTGTAGGAGAGAGGATAGTGTATTATACAGAGAGAGAAAGAGAAAGAAAACTGTATTATACAGAGAGAAGAGTGTATTATACAGAGTGATTATACAGAGATTATATTATTCTGTAATTAGTGAGTGATTAATTTAGTTGAGATATCCATAGTACTACCATGATTATGATATGGAGTATAGTATTTTTAGTAATATGGATATCACGTTCAACTACTAAACCAGGCTGTGACTTTTTGAAACAGCGTGTTGAAGGTACATATGAAATGATGCATGATGATTTTGCAGATGAAACGGTTGATTTTGCAGATGAAACGGCTCAGAAATAGCCACTGCAAGAATGAGCTGATGTACCTAATGCATCCTGGAAGAATATCAGAGTGTTTATAAGAAATTCATAAGAAATTCAAGATTACGGGAAGTCTGGATATATTCAAATCAGTAGTATACTAGTATTTTAGTATACTAGTATATCAGTAATCTTATCTGTCTATCATATATACTAGTATCAGTATATCACTATATCACTATTAGTACATTAATATACTAACATCAGTATATTAGTATCATAAGTATACTTTTAGTATATCTGTATATCAGTACTAGTAGTATATTAGTAGTATACTATTAGTACACTATCATAAGTATTAGTAGTATATCATAAGTATATCAGTGCTAGTAGTACATTAGTATACTAATCACTCTCCCACTAACGACCGATGCATATCCTCTCTTTCCTCAAGAAACTCTTTTACCTCGTCCACCAGCATTCCTACCACAGCTCTCTGGTTCTTTAAATACTGGATCGTGGTCAAGGCATACATCAACGAGTCCACTACGTCGTCCAACTTCTCCTTTCCATTGCCCATATCGAGCTTGGCCAAGATCTCCCTGGTGATTCCAATATCCTTCTGGTCCAAGTTCACCAGAAATGGCATTTTAAAGAGAACATTGTTCCGTATACAATCAAAGAAGAATTGTTTGCGAAGGCTTTTCGTCTTTGGTGTTTGGTTACCTATTTGAGATGTTTGGTTACTTATTTCGGCTTTGGAGGCTTTTGCTTTGGAGGCTTTTGCTTTGGAGGCTTTGGTTTTGGAGGCTTTGGCTTTAGACTCGGTTTTTTCCCATCTATTAATCCATAGAGAAGCCATACGTGTAGAAGACATGGGTAAGATGACCAACTCTGGATACTTCAAGTAAAGAGTATTATACAACACTGCCTCAAAGGTATAGTTAAGCAACACGTTCGGAAGAATGGCCGACCGGGACGAGTTCCCAAAAGTATTGGAAGTCCGTTGCTGCTCCAAAGTCACGATATCTACATGCCTACTGGTTATATCCTGCACCAACACCCGTGAAACATGGCTCAAGTACCGTTTCTTGTCGATGGGATCCGCTACATCAACCACTGGCTTATACAAAGCGCCGTAGGTCGCGTTCAAGTCCATTTTGCCCCATCGGTGGATGCTGTGCCCGTGCAAATGCGGCCGCGCCAAATCCACCTTGTTGAATTGGCAGTACGAGAAGTTTTTCAAGCCCACGTCCACAGAGAGAATCGTGGGTTTGGATGGAAGTTGTGATGTTAGCTTGAGTGATTTGGTAATGAAGTCGAGTCGGACTTGTTTCGTGCATCCGCTGGGAATATGGATTCCGCAGAAAATCGCCAATTTGTTGAGTTCCGCGATCGTTAGTTTGGAGAGGGTCATAGTGATTTATGGTGAATGATTGATGGTTGGATCAAGTTGGTAAAGTTGGTGATGTATGTGATGTATGGATGTTTAATTTGATGTATGGATGTTTAAATTGATGTATGGATGTTTTAATTATTTGATGCATGGATGTTTTGTGATGTCTGGATGTTTCTTGATGTTTGGATGTTTATTTGTCTAGATTTACTGAGGCTTTGTTCGAGGCATTATTTTCTTTTTATCAGGGGTGACGCGGCTCGTGGAGGCAATGTAGCGATAAACCGTAGTCAGTAAAATCGCGTTGTTTAAACAAGAAAAACGTCATGTAATAAGGGAACACGACCAAGAAGATACCAAGAAGTAAGGGAACACTCCGGAGCCCAGGGAACCGACCACAACAGGCCAACCTTGACTAGGCGAGATGCAGTTGGGTTAAACTCCAAAATCCAATAGTACTTCCATTCTCTCCTATCCATTTTGTAACTTTACATCCACTTTGTATCTTTATTTTTAGAACACCCTCCCGGCTGTGTCAACAATAAAAAACAGTACTACAATAAACATACAAAAGGAAAATTTCTCGGAGGCGTCTCACTTACATAAGCAACACCTTCTTTCCTTCTGCATTTTTTTTCTTTTTTGTTGTTTTGGCTATGCTGAGCCTACTATTCGCACCGTGTTGGTCGCCAAATGCAGTCAAATTACTGCATCCAATTGCCGCGCGGTGGGTATCCTTAATGTTAAACCTTCCCAATTGGGAACCCGAAAAAGCTGGCCCCATCGTGATATTTTTCTTTTAATTTGTTTTGACTCCTAAATCTTCGCCACTGTTCCACTCACAAAAAATTATAAATAAGCTCGAAAATCCTTCCTTTCTCTAAAATTTTTTTTCCTTTCTTTATCAATTACAACACACATATATTCCTACAATGCAATTCAGACAAATCGCCATCGCTTTGACCGCCGCCTCCGCCGTCTCCGCTGCTAACGCCACCAACGGTACCCACAACAAGACCAACGGTTCCACCTCTGGTAACGCCGCTGCCCAAATTGGTGCTGCTGGTGTTGTCGGTGCTGTTGCCGCTGCCGGTGTTGCTTTGTTGTTGTAAGTTTAATCCTGATATAAAGAAAAATGATAGATTGTTTCATTATTTGTTTTATTTCAAATCTAATTTACTTCAATAATTTGCTTCATATTTTAATAGAAAAGGGTTTTCTGTGAATTCCACTTTTAATTTTCAACATCCTAATTTATATAACTTTTTAATAAACTAATTTTCTTTCTGTCCATAAGAATGGTTAATACTTGGTTAATACATGTTTTTGGTGGTTTAGTGTAGATTGTTCTTATCAAGGTTCTTTGATAAGGCACAAGTTCTTTGTGTATGATTCAACAGGTGATAAGATAGGGGCTAGACGAGGTGTGTATAAGAGAGTACTAGGGAAGTGTAAGGCATGTACAAGGAATGTGTAAGGCAAGTACAAGGAAAGTACAAGGGAAGACGGAAATAATAGGAAGAGGAAATAATAGGAAGAGGAAATAATAGGAAGACGGAAAGAATAGGGATGAGAATAGATAAAAAAAAAACAATGGAATCATAGAGAAATGAATGGAACAATAAAACAATACAACATAGACAAGTATATGGATACTCTGGATATGGATACTCTAGATATCCGAGAAAAAACATCCGACCAATATGTAATGCATAATCACATGGAAATCTCTGCCCATATTGTTTGATAACATTCAGAATTCAAGCATTGTTCAAGTGCCGTACGTTATCTAAACAATATGCATTGTGATTTGGATGATACATCACTGTGTCATAAGTTTATGTTTTATGTTGTATGTTTTATGATGTAAGAAATGTTATCCAAATGGCAACTACAAGTCACTAAGTCAAAGTCAAAGTCACCATGATACGCTATGTTACGAGACCACAAAGAAACATGCCATATCTCTTCGGCTGGCAATTGTGGCTGCTTTTAGGTTTCTGATATTGCAACTAGCAGTAGAGTACATCAGGCATGTCCAAGTATTCCAGTATGTTTATCATGTATTTATCATTACACTTTAAAGTAAAGGAAAGTGGAACGGAATAAACTCAAATATCCATTATACTGTATTCGTATATTCGTCTTAAGTTTGTATTACAAGTCTATTTCTACTGAAACTGAACATTCTTACATTCTTAATGGAATAATATTCGCCACCACCTTCCTCGGTATACCTTACTACCTAGTTATACATTCCTTACTTCCATTTATATTTATTTCTCTATATTTATATCTTTATGTCTTTATCTTTATATCTTTTTTAACAAAAATCACTAAAATTAAGTAACATTTTGATTAACCGTGGAAATACGAATAGTTGATGGGCCTCTGTTTATATTAGAATACGTTCTAGTGAACTTTGTTTCTTAAAGAATGGTACAAGTATGATCTTAATACACAAAACATATAGAAAATAACATGTATAATACAGCCACTTTCTTCATATAACCAATGAGAGGCTTAAGAAGTTATTTTCTTGAATTTTTAATTTTCTTTTGAATCTATTGGTTGCAAATTGGTGAATATTGGTTCCAGGTGAATTTAAAGTAAGAGCTGTATTTACAATATGTATAACATGTATTTACAACATGTATAATATGCATTAAACATGTATTATTCTTTGTCTTATATTAAAGCATATTCACTTCTTTCTTATAATCACTTCTTTATCAAGTATATTCAGTTCTTATATTACTCTATATTACTCTTTATCTTATATCACTTCTTATATTTTCTTAAATTCACTTCTTATATTTTCTTAAACTTTCTTATATTCACTTCTTATATTTTCTTACACTCATTTCTTCTATTCTGTTATGCTTATTAGCTGGACTATAAGTATAGTATTACGTATTTTGACTGGCTAGTTATATACGATGGGTGCTTAGATGAGGCTTAGAAACAGCCTTATTGGTCCAAGTAGGTACACGTGTAGCCCAATTAGTAAGGGTACATCCTTTTCATATTCTTATCACTTTAATACTCTTTCAAACTCTTCTCTCTTATCACTTTATCACTCTCATCACTACTCTCTATTTTATGTTCATTCTTTTTTCATATTCGCTATAAATTTTTTCGCAGCCATTTAAAATGAGTAATAAGAGATTATAAGTCAACAAATAACGAACAAATAACGAACAAACAACTGAGCAAACCGAAGGTTTGTGAAGTACATCTGTTTATTTAGTAATATCTGTTTATCTAGTACTGTTTATCTAGTACTGTTTATTTATTACTGTTTATTTAGTATGTTCATTTAGTAACATCTGTCAGTGAAGAAACACAACTTCACAAACGTTTGTTCAGTTTCTATTTTATTCAGTAACAACCTCACAAACCTTCGGTTCCTTCTAAGCCTCGTTTTGGAACTATTTGTACCCATGTTCACCTTACCCATGTTAATTTTCCTTAGCTAGTCGAATACATACTAGTAATTTACACTCATAGTCTACGTGAAAGCTAACGTACATTTGTTTATTAAGACTGAACAAACCGAAGGTTTGTGAAGTTGGTTGTTCCTACTAAATTACAAAGTTACTTCACAAACTGAAGGTTTGCTCAGAAACAAACAAACCTTCGGTTTGCTCGGCTACTTGCTGCTCGGCCTTGCCTTCGGCCCCCAATTCTTCTCCGGATTCTCCTGAAACCTCACCATCTTCACCTTCCTCAACTTCGAAACCTTCTCACTAACCTCCGATTCCTTTTCAAAATCCACCTCCAACTCATCTCCCTTAAACTTGCCAAGAATCTTGAACCCCGTGGAGCCCTCCTTTACCGAACTCAATGCTGGATCCGCCTTAATTTTCGCGATTTTCTCCACAACCTTTTCACTTGCATTTGCAGCCATTTTCTCCACATACTCCTTATTACTCTGGATCAACCATTGCTGGTTAATCTTGAGAATGGTTTCCCAAGGCGCGTCCGTCTTGATGCAGTTCTTCTTGGCATGGGTCAAGGAAACCTTATACCCCAAGTTCCCTATAGCCTTGACAAACTGGTCGATGGAAATGGGAGGCGCCTTGAATAACGACGACAACTGGTTGAGGTTGAAGTAGAACGGGAGCTCGAGCTCTTCCTTGGCCAAGGTCAACATTCCCTTGATTCTCTCGGTAGTATGGTACACCTCGGTGTCTGCGTTCTTGTTTATGGCCAACATGCGGTCAATGAACTCCTTATTATGGAGAAGCCCGCCCCACATGGGACCTGCAATGTTAAAGGAGCTCTCGCAGAATTTACAATGCGATGAAAGCTCGCCAGAGGTCTTGGGGTACCCGTGTTTGGTGCCCTTGATTGTTCCCAAGTACTGGTTCACCTTGTAGCCACAGCCATTACACCCAAAACTGAGCATGGTCTTACTACTCAACTTCTTCACCTCGATGGGGCTCGTTCTCACACGGATAAACACTCTCATGTAGAAATCAATGCTCAAACTCACCAAGGGCTCAATGGCCTTCTTGTACTTGCTTGCGGTCTGTGCTATCATGTTCAAAATCAAACGGAGCCCAGCCTCGTGGTTGGTTTCATTGTTAATAAACCCATTTCCAAAGTTCCCTCCGCCATAAAGAGCAAAACACTTTTCTGGGTACCCAGACCCGGCCAAAACTCCAGCGTCCGTGCACGTAATCAACATGAGTCCACCATCTTCAATGGACTGGAGAGCACCGTCAATAAAAGGCGAAGCCGTCCCATAGGGGTCCAAGTCTATCACGTGGAACTTCTCATCGCCGTTCATATACTTGATGGCATCGCCCAAGTTGGACTTGACAGTTCCCTGCAACTTATTAAACTCAATAGACCGTTCGATCGACTTGACTGCTTCCGGGAGAAGATCGTTGGCCACAACCTGGTGGCAGTTTTCCACCTCATGGCCATACCGTATGGCTCTCAAGCCCGTGGCCGAGAGAGCTTCCAAGATACGGATCTTGTTGGTGGATGGGTCGAACTTGCGGCGCTTTTCCGGGTTCTCTTGAAGTCTCTTCTCTTCGTTCTTGTCGAACTTGGCCTGGATCTCCAGGTTACGGAGCTGCACATATGCATTGATGGCTGTCACGGAGATATCTCTGTTGAACTGCTGGATCGGGTTGTAGAACACCTTGTCCTGTTTGGGTGCGAGGATCTGCGCTTTCCCTTCCTTGATGATCTGGAAGTCCGCAATGTTTAAGCTACTCATGGTTCGAATGCTTCGGAGCATCTTGAAAAGTTTTCAGTGCGGGTTTTAGAGAAATCTGGGGAAGCAAAGAACCGAACAAACCGAAGGTTTGTGAGGTTGTTACTAATAAACAAATTAACAAACCTTCGGTTTGTTAAGTTGTTTGTGAAGTTACTTGATCCTTAGAAAACATTCGGTTTTTTAAGTTGTTTGTGAAGTTACTTGATCCTTATCAAACCTTTGGTTTTTTAAGTTGTTTGTGAAGTTGTTCCTTAGAAACCTTCAGTTTGTGAAATCATCTAACTCATATAACTCATATAAATTCATATCCAGTCTACTTCGTCTTTTCACTTTGTTAGTTATCTAGTCATTAGTTATCTAGATAACTAATACTCGGTAGTATTTACAATCCTGGATTTCGTTAGTATCTTGTAATTACCCATTTTCTGTATTACCCATTGTAATACCCATTTTCTGTATTACCCATTTTCTGATAAAATAGCTTTCTATGTAACGTCTTATTCACTTGCAGAAAGGAAACATTAAAAGACTTGAAGATCTTCATATTAAACTTCACACAAACGTCGATATCCATAACTTTAAGGTATATCTTTTTTTTTGCAGCCACCTGAATTCCTGATACCAGTACACCAGAGATTACTGAAAAATCAAGAACTGAAAGGTTTTAATAGCATTACTTTCACAGTAATTTCGTAGTACTTAATTCAGTGAAATTTCCAGCCCTTGGTTCCATATTCTATTTGAACTTGTAATTCTTTCACCTTAAAGTATAGCAACTGCAATGTATCCCTGTGATACTTCAAGATCACGTTTAAAACGTAAATAATACCCAGCAGAACTAGGCTATCATACTCCTGAGAACTCAATTATTTTAGTACAAGCTGAAAATGAATAAAGAAATTTTGCAGCCTAAAAAAAAGGGAATAGAAATACAAAAATACTCTAAATAACAGAAATCATCTAAATAACAAAAATCCTCTAATAACAAAATCCTCTAATAACAAAAATCCTTTAAATAGCGTAGCAGGTGAACTAATCTGTCACTAGTCTATCGAGTCGTTCTATCAGTTTGGATGGCTATTCTCTATTATCACCTGTTGCAAATGGAATTTTATTACACTACGATTTCTAATTCTCCTCTAACACATATTCTTAAGCAAATGGGTTACTAACCAATATCCCAGATGGGTGGTTTTGCTGCCAAAAACTTTTCATCACAAGTTGATTAGCGGAAACCTGTACTTTAGAAGTGCAGTTTCAATTTCCCAAATAATGGATGTAAACTTATCTCAACAGCTCGCAGCTTCACAAACCGAAGGTTTGTGAAGTTTTATCACGGAATCACAGCATACAATTGCTCTTTAATGAATCGAAAGTCCCGCTAAGTTTTCCCGCAAAGTTGTCGCTAGACGACTGATCATGCGACATCCTCACTAATTTTTTTACGTGCGTCGGTAATTTCTTACATGCCTCGCTAATCTCATGCGTACTTGTCACTAATCTGATTCGTACTCCTCACTAATTTTCAACGCCATTTTCAACGCCACGTTTTTCTATCAACACCACGCTTCGTCTAGTACACCATCCCTCAGAATGGACGACTACTCCACCGATTACTCCTCGGACGACTCGTACGACGACTCGTATGATGACTCATACCAACTCTCAGCACAAGAACAATGGGAGGAGAGCTTGAAACAGATCCAGGGCTTGTTTAATTTCATCATCTTCCCGCTAATCGGCAAGGTGTTGGGTCGCAGATTTAGTCATTTGATATGGTATAGAATAGCTAGCAGGATATATAATAAATAAGGGAACGAGGATTAATGAACTTAGGGTAATCGATTTCAAATGTACTTACTGTTTCTCATCTTATTATACTATTAAATTACATCGTCAGACTTTTCCAGATTCTTCTCAATAAAATTAGCTTTACTGACCTGCGTTTCCGCTATTCTATTCTCGGAAGATAAAGAAAGTGTTTTCGTTAATTAGTTTGTGTATCATTCAAATGGTGCACCTTACAAACTCATCACCAACCTATTGAAATCGTCATGAACTCTATTCTCAACAATCTCGTTCAAAATCATCTTAACAAACGGCTTCACCAAGCCATTCAACACCTTGTTGATAATCATTTTCAAGATCCGCAAATACTCATCCACGGATATCATCGAAGACTCACTCGAGGCCGCCGAACTGGACGAGAAGATGGACGAGGTATCGTCCAAGTTCTTCATGTTATTATTCATCTGAGTATTCATACCCTCGATGAAATCCGCACCAGTAGTACTATCTTTCAAGATCTGGTATATCTTTATGAGTAACTTGAATATAACCTTGTAGAGAAACAAAGTGTCTAATTTGATGTTTGTCTCTAGTTTCTCAATTAACATCTGCCGGGAACTTAGTCTAATTGGCGACAGCTGGTGCGGGGACTGGTTTAGCGTGGAATTGGACTGGAACGAGGCCAATTCCATGTCTCCTCCTCCAACGTCAAAGTTCTTCAAGATACTAAGCAAGTGCCTAATGAACTTAATCTGGTACATGGGCTGGTTGCCGCTGTTGATGACGTGTTTCGTGTGCTGATTGACATCCTGGAAGGGGTTACTCACGTCGGAGGGCACCATACTAACCCCAGAATAGGTGACCCTTCCAATGTTCTTGAACTTGTTTGTATTGCTGATAAAGGCATTCTGCTGCTTGGACTGCTGCTGGTGCAATTCCAAGTCGTTTTCGAAACTCTTGATGAGGTTTCCCAACGATATGCCTAGCTTGAGCAACTTATTCGAGTCGATATTGGTGTTGGAACTGCAAATCGTCTTCACCACGAGCTGGTGGCTAAGCCTGTAGACGTTCAAGAAATGGTCTAGTTTGGCTACATCCTGCTTCGGCGAGTATGGGACAGACGAAAGAAGGTGGCTAAGGTTGCGGATCTCCTCATCTAGCACAGTGGAGTAGCTCATACTGATAAACAAAGATAAACAAAGATAAACAAGGGTGTTGTTGTTTTGTTGTTGTTTTGTCACGTGCGGCACAAAGACGAGTTGGTTACGTTTTGGGAGGCGTGTCGAGGATGAAGATGGGCGTGATTTGGGAGGTTTATGGAGGGTTTATGGATGATTTATGGATTACTGGTGTTTACTTTGGAAGCTTTTTTGGCGAGTATTGATGAGGCGTTTTAATTGTGTTGGTGTATTTAGTTAAGGTTAAGGTTTCGGTGCTGCATGGAATAGACAAGACAAGGAAGTGATGAGAATGGATATGTTAGGTAGATTGTAAAGAGTGTAAAGAGTGAAGTATGTGAAATAATGTAAAGAATTTAAAGAATGTGAAATATGTGAAGAATATGAAGAATGTAAAGAATGTGAGATATTCTTTCTAAATACGGATGATTTTTAGGTAACTTTAGACTTGAATTTCAGTACGAAAGTATACGATCCTTTCTTATTATTCTTAAAGTATAATATCGGAGGCTAATAAATAGGACACGATTCCCAGAATATACAATTGGCTTATAAAACCACGAAAGACTGAAAGACTTTTTTTTGTGTTTTTTGGCTGCTAAATTTTAGTTCTGCTAAAATTTAACCAATATGGTTGTAATAGTGTTTTAGATAGTGTACAAAGTATAGCTGGTTCCCAAAAAGTATTCAATAAACATGTGTAGTGAATAAAGTGAGAAGATAAAGTGAGAAGAATATGAGAAGAATATGAGAAATGGGCATGTATTCCTCTAGAATAGTCCATGGAATTCAGATAATCATGTATCATATAACTTTGAACAATCCATAAGTAACATCGAGAATATAAAATTTAGCGTGACTATCATCTTACAACCTCACAAACCGGGTTTGTTCGCTTATACTCTCCAGTCACCAGTAATAAGCATTTAAACTCTTTCTTATTCTTGTTATTCTTTGGCTGCGAAAAGCTTATGCCACAAAATGTTCTAGACTTGAAGGCATCCCTACAGGAGAGTTGTAATGTATAACTGTGAATATACTATGAGTATACAGTGAGTACAGTGAATACAGTGAGTACACACTGAATATACTATGAATATACAGTGAAAACACTCTATACACATCATATATCCACACATCATATATCCACTTCATTTACCCACATCATACGTCTACCATCACACATCCGCATCATTATCCATATCATGTAGCATACTGTAGCATACATACCATATATAACCCCTAAACCACAACCGTTGCCACATTCTTAAGCTTCTACTCCATCGCAACATCCTTATCATCGCTTACATAAGCACCCGCTTTAGTTCAAAGCCAAACAGAAGACCAAAAACTCCAAAAACCATTAACTATTACTTATGGAGGAAAACAGCAGGGAAAAGAGCGCCACGGAACACACGATGCAACGAGCCCCTTCCCCGGAGCACAGCAACACCACACAAATAATCCCGCAAACCTCAGAACTGCTAAACCCCCAGAACGAGGTGATAGAGATTCTCTCTGAAGGCGAGGATTCCGAGGGCGAAGTGGTGATAACACAAGAGAGAAGACCCAAGCGACTGCTCCCGCGACCCCGCCGGCTCTTTGTGGAGGAAATCGAGGAGCTGGAAAACGGCCTAGCTTATGCGAATCCGCTGGACGAAGATGACGTGATTGCTATTCTGGAAAACCACAACCCAACGCCTTTACGTGGGTTTGGCTCGGATATCCACAGACACAGCAGACAGAGTGTGCACATAAGCACTGCGATACCTGTATCTGTGGGTTCACACCTGCTGGACTCGGCTCTGCCCGATGATATCCAAATCGTCTCGGAACGGCCTGTAGCGCCGCCCCGCCGGGAAACGTACACACGACTGCGGCTCATCAACCGAAGGCTCTACAACTCCATCAGTATCGACCCCACGGCGTTTTCCAGCGACGAGTTTGTCTCGGGAATCGGCTCGCTCGTGTCTTTCCCCTCCAACGGCACCGTCCATATTGCCACCCTCGGCTTTCCGAGAAACAGATACGCCTCGGGACGCTACCAGTACGAGCAGGAGATCGACAACTCCATCATGCAGCGAATAGAACGCGACAACGACTTGGCCATCGACCGCCGCCAGCAGCAGGAAAACATCCACAACAAGAAGTATATGGACGAGAAGAAGGAGGCGTCGCTGATGTTGAGCGCCCAGTACACAGCCAACATTGCTCCGCACATGTCGCTAGGCTGCGAGCTCTGTGGGACAACGCTAGGCGAGGGAATCCCGCTGGATTTTGCCCAGGACCACCGATACGGCCTTGCCTTGGAGCGGTACGCCTTGGAGTACGGGGCGCCTGCGCCGTGGTTCTGTTTCTATCTCACGGAAACCGACATTGAGCTCTCGAAACGTGTTTTTGCAGCCAAATGTGGCCACGTTTTCTGCGGCAGGTGTGTGAGTAAAATCGGCAGCAAACCCAAGAGAACACGACTGAAACTCGTCACGGTGGATAATCCCATGGTGTATGCGCCAATCAAGTGTCCTGCGGAGGGCTGCGAGAAAAAGTTTACAGGGAAAGGGTTTATAGAGGTATTTATTTAGCTGTTTGTATTAGGATTCAGGCTGGTTTTCATTGTTTTAGGGGTTCAGGGGTTCTTTGAGAATCTCTCCATTTATTTGCAACAAGGTACTTTTATGTAGTAATATACTCGGAGTTGTTCTCCAAAGGGTCACAAAGGGCGTATTGTGTTTTATTACGGTTTCCGTACTAAGCGAATGTACTAAGGGAATGTACAGGATCTCGACTTCTATTGTGCTCTTGCACTTACTAGGTCTCTTTGTAACTGCAGGTATTCACCTTTCGAATTTCAGTTCTATAAAGAACTCGGATTTATGATGTTTGACACACTGGCTGCAAATTAATCCCAAATATTAAGCTAACAAATAAAAATAACAAAGCCAAATGAAGCCAAATGAAGGTAAAACTCTGGCAACACGTTTCGTTAAATTCATTAATAATCATAACAATCCAAGAAATATCAACTTCACTACAATACAATAAGACGTCAATTTCAGTAAAACACAAAATCAAAATCACCAAGTACATCCGAAACATACGCATCTATTCACATACGCATCATTCACATATCTACAGGATCTAAGTTATTCATGTATTCGCATAAAAACATTACCCCTAAGCGAAATCCTGAATATTCAGATTGATTTCTAAGTCAATATGACTTATTAATTCAGATATTGCATAATTTCTCATCTTTTCGTATCCATTTCTTCTCATTGATCTAATCAATTCTAGCCTCACTCAAGGTCAATGGTTTGATGTTATTGGAAAACACACTACTGCCTGTCTTAAACCTGTTGATCTTCTTTAACTTCTCTCTAACCACCATAACCGGAACCAGCGATTTGGTGACCAAGTAATTGGACAAAGACCCAAGCAAAACCCCACGAATGGCACTCTGGCCCTTGGACCCAACCACCACCAACGTGGGCTGTAAATTGTCAATCAACTCCAATATCAAATGCCTTGGAATGGGGTGGTGGATGATTTCAATCACAATGTGGATTTGCAACTTGGTCAACTTGACTAAATTGAGAACCTGCTGCTTGGCTTTATTCAACATGTTCAATCTGTATGTTTCCCTGGTGGACTCAGAAGTGGACGAGCCCTTGAGATGGTGGTTGTTTTCGTTTTCTTCAATCACGTACACAATGAATAAGACCGACCCGTCAACCAAAACAGTACCCAAACACCACTCCAAGGAGAAGATGGATTCGGGCGAGAAATCCATACACACCAAAAACATCTTGGGCTTGATTTTGGGATTTATGAGCTGGAAAAAGTTCCCTCTGGTTATGGTTTGAATGACGCGAGACTGGTTTCTGTTGGAGTCCACTTTGCCCTCCTTGATAGTTTCATTCAATTGCAGAGCGAATTCAGAGTCGAGTTTGTCTTCTACGGCAGAGGTGTAGGGCGCCATGAACTTTTCATCGCTTTCCAGGACTTCTTCTGTGGCTATTTGAGAGGAGGAGGACGCGGCGGTGGCGCTGGTGCTGCTGGTGTTGCTCGAGTTTTCCTCCTTGGAGTTCTCAATCACCTTGCGTCTATACGTTTGGTAGTTCTCTAATTTCTGTTTGCGCTCCTCCCTTGCCTGGTCCAGCTTGAGCAAGTCGATCTCGGTTCCCGTCAACTTGTGTTTGTCCTCGGCCAATTTGGACAAGACGTGTTTGTCGATTTCATTGCCCGTGCTCTTCGCATTGGCAAAGGCTCGTTCTGTGGCGGTCAATTCCTCCAACTTGCGGATCGTGGAAGAGTCGTTCAAGTTGGCGTTCTCGAGAATGGTGGAGATCTCGTTGATTTTCTCATCCTGGCAGGCGTAATTGGGCAAGATGTTGGAGGTGTCGTCGTACTGGAACTTCTCATTGGTGTCGTCATCACTGATATGCTCTTCCTCACTCACTTCGTTCCCCCACAAATCGTCGTTATCGTTGCTGTCGTCGCTCTTCAGGCGCTTCTTTAACCGTGACAGCGGGTCGTGGTTGGTGATGGACCACTTGAGGTCCTTGCTAAAGTCGTCGTTGGACGTGGACAGCGACCTCGAATTGTTGCCTGATCTGGACGGGGACGTGGAGCGGCCACGAGACATGGACTTACTGATGATTGCGAGCTTCTCGGCCTCCAAGCGGGACTGGCGGGAACTCATAGAAGGCGGTACTACAAATGGCTGCCTGTTTTTGATAAAGCAATAAAGGCGAGTATCATCTGGCGTTATATACAGGAGACATGGGGTAGTTAAGTAGAGCAAGGAGGAGTTATGGTGTAGGGAAGAGGCTGTGGGAAGGTGCTGTAGAGGTGAAATGACGTTTGCCAAGATGTGGCATGTGTCTTCATGTGAATCGATCAGACTGTTAATGGGTTGGAGAATCTTCGAGTAATACTACACAGCCTGGATCTTGCATTTAAATGATCATTCTCGCTTGACACTACTTAGATATGTTAATCGTATGTACTAAAAGTATCTACTAGTTTATACTAGTGTATGTACTAGTTTATATTTCAATTATACAAGTGTTTATGTACTATAAATTTATGTGTACGTTATGTACGTTATGTATAGGTTATGTACTATACGTTATGTGCTATATGTATACGTTTATGTACTATACGCTTAATTATATTCTAATTGTTCTACTCAATTCTATTCAATTCTACTCAATTCTAGTCAATTGCTATTCTACTCAATTCTACACAATTGTATATCACTCTCAAAATTGCATATCTATTACTTATTACCCGAAAACACTACATACTTCATTCTTGCATCTACTTCATTTCAACTCTACATTTGGATATTCATCAATTCATTTAGAAAATATTCTCTAAGATTCGTCCTCTTCATCTTCGTCCTCTTCATACTCAACTAACAAATTGCCCCCAGATTTAAGTTCCTTGATTTCCCTAATCTTTTCTTGGCTACATTCAATCACTTTGCGGGGCATTGGCTGGAAAACTTCAAATTTGAATGAGTATTGCTGGAAATACTCCTCCTTTGTGAGTGCATTGCTCTCTTGTACTTCCTCTTCCTCTTCCTCCTCCATCAATAACTCAATGTACAAATATACATCGTTAACACTGATTTCTTCCAGAAATCCTTCAACCACTCTCTTACCATTGGGAAGCTTTATAGCCATACGTACCTTCCCCTTGATCTCGCTCTTAAAATCCAGATTATTCATACTCTTCAAGAAAGTCTTTCTGGTCAACTTGCGTAATTTAGCCTCCTCTTCCTGGCTCTTTGCAAGATCCTTTTGAATCTTTTTCATTTGGTCTCTCTCCAATGATTCCTGATATGCACTATCTTGTTGTTCTTTAATCAACCTTGCAAACTCGATTTCTCGTTTATCATACCTTGACGAAATCAACTGCGGGTTGTACTTTTCGGTCAATTTAGTCAAATTCTTGATGACTCGCTTGGTGGACAAGTCCACGTTGTTCTTGTTCAAATTAAGACCGGATTTGTATACTATTGAAAGAGAATGCATGATTCCTGGACTGTTAGACACATTTCCAATAAGCATTACATAAGGTAATCTTCTCACTTTGTATGTGAGTCCAATTTCAAATGCTTCCCTGTTATTTTCAGGATTTCCCACGTATATTTCCGTATCCTTTAATGATCTAACAAAGGATGAATTCAACAAGGATTTGCAGAACGAAACGGAGGTAGGGGTTTCGTTGGTGAGAACAACAAGAAACCAGGTAAATGAGTTCTGTGATTGTGTAACTAAGGTATTAAATGCAGATGTGTTCACAATTTCTTTCAATTGTTTTGGGGTTTCTGATGATTTCTCGTGTTCCTCGGATGCTTGTTTCTCTGATTCTATCTTTTCTATCTCCTCTTCATTACTTAACACCTCAACTATGTCATTGCCTCCCTCGACAACTTCGCGGGGAAACTTATTCTCGTCTTTGAGCCCTATAAACCCCCAGATCCACAATACAATCAGTAACAAGCCCTTTGGAATGAACAACAAAATGATCCAAATAACCTTGGGCGGCTCCTTCTTCTGGATCCCAACTTCAAACGTCCAGTTGTTGGAAATCTTGAGGGCCTTGGGGAGTCGTGGTATATTTTCCTGTAACGAGGATTGAAGATTGATCAATTCCGAGGAAAAGTCGACATTTCTTCTTCGCAAATCCCCGAAATTCTCGAAATCCACTCCACTGGAAGCATCTCTCATCCAATTCTCTTCCACTCCTCTGGAATCCCAGGGTTCTTCTCTTGCCTGTGCCACCTCCACTCTTTCAAACCCACGATCAAAGTAATTGGAAACGGCCATATTCAAGTCAAAATTACAGTCCTTAAGCAACTGGACAACTTCATCTTGTTTGTCCTCGACCCCAGTAATGCTTAAGAACTCGCTAACGGCTTCTAATTGTGCCTCGTTCAAATTATCCATATTTGGTGTGATTTTAACCTTATCGTATTTCGGCTCCTTTATATATGGAAAAGTCACGTGATATGCATATAGCATACCAAGGTTTTAGCATAAATATATACATTAGATATACATATATGCATTACATACATACATACATTAGATATTCTTACATTATCCTATTATACACTGCCTCGTCAACTTTTCTATGAATCCAAACTTTTGTACTCATAATAAATTCTGTTTGCATTGAAATCAAACTTGACTTCTTCTCTGTTTTCTATGCCTCTTTTTATAAACCAATCATTGACAAATGACATTAGTTGTAAAGTGAATGATACCTTCTCGTTAACATTGTCAAAATCTCTGATTGGCCAGTTAACAAACCCTTCTGATTGGTGCTTCAATGTTTTCCCCCATTGGGTGTACAAGTAGTGTTCCACGCCATTGGTCAAATCATATCTAATATCCTCCCATTCTATCCCCAACAATTTGTTTCCTATTGATTTTTTGTATCTAAAGTAACGGTACAACCAGTTCCCCATGATTATAGTCTTTTTGTTAAAAGAGGCCGTACTGGCCTTGGATGAAGTACGCACTTCCTTTATAATTGGTTTGGACATCTCAACCACCGCGTCACGCGCCTTCACAGAAAGCTCCGGTGGCGGAATAGAGTCAAAGTCCATGGCCACTCCCTCTGTAGACGCGCTCATTGCATGAATATTAGAATAATTCAAACAAGGCACGGAAAACCTTGTATTCTGGCTGTTTTTGATGAACTGTTCGCCCGATTGATTCCAAATAAATCTCTCAAGCGATAATTCTGGCTGCGGAGCCGTTATCACGTTCTGGGAAAGAGGCGAAGGAGTGATTACTAAATGGCCTGCTTTTGGTGCTACTTTCTTCAACTTTCTCTTTTTATGGCTGGTCTCCTCATCGCTGCTGTATTCCTCGTCCTCGTCCTCTTCTCTCTTTGATTTGTTGCCGCGCTTGGGCGAATTGTTGTGTTCTTCATCTGCAAGGTACTTTTGGCGCAATTGGAGCATTTGCTCAGAGTATTGCAATTCAAGAGGTGTATCTTTATCAAAAGTAGAGAGCAAGTTGTCCGGTATATATTGCAAAGCTGGAGGAATCGGACCAAAGGGATTAAGTGTCATGTCTTCCTTGAAACTGGTCTCCAAGTAAGTGTACAAAAGCCAAAGCAAACGTCTTGCTCGGTTTTTGGGGTGTATTTTAGAATTCAAGAAAAAGTCCATAAATGTGTTTTCTGTAGTGTCATAATGAGGAATTGGTTGTGGGTAGTTGGACAAGTAGAAGATTATTTGCACGATGTTTGTGTTTGGTTTATCTGTGGGAGGAGCAGACAATATCTCATCAAAATTTGGAGTGGTTTCTTCACAAATGGCCTTAAGAATAGACTTTAAGCGAGGAGTGTCCTGTAAGGGTCTTGGTTTCCCTGTAGGATCCGCCTGTAAGGAAGGAATGGAATGATAAGTTCTAAGAGTAGATCTCATTTCCGGAACAAAGTTCACTGTTGTGTTCATTCGGCCTGCATTCACCAACAAGCACACTTTGGAAACGGATTTGCTCCATTCCACTTCCTTGATCAACTTCTCTTTCAACACCTTGGAGCATTTGGAAGACTCAGCAAGCGTTCTTGTGTAAAGCTCGGCAAAGGTCAATTTCGGACCATTATTCACGGGAGCGATATCGCAAGTAGGAAATTTATTGGAGAAGGCCGGGGTTTGGTCGTTGAAGAGTTCTTCGAGAAAATCGTACTGGATATCGCTACGCCAGAAGGCCTCGCCGTCTCTTTTCTTCAAGTGACGGCACTTGGGCACGGTTGAGTTGTTGTATTTACGGCGTTTTTCACTGGTTTGCTTCGGTATGGATGTTGGTAGTGGGGCAGCAGGGTCATTGATGAGAGTCAGGAGCGGCGGTGGGGCCGTGAAGGCAGGCACGAACGCTGTGTGTGCTGCCTGCAATGGGACAGGGTTGACCGACATTATGGCAAGGTCTGGAGAAGCTTGTTGTTGTGGAGCTTGCAGCAGCTGCAGTCCCTGTAAGGCGTCGTCCTTTGTCACATACGTGTCGTGAATTGGGTCGTAATTCATCGTTGCTGTTGCTTGTTTTGAACAGGTGTAGAGAAGTTGTAGTGAGAAAGTCAAAGAGAGAAAGAAAGTCAAAGAGAAAGAAAGTGCAAGTGAGAAAGTTGAGAAAGGAATTATGAGAATGTTGATGAAACAAAGGCGTGAGAAGCAAGAGATATGAGGGAGAATGAACAGCTTGTCATGAGCATGAGGCTTTGGAATAGGGGCTGCTGCGATGTGTGCTTTGTTGGGATGAGTAGTTGCTACTTTACTAGATTAATTTTGTACTGGTATTTTGTTAGGCTTTTCGAGAAAGACTGGATAATTTTTACAGAAGATCAAAATGGAGAATCGGAATTTGTTTTACACTGTAGATCAGAATCCGTTCACATCAGAATCAGTTTTACACTGTGCATCAGTGTCCTGATGGAATCATGAATCACTCAGAGCAACCTTGAATGGATAAAAAGTCTAAACAAGTCTAGAACAAATGAACAGATAAAATCATGAACACATACAAAAAATCATACAGAAATAAAAATGAACAGAAATAAAATCATCAACAGAAATAAAATCATCAACAAAAATTCGACTGTCCAGAAATAATCCCTCACACTAGTAACAAAGGTAATCAATTAAACTATTCTTTCAAGAGACCTAAACACGTAACCTGAATAATATCCTAACAAGTTGCTCTTATCCTATCAAGTGACTATCCTATCAAGTGGCTATCCTATCAAGTGGCTATCCTATCAAGTATCTCTATAAAATTAACAAACTGTACATATATGGTAGCGCCGTATATTAGTGCATACCAAATTTGACCTTTTAAATTTGAACCTCTATCAATACCCCCCTAAAGATGCCGTGGAATCAATTCCAATTGTACAACTACACCCCCATACGAGACCCTAACTACAAGACTGATTCTCCGCTCTACTCGGATCCCAATCTAACTGCGATCCATGCCACTTCTTCTTGGTTAATCTTGTCTTCCAGCTGTATCTTAAAGATCATAAATCCAGCCACATTTGCTCTTGAGACTCAATTCGTTGCCTATGATGTTGATTACTCGATATCCTTTATCCAGAGCCTTCCAAATTCCAATCTATTGATAACCTTGGCCGAGAAACAGGGCTCCCCAAGCATTATCAAACTATGGGATATCACCCGTTTGATATCAAACAAAACTGACGATGATACACAATACAAGTTCCAAAGTCAGGCCAAGGTGCTGAATGGCGATAACTCGTATCCTATAAGTTGTTTCCAAATCAACCACGATTTAACATGCCTTGCGGTAGGATACACCAACGGTAAGGTGATTCTCATTCGAGGTGACTTGATTAGAGATAGGGGCACCAAACAAAGAATAATCTATGAATCGTATGACCCTATCACGGGAATGCATTTCTCCAACGATGTGTTGTATGTCACAACCACAAGTAAGGTTATGACCTTATTAACCAACGGGAGAAACCAAGGGAAACCTAGTAAAATCTTATCAAACACGGGGGTTGACCTAAACTGTAGTGATATGATTGGAGGCAAATTAATAGTAAGTAAAGAAGGAGGCGTTTGGTTGGGTAGTGAGATGATCTGGGCTGGGACTGCCGTCAATGTTTGTTCGTCTACAAGTAGAATCTTCATCTTGACCTCGGCCCCAACCAGATTTCTTATCTTGGATCCGCAAAACAAACACATCTCGTTTAATTTGATTATAAAGGATTCATTCATTTCGCATATTTTCCAAATGAATAACTCAATCTGTCTACTTAACAACGATGGGGTTATTTTCAAAATCAACGAGAAGCCAATCTCAGAGCAAATCGAAAATATCATGGATAGAGAATTGTTTGACATTGCGTATTCAGTTGCAATGCAAAACAATTTGGAGGTTCCAGTTTTGGTAGATATCCAAAAGAGACAAGCAGACTTTTACTACAAGAAGGGCCAGTTCCAGGATTCCATTGAGATTTACATCAAGTGCATTGAAAGAATTGAAAAATCAAACTTGGACGATTATATCATGATGATAATTACCAAATTTAAAGATTCCATGAACATTGAAAATCTCTCTAAATTTTTATTAAGATTACATCAATTGAAACTTGCAAAAAACGACCACATCACTTTACTCTTGTGTTGTTTCTGTAAATTGAAACTCACTAAAGAGCTTGATGCATTCATTAACGGATTGGATGTGGAAGATTCTTTCCAGGATTTAAACTTTGACTTGATCATAAACCTTTTCAAAGAATGTGGATTTTTACCCCAGGTAATCAGTTTATTGTTCAAATTGAACCAGCCAAACCATATTGTTGATATTCAATTAAACGATTTGCATCAGCATCAAATTTGTTTAAAATACATAAAAACGCTTAGCATCGATGACTTATTGTTGGTTTTAATTGACCATTCGAAAACACTACTTGACTATTTGCCTATAGAAACTACGGAATTGTTAATTAAGGTCTTTACGGGAAGATACGAGGTATTGGTTGGAGATCCCATTGCAGAAGAACTAGCTGCTACCAGTTTATCACTAACTGACGTTGTAATAGACACAGTCAAGGCACCTATTTCCACATTAACCAGTTACGCTGCGTTCTTGAACTATTTAGGTGAAGAACCTGAGGAAAAAGAAACTATTTCGGGACCAACTTACCTTCCGCCTAGACCCAGTTTGATTTATGCCAGTTTTATAAACCATACTTATGAATTTGTTATCTTCTTGGAAGCATGTGTTGAAGCTTTTGAGAGATATCAAGGAAAAGACGAAGATAAAAGAGAACTTATCATGACGTTATTGGAGGTTTATTTAGATGAACGTAATAAGTTGACCGAGAAAGAAGCTCAGGAAAAAGAAGCTCAGGAAAAGGAATCAGGGAAAGATGTACTTGCATTAACAAAAGAAATTAAAGAGAGTGAAAAGATTCTTACTCCAGAAACTGATATCAACTCGTTTACTTGGCATTTCAAAGCAATTGACTTAATTAATTTGCATTCATCCTTAATAGACACCTCCTCATTGTTGTTGATTTCACATATTTACAACTTCAAGGAAGGTGAAGCAATTGCGAAAGAACAATCGGGCTACGAAGAAAGTCTCTTTAGAAGTTATCAAATCTCAAATGATTACGCCGAGTGTTTCCACATCATGAAGAAATTCGGAGAAGAGCAACCAAAATTGTATAAATTGATGTTTTTGTACATCATTTCCACTAAGGAAGTGTTCCAAAAGTGTTCTTCGTCTGATTTCAAATTCATATTGGGAAGAATCCACAAATTGAAGTTGATGACTCCCTTGGAATTGTTACAAAACTTGACTACTGATCCAACTAAGGATTACCTCACCTTAGGTCTAGTCAAAGATTATTTAATTGGATACATTGAAAACCAAACTAAGGAAATCTCCAATAACCGGAAATTAATTGACTACTACGAAACAGAGTCTACTAAGAATTCCCACAAATTAACGGAATTAACTTCAAAGCCTTTGCATTTACAAAATGCAAAGTGTTCAGAATGTACACTCAAGTTGGACTTTCCAATAGTTCATTTCAGATGCAAGCATTCTTACCATCAAAAGTGTGTTGCAGATACTTTGATCGCTTCGAATGTTGAAAACACGTCAAAGGATCCAAAATGTCCAAAGTGTTCGAGTGAAATCGATGAGATTGAGAAAACCAAAAATGGCTTTGAAAGAACAAGTACGAATCTCGATATTTTTGAAAGTAACCTTAATGAGAGTTCGGATAGATTCAAATTTATGAGTGAATTATTGGGTAGAGGAGTAATGGAGAATAATTATGTTGGTATAGGTAATTAGAGTTGGAAAATACCAAAATCTAGAGAATAAATGCATGCACGATCAGATGATTTTATAACTTGTATTTCCTTTATGGTAGACCATCTTCACAAACCGAAGGTTTGTGAAGATCATTTGATTTTTATATTTTGCAGCCATCGCTCAGAATAAATTAAATCTAACATTGCATAACAGAAGTCATTCTTGTCTATCTTTATTCTTGTCTATCTTTACTCTTGTCTATCTTACGTTGACCTTGAATGTGTACCGTCCTGTTATACACAATTATATGTGTATTTAATTGTATGTGTATTTACAATTAGATGTGAATTATTACAAGATGTGAATTATTAAATCAAGTTTAGTCCACAAAATTATCAAAATCCCGAAACTCAACAAAGATGAGAAATGATACATTTTTGGACACATTCAGACACATTCACAAACACATTCACAAACACATCAACTAAAACATACAACTCTGCTGGCTACTTCATATCTAAGTAAAGCAAGTTGTCCGGGTAACATCTCATCGCAGTCGTGCACCAGCTAAAGAAGATTATAGATTTTCATTTACGCGCGTATTTTTTTTCAGTAGGGGCAACTTTTTTTGTATGGATGAGGATGAAAAAAATGTAGAAAAGTCTGTATAGAGCTGTTTTTCTTTTTCTTTTAAAGGTTAACAAGAGATAGTTATTTGTTTAACTGGCTTGAAGAGAGACAAATATGGGCAAGAGAGAGAGAGAGGAAAACAACAGCGAGGACGAGTTCAGAGATGATGTAAGAGAAGAGATCAGAGAGGATGAGTCGAGCGATGAGGAGCGCAGCGAAGAGGAGGATAAAGTAGAAACTCCGCAAGAAGATGAAGAAGAAGAAGAAGAAGAAGAACCTCAGCAAAAGACTTCTAAAAAGAATGCCTCTAAGAAACAAAAGTTATCAGCACAAGATATTCAAATTGCCCGAGAAACTGCTGAACTTTTTAAGTCCAACATCTTCAAACTTCAAATCGATGAATTATTGAAGGAAATCAAAATAAAAGACTCCCACATTGTCAAGATTGAAAAAGTGTTGCACAGACTTCATGAATTAGTCACATTAGTGCCTTCTAGTGGCGAGTTGTCTTTGGCTGAAGCCCAGAAAACAGTCAAGAAATGTGTCATTCCATTTGCTGACCCCAAGCCAAGCAAGATTAATTATACGTTGAGCTACAAGACCCCAATAAACATATCCATTGTTGGCTCATTTGGCTTGAAGTCAGGAATCCAACCTTCCTCTACAAATAACAACTCCATAGATGTGGCTTTGACCATGCCCGAAGACATCATCCATCCAAAGGACTACCTCAACTATAGGGCTTTACACAAGAGATCCTTCTACTTGGCTTACTTGGCTGACCAATTAATGCCTTTATCCAAGAAACATAAATTACCAATCAAGATATCATACCACTATTTGAATAACGACGTGTTATGCCCTGTTCTCAAAATCTCCTCCATTAATACCAACGATCCAGAAGACTTGATTTTCCACAAGACAAAGTTTACCATAAATTTGATAGTGGCTTTCCCTCACGGAGTATTTGACCTGAAGAAATTGCTCCCAGATAAGAACTGTATTAGAATTGAGACCGATTCTGAAGGAAATTTACCTCCAACTCCTTTGTACAATGCATCCATTCTTTCCATGTGCTCATACGACTACTATCTCAAGTATTTATATGCTACCAAGAAAACAACCCAGGCATTCAAGGATGCTTGTATTTTGGGAAGATTGTGGTTAAAAAACAATGGATTTTCTTCAGACGTTCACAATGGAGGCTTTGGCCACTTTGAATTTGCAATCTTGATGAGTTGTTTGTTAAGTGGTGGAGGATCCCAAAACAACAAGATCTTGCTCCAGGGCTTTTCTTCTTACCAATTGTTTAAAGGTACAGTCAAATACTTGTCCACCATGGATCTTTCCAGTGGATATCTCTCCTTCCTGTCCTTGATTGGGGAAAACATCAACTCCAAATATAGTAATGAAGGTTTTAATGTTCCCACCATTTTCGACAAGAACATCAAATTGAATATTTTATGGAAAATGACCAAATCCTCTTATACCAGATTACAACAAACCTCCACGCAAACCTTGCATTTGTTGAATGATGTTGTCAAGGACAGATTTGATCCGATTTTGTTACAAAACTCCAACTTTATGCCCTTGAAATTCGACATGATTTTCGACATTGACGTTCCAAACCAAGTGGAATTGGAAGCTTTTGGTCCTCTTGAGAAGATCACGTTCTTGACGTTTGAAAACTATATGAAGAACCGTCTTTTCCTTATTCTTGTGAATGCTTTGGGTAACAGAGTTAGCCAGATCCACGTGAGTCCTCAAGGTGTTAGTAACACTTTCCCATTGGCCAAGAGAAAGCCAAGCGGCGATATATCCACTTTTTCCATTGGAATTGAATTGAACCCAGATGAATGTGACAAGTTGGTTACCAAGGGTCCTACCAATGATACCGAGGCCGAGGATTCAGAAGCTGTGAATAAGTTTAGAGCCTTCTGGGGTAAGCGTGCTTCTCTCAGAAGATTCAAAGATGGAACCATCCAACACTGTGTTGTGTGGTCCTCTACTCCAAACGAGCCTGTAATTTGCTCCATAATTAAGTTTTCTTTGGATTCTCACTTGTATCCAAACTGTTCTGCCCAGTTGAGTTTCCAGAATGCTAGCGGGATTCTCCAGCAACCATTAACCAATAACTCGGGAGTCACATCCATGACCAATTTCGCCAATGCCAGAAACTCGTTTGAGAAATTGAACAAGATTTTAATGAACTTGGACATGCCTTTACATATCAAATCTGTTTCTGTTGGTAATGCTACCTCGTTGAGAACAAGTTCGATTTTGCAACCAATTCCGTTTGCAGTTTCTCAGCCCAACTTCTGGAATGAAGTGATTATTCAATTTGAAACTTCTTCAAGATGGCCCGACGAAATTAGTAACTTGGAAAACTCCAAAACTGCATTTTTATTGAAGATCCACAAGACACTTGAAGGAAACTCGAGCTATAGAAGTTTCCTTGTCAAGGACGACACCATTCCATTTGTAGCCTCAACCACTCTTAATATCCTTTCTCCCGATGGGTTTGGGTTCAAGTTGAGAATCTTGACGGAACGTGATGAATCCTTATACTTGAGAGCTGTAAGCAACTCGTCCAAGGATAAGGCTTTGATCCAAGACATTTATCTTAACTTTAACCAGGTTTATGTCAGTTCCCAAAAACACACTAGGACAATCACACAATTATCGAACTATTTCCAGTTTTATTCAGGAACCGTCAGATTATTCAAGTCATGGTTGGATTCGCAGTTGTTACTTTGCCATTTCACCGATGAGTTGATTGAGTTGATTGCAATGAAGCCTTTTGTCGACCCGGCCCCTTTCACAGCCCCACATTCTATAGAAAATGGATTTTTGCAGATCCTTAACTTTTTGGCTGCTTGGAATTGGAAGGAGGATGCTTTGATTCTTGATTTGGTCAAGCCTCTGGCTTCTTACGATGAAAAGTTGAGTGATCGGTTAACTATAGCCAACCATAGGTTAATTGAGTCCAACTTTGAGAAAATAAGAAAAACCGATCCTTTGGGAATTAAAACCCAACTTTTCATTGCATCAAAGGATGACCCTTCAGGTATACTCTGGTCGCAGAACTTGAACTTGCCTATTGCTACAAGATTGACTGCGTTATCACGTATATCCATCAACTTGATCAAGGAGTCGAATGGGTTAACCAAGGAGAATTTGAAGATTCTTTTCTCGCCTGCCACCAATGATTACGATTTCATCATCAAGGTCAAGTCCAACTCGTTGGTTGCAAACTCTGGAACTTTGCCTCCAAACAAGTTCAAGAACTTGGTGGCTGGCTTAACCTCGTTCCCTGCTGATATTTCGTCCAAATATGACTTGAACCTTGCCTTATTCAACGATTTGAATAAGAAGTTTGGCAACGTGATTCTTTTCTCCACAAAGAGGTGCTCCTTGAATGAAGACGGTACCAATATCATCACCGGGTTGTTTATTCCAACCACCTTATCCAAGAAGAAGTTCAGAGCGAATTTGAACATTAATGTCAAGCCTGTGGGTGCAGATGAAGTGGAAGTTAACAAGGATGCTATTTTCGACCAAATGAGGTTAATGGGGGGTGATTTGGTTGAGGAGATTTTGATTAAGTAGAAATCAATGTATAATAGAATATAGAGCTTAATATGCTAAGTATAAATAAGGCGAAGTATAAATAACACAGTAGAAAACTAGATAAGCTATAAATAAGATAAAGACTATAACTATAAATAAGGCTAGATAAGGCTAAGTATAAATAAGACTATAAGACTATAATTATAAATAAGACTATAAATAAGGCTATAAATAAGACTATAAGGCTAAGTCTATAACTATAAATAAGGCTATAAATAAGTCTATAAGTCTAAGTCTAAGTGTATAAGTATAAATCTATAAGACTATAAGTCTATAAGTATAAGTATAAGTCTAGTATAAATAAGACTACTATTATCTTTACCTGCATATTACAATTACTATCAAAAGATCTTACATACATATAACAGTTACACCCATTTCTTCCAGATCTCCTAACTACACATCACTATCTAGATCCATATCTACACTTTGATGAACAACATAGAGTCACAATTGCGGGAATTCGAGTCCCAGAGGTATCCTACCGATGCCCAAACCGTCACCAACAGCGCTCTGATCATGTATAAACGGAAGAAGCATTTCTTGGGCCAGCTACAACAGAGCACTTCCATTCTAGTGTACTTGCTCTTTGTATTGCTGTACTATAAGCTGCAGTCGTTCTTATCGTTATTTATGCTGATTTTCAACCAGTTTCTTATGCAGAAGCAATTACTGTACACTTTTCCAAATGCAACCCATGCAGAAGACTTCAAAAAGGCTTCCAATAAGCTATGTTTACAACTACTGCTATTCACCAACGCTCTTATCATCTTTATGCATACCGTGTTTCCCCACATTCCAGAGGAGGGCGAGGAGTACATGTATGGAGGAGCTTTGAATTTGTTCATAGGGGAACGCCCCACGAGTTATTTTGTAGTGTTGATGTTTGATTTATTTGTACTTTTCATGCAATTATTTTACTTACTGTTGAACTTTCTCGACGCTTCCGAGATCTTGTCGCCTCATTATAACGAAAATGAGAACGAAGATGGGTTCATGGCCAAGTCTCAGATATTCGGAGACGGCTATACCGGAGATGTGTTCCTTCTTACGTTGAATATGTTTGAAGTATGCAGAACCGTTTTACAGTATGATCTCGTGATGAGTTTCCTGGCCATGATGCCGAATGAAGCGTTTATGCCTTTTAGTGGGACCACAACAACAACAACAGAAACTGCCACGGGAACAAGAAGTGCTACTCCTCAATCTCCTTCCCCTACTCGTCCACCTCCCCCGCCTACAGTTGGTGCGTATGTATAGATGTGTTACTAGTGGTTTTCCTGGTTGAAAACGAAATACTCACAAACCGCAGGTTTGTGAGTATACTACAAACTCAATATCTACAAACTCACTACAAACCGCATACAAACCGCATACTACAAACTCACAAACCTTCGGTTTGCTCGTAACCCTAGAACATCGAATTGCAGAGAATCGTAAATCTTATCATATATATTTATAGCAGGTTAAATAGCAAGATTGAAAATGCACTGATATTGATACATAGAAGTAATACTGGAATACTGGAATAATGGAATACTTTCTGTAATACTACTATGACTGCTATTCTATTACTACTCTACTATTCTATTACTACTCTTACTACTACTCTATTCCTACTTATTTCTAATCTTTATTACTCTATTACTATGTTGATAAAAAAAAATACTCTATTACTCTTCTACTCCTTAATGATAAAAAAAATTACTCTTACTTCTCTATTACTACTTATTCCTACTATTACTACTCTATTACTCTATTACTATTCTATTACTACTCTATTACTACTACTCTACTCCTTATTGATAAAAAAAAGTACTCTTTATTACTTCTCTATTACTCTTTATTACTACTTTTCTACTCTATTCCTTATTCTACTTCTTACTATACTTTTTCCTAATCTACTATACTCTATTAGTTATTTCTATGTATTGCACTTCTGGTCTTTTCTAGGCATCGCGAAAAAGTTGAAATGAAAAAGTCATCACATTAGTAAAACACTTTATCAGGCAATGACGGCAGATAGCAAGATAGTTGGGATTGAATACAACCGAGTGACGAACACCACGTCGACCGATTTCCCTGGCCACAGCCAGAGCGGCGAATATGCATGGGACATTGAGAAATTCAAAGACGAGTTTGAAATCAACATAACCCAAATCACCGAGAGAGACGCCAACTTTGACTTGGTTCACATAGACACCTCGATTGCCAACGCCTTCAGACGGATCATGATTGCAGAAGTGCCCTCTGTGGCCGTGGATGCAGTGTACCTTTTCATGAACACGTCGGTTATACAGGACGAAGTGTTGGCATCCCGTATCGGGCTCATTCCTTTGAAGGTTGACCCGGATGCCTTGACCTGGGTGGACAAGACTCAGGAAGAAGGGGACCGTCACACCGAAGAGAACACCGTGGTGTTGTCCTTGGACATTGCATGCACCAAGAACCCTCATGCTCCCAAGAACCTGACCAACCCTAAGGAGTTGTATAGAAACGCCCATGTGTACGCCAGAGACCTCAAGTTCGAGCCTCACGGCGCCCAATTAGAGAAGTTCAAGAACACGCCCGTGGTTCCTTGTGATCCAGACGTGTTGCTTGCCAAGTTGAGACCGGGCCAGGAAATCTCCTTGAGAGCTCACTGTGTTTTGGGGGTAGGAAGTGACCACGCCAAGTTCTCTCCCGTCCTGACTGCCTCGTACAGATTGATGCCAGTCATTGATATCTTAAAGCCCATTGAAGGCGAAGATGCAGTCAAGTTCCAGAAGTGTTTCCCTTCGGGCGTGGTTGGCATTGAAAACGGCCAAGCCGTGGTAAAGGACCCAAGAAAGGACACTGTTTCCAGAGAAGTGTTGAGACACGCGGAATTCGAGGGAAAGGTCAAGCTTGGAAGAAAGAGAGACCACTTTATTTTCAACGTGGAGTCCACAGGGGCCATGTCTCCCGAGGAAATCTTCTTCAAGTCGGTCAGAGTCTTGAAAAACAAGGCAGATTACTTGAGACAATGTCCTATTAGTCAATAGTATATAGAAAATAATAGAAAAATCAGAATAAGAATAAAAATAAAGAATAAGAATAAGAATAAATTAAAAAGAATAAAGAATAAATCGAAAATAAATCAAAAAGAATATATCAATAAGAATAAATCAAAAAGAATAAATCAGAAAATATCAAAAAAATATCAAAAATCAATCAAAAATATTAAAATGAATAAATCAAAAAGAATAAATCCATCAAAAATCCATCAAAAATCCATCAAAAATCAAAATCCAAAAAATATCAAAAATCAACCAAAAATCAAAAACCAAGAAATATCAAAAAGAATCAAAAAGAATCATTTCATAAAAGAACCATTTCATAAAAGAATGTACATGGTTCTTGTTGGAGTACTCCTACTGGAGTACTAGCATCTACTGAATACTTAATACCCACTGAAATACTTGTACCTACTGAAATACTAATACCTACTTGCATCGTATCTTCGGAGTAGCACCTACATTTTGTGTATTAGGAAACACCGGGAATACGAACACCAGGTGACAACCAGTATACAGCTAGAGAAAAAAGTACACTGTGTTTTCACCAAAAGGCCTTTCCTTCTGTTCCCATTCTCTTGTAATACCAGTCCTATCTCCTCCATTTACCATTATTTCCACCCAAAAACCCGTAACTTCTCTAAAACCCTCTTTCCAAACCCCTTCCACGGCCTCCCTGCACACTTCCAAGCCCTAGAACCCCTCTCAACCCTCGCAAACCGCCACTTCCTCCAGAAGCCCCCTATGGATTTTTTGCATCTCATCGCCAAAAAAGATTAACCATAACAAAGAACCCCCCCGAAAAGGAAACCAACGGGGCGATTGCCGAGACCAGATATCTGTTTCCAGGCTACGTAACATGTCAGGATACTTTACGGACGATCTTCCCACGGACTCGTCCAGTATCTCGAGCCCTATCCATATAGCCAAGCCTCCGCTTACCTTGACCAAGCAGCGTCTGTCCTCGGTCAATTCCATCACTTCTCAGCCGTACCAACTAGGCCTGGGTCCCGGGATGCCCGTGTACGTGCCCTCGCTCACCAACAGTGCTGGCGTGGTGCATACGCCTACAAACACACGCAGCATGTCCATAGTTAGCATCGACTCGCCGCTGAACCTGATAGTGTCCATAGACGACTCCCGGCCCACTCGAAACAACAGCTGCACCAGCTTGGTGTCTGTAGGAAGCGAGGGGCTTGGTTCTAATTCCAGAGCCTCGGCTCCAGTTGCCTCGCTAAATACTTCGGGCTCGGGCCATTACGTATCTCCCTCTTTTCCTCTTATATTATCTCCAATCCATCCACTTCCAGATTATAAGAAGCTTCCAGATTACAAGAAGCTCTCCACGGCCATACTATCTGACGATGACTCGGAATTGGAATCTAACCCTACTAGAACCATTCTAAAACCAGTCAGACTACGAAAACTACAGCATTTCCATAAACAGGAAAAGGTCAAGATCGACTTTAAATTCAAGTACAAGGATAAAGAAAACCAAAGGGAAAAGGATGACATGGAGAACATAGATAAGGAGAAACCAAAGATCAAGTCTGATGAGTTAAAAGATATGAAGGAGTTGAAGGATTTGAAGGATTTGAAAGATATGAAAGATATTTCAAAAGAAATGTCAAAAGAAATGTCAAAAGAAATGTTAAAAGATATGTCGAAGGAAATGTCAAAAGACAAAGACTTCAAAGACCTCAAAGACCTCAAAGACATGAAGAAACAAAAACCAAACTCGGCACCCTCCAAATTATATCTAAAGAAAATCTACTCCAAGGAAGTTCAGCTTGAAATATTAGGCCAGAACTCACCAACTGGTTCTTCAGTCAATGCAGAAAAGTTTGCAGTTCCTCTGGTGCCCAACACCAAGAAATGCGATATGCTTGAGCAGAATAAATTGATAACACAACTCAACCAGAAATGGAATAAATCCATGTTGAAAAAGGAAAGTGTTCCGAAGAAAGGGAAAAATTATAAAGAGATGCAACTCCAGATTCCCTCGAGAAAGAGATCGCGTGGGTCTTCCTTTGATACCGATGAGTATGAATACGATAGTTTTGACGATTATAAGGAGGAGTTTTACTAGGCAAAAAGGTTTATAGATATGGGAATAGGTATAGGTTAGAAAGAATAATATTCTAGTGTACATTTCATGTAGCATGTATTTATTACAACTCCACTTCATCATCTCGTATTCCCCTGAGTTCATTGAAAAACCCCAATTGTAAGATTTCTCCAGCGCTCAATCTTTTACTTGGATCCAATGCAAAACACGAATCTAGCAATTCCACCAAGTTCTTGTGGTCCTCGTAATTCTCACGAGCCTTGGGTTCTTCGCTTTGTTTTGGCTCTACAAATGCCTCACTGGATTCCAGAAATAAACTCAACGTATCAAAGGCAGGTGATCCGGTAGGAAAACACCCGTGTTCGGTCTCAAAAGATAGGAAATCGTAAAGAATCTCAGGTAGGTTTCCCTTGTACAATTTGCCGCACCTGGAACCTAAACTGATCTCAAGGCCACAGCCATGTAATTCTGCGCATTTCTTCAATTTCTCGATTCCAAATAAACACGACAACTCAATGAGTGCATCTGTATCATCGGGAGAATTGAAAAAGGGGAACTTACGTACTATTAACGAGAATCCAATGATCCCTGCAGACCAGATATCGATTTTAGTGGACTGGTTTGTGCATTTTAAAAGCACTTCGGGCGCTCGGAACCCTCTAGTACCTGCTCTATTAGCACGGCGTGGAGGTCTTTGGTCCTGTTTAGGGTACGCTTTGACCTGGATTCGCTTCATCTTGGAATTAGAAGGAAGCGTGGTAGCTCCGTTTTCACAAGGACATGCGTTTTTACTGATTTGACCAGGAGTCCATTTCTCTGCCAATCCGAAATCCACTAAAACTCCCTTACCTTTGAAAGGATCGTATAGAAAGTTTGTTGGCTTTAAATCTCTGTGGATTACATCTTTAGTGTGGATGAAGTTAAGAGCCTGGAACATCTCCCATAAGTATTTCTTTATTCCCTTTATGGGCAAATCTCTAAAGAAGTCTCTGAAATCGGAATGATGATAATACGGTAATATGGCCAAGACTTGGTCCTGGAATCGTAATACATCTAGTAAGGGAGCTACATGGGTGCTTCCACTTAACATATAGAGCAAATTAAGCTCGTTATAAATCCTATTAGGCGATGAGGTGACGTAAATCTGCTTCAAGGCAACTATAGGGTTTCTTTTCGAGGTCACAGCCAGTTTTTTCTTCTTCAATGGGGGCGATTTCCAGATATCCGAGCCTAGATTCACTACTCCATTCAACGCTTCGGCTTTATATACTGTGGAAAACGTCCCTTCTCCGATTTTATCTATGAGACGATAATTCACAGCCAAAATCGGAAAACATTCTTCGAGTTTATGCATATCTTCTAGAACTTCTAGGGAAACATCATCTTCCGGAGGGTTAAGATTGGTGAGTTCTACATTTTCTGCATTATTGATTTCTGCATTTTGGAGTTCTCCATTGATTTCAATTGGAGTATTTTCTTTTGATTCTTGATCCTTGTCACTTTGTATTTGTGGAGTGTCGCATTCTTTGGTTCGTGTCGCGTCTTGGTTTGCGACATAAGGCTTGTGTTTACCTGCCATAGTCTTCAGCTCATCCGAAGACTGGTTAAGCAGAATGGTTTTGTTTCCATAGTGGTCACTGGATACTGGGGCGATTATCTTATCCTTTAACAAGTTCTGGGTTCGAATGAAGGTATCATAGTTGCTTTGTTTGGTATCATTAAATGGATCATCATGTATGGGTCGTTTGCCCGAGCCTGTTAATGTCTTTCTTTCCGGAGAGATTTTCTCCTTTAGCATTCGTATAAGTTCCATTCGATCAGACATTGTGGCAGGTTCTAGGAGAGGTTCTTCGGTTCTCTATACTTATACTCTTCTACAATGAGTTCTTGAGTTTGTTATTAATCTGATTTCAAATTTTGGCAGTAAAAAAACGCGTCTATAGAAGGGGCAGGGTATACTTATGGTAGAATAGTGAAAGAGAGGAAGTGTTGAGTATGAATAGTTAAGTGATTGTAAATCGATCCGATCTCATCAAATGATCCGATTTCATCAAATGATCACCTTCAAATGATCTTCTTCAAATGATCTTCTTCAAAGGATCATCTTCAAATATGATCAGTTGCAAATTCAAATCACAAGCAAAAAATTGTCATACATTTGTTAAACTTTATTATACTTCTGGGATTGTCTACAGTGTACTACTATTGATTATACTACCAGTGGACTAGTATTGATTATACTAGTATTGATTATACTAGTACTCAAGTACTCATTCTCACTAGTATCACTTCTAGATCTCGGTAGATTAACGCATATGAACATGGCTAACACATACACAATACACACTATTCAAGATACCTTCAGTATCCTTACAGTATCATGGCTAGTACCATGGCTAGTACCTAGTATACTTTAGTATGACTAGTATAGTATGGCTAGTATAGTGACTACCCTAAGTAATGTTAGTCCGGGTAACGCAAAGTTTTTTCGGAGGGAAATTTTTTCTTTTCCAACTTTTCATTATAAAAGAAGCAAAGACAAAGTGGAAGGATATACAAAATGATCAATGTGCAACATCATGCTGTCCGTCTGATGAGAACATTGGCCTACCCCAAGTACAGGCCACAGAACGTTCCATTACCTACCAGCAAAAAGGATCATTCTTCATATTTCAACAGAGCATTAAAGGGCTTCTTGGGTCCAAAGAACATTCGTGGAGATTACTTCAAGAATGTCTACTTTTACCCTAACCAGAAGCATCAACCTAATTATATAGTTCCTAACGGGCAAACCGTTCTTGATCTGACTTTTGCTGGCGAAGGTGTTCCTGCTCCTATGCGTTTGCAGGGGCCTCAGAGAGACCCTAGCTTGCATCCCTTTCCTCAAAACACCGCTTGTAAGACTGCTTACGTTGTGTCGACGGATACCAAGGGAAAGATTGTTGCGGATTCTCAAGATGGGTTGACTTCCCAACAAATAGCACAGAAGTATGGAATCAAGATGTCCAGAATCGAAGCTATCATCAGATTAAACCAGATCGAAAAACACTGGATCAAAGAAGTACGTAAAACACCAACAGTTCTATATGATGAGTTAATTTTGATTAGTCTTGAAGACAACATAATGGTTAAAAATGCACATAACTGAAAGAACTCTTTAATATTTCAAAAAAAAATTTATACTAACAATCTAGAAAAAAGTATCAAAGGACTTGGACAAGTTTGCCTCGGTCATGTACAAAATGTTCCCATTGTTTGAACCAACAGTGAAGGACAACTTGACGGAAATTCCTTCTCCTCACAAGACTTTACAACAAAGAATGTTAACTATTGCAGAATCAGAACCTTTTGGGCCTGTGGATGCAGCCAAAATCTTGGACTTGCCTGTAGCAGCCGATACCTTGAAGAACTTGGCTGAACATATCGAAGTTAACGAAAAGAAGACTTTGAATAAGGTTGTAGTAGGACACGCCAAGGAAGGCGATAGAGTCAACTTTAAGTTTACCCAAAGAGTTAGCGGGGACGTTGGCTACCGTTATGGTGCTTCCAGAAGAGATACAAAGAAGGATAGAGGCGTTGGTTTTGATAGAGAAGGTAAGATGGTTTACTTGTAGAAGTAAAGACTGTATAAAGTGTAAATAATACGAAGAACAATAAAACGAACAAACCGAAGGTTTGTGAAGTGTAATTTTTTAAAAAAAATTTAAAATCGGTTTGTCAAGTTTCTTAAACATTTTGCAATTTTTCATTTTCTTTAAAATTTTGATAAAACGTTTCTAGTAATTCTTGCACCATTTATTAAATCAGAGGTTTACCTGAATAAAGGTTAGTGTATATTTCATACCAGGAAACACAAATGTAAAGAAATAGTAGAGTTATGAAATTGTATTAACTACGATTTGAATAACTTGTATGTCTTCTATCGATTATTTGAATGCTGCAAAATTTACAAATAGTTTATAATGGGTCTTTTTGATACTGAATAATACTTATAATACTGATTATTTTGTTTGAATATGGGTTTATTTAAATGTGAAATGTTGAAATTTTAGCTGCAAAAAATTGAGCGATTTGGACAGAACACAAAAAGAGAAGGAGTATGGAGAGAATCAGAGATTAAAGAAATGATAGGTATGTCTTCGAAACTGGATGTGGTATGTAGAGTACGTATGAATAAAACGGTATATCAAAGACTAGAAAGAAGTAGTAATAACTAGAAACATTACTAGGAATATTACTAGAAATATTACCAGAAATATCACTAGAAATATTACCAGAAATATTACTACAAGTCTTAGAATTACTAGAATTACTAGAAGTACTAGAATTACCAGAACATCACTAAGAAGTAGTAGAAATACCAGAAATACCAGAAATACCAGAAATACTAGAAATACAAAAGATACAAAAAAATTCAAAAAAAGGTCAAAAAATCTCCAAAAATCTCCAAAAATCTCCAAAAAACCCCCCAATAAACTCCAAAAACACCAAAAAACACCAAACATTCCCCTAAACCAAACTAAACTCCCTTCTATACCCATCTTCGACCATACTACCCATAAACCACGCTACTACCGAATACCACGCATTCCCAGGAAAAATAAAAATTATCGACACGTAAAAGAAAAAAAACAAAGTTGTGAAAAACAAACCGCCTCTTCACAGCATGATGTCGTCCATATTGTTCAGTTTGCTTGCGTTTGTTGCGCTTGTCAATGCGTCTGCGTTCACCTTCACCTTGGGTGCCCACGACAGATCGTGCTACTACATCTTCACCAAGAAACCCGACACCCAGATCTCGTACTACTTTGCTGTCCAGAGAGGAGGATCGTTTGACGTGGATTACTCCATTTCCAATCCTCGAGGCGAGGTCATTGTCAAGGAAGACAAGATCAGACAAGCGGAGTTTGTGTTCACCGGCGATGCCGTGGGAGAGTACGAGTTTTGTTTCAGCAACGGCATGTCCACGTTTGCTGAGAAGATTGTGGACTTTGAAATCAAGCTTGAAAACGAAGACGAGGAGTTCAAGGCCAACATGCCCTCGCAGCCCAACTCAAAGCCTCTTGAGCACGTGGAAAACATCCAGCAGACCGTCAACAAGATCGACGAGCAATTGGATGGCTTGTTGAGAACCTTGCAGTACTACAAAACAAGAAACAACAGAAACCAGGCCACGGTCCAATCCACCGAGCTGAGAATCTACTTCTTCTCCATTCTCGAGGTGGTTTTGATGGTGGTTATGGCTGCCTTGCAGATTGCCATTGTTCAATTCTTCTTCAAGGGGTCTAGAAAGCAATTGGTGTAGAGAAATATATGAGTTTATTGTATTATTGTAGTGTATGAGTAGTCTTGTCTATATACTGTCGCAAACCCTGTATTATATGTCACAAGAATTGTCGAAAATATGCGACACGATAAAATGTAGATCAATTCTTAGAGATCATAAATATCATAGACCACTTTATTTACATCATTTACATCATACTTCATTTACATACTACTTCATTTACATCATACATCATTAACATTATACTTAGCTTACATCATTAACATCATACTTAGTATACATCATATTTCATTAACATCATACTTCATTAACATCATACTACATTAACATCATACTTCATTTAAATCATATACTACTTCATTTACTTCATTTACATACACTTCATTTATACTTAACATGGCACTCAATCTAAATATATCACCACCTGTTGAAGAAGATACCTTAGCAAGACAATCGGATGTCACGGTATCCACCAACTCAACCTCGTACGCAGAGTATAAAGGCTTCTTCATCTACGTGCTATCGGCAGTTTTCCTTAGCTGCTGGTTCTGCTGGGCCATTTTACCAGACCATATCTTAGCAGATTACCTATCCATTACATATTACCCCGATAAGTACTGGTCCTTGGCCATCCCTAGTTATTCGCTAGCCTTGATGTTGTTTGGGTATATTTACTTTGGTTTGTATATTACCGAGGTAAAGACTATGCCTTTGAATGATATCCGGAACTTTGTAGATGAACATTCGAATTTTATACAAACTCCGGAAGAAGTGAATAGTACACCTCTGGGGGTTTGGGATTTGCCGATTACTTTGGTTAATGAGGTTTTGTATGGCGATGCTAGCTACGAGCGAAGCGAGTAGCTAGCGAGTAGCTAGTCTTTCATAAGTTGTTATTTGTTATTTCAGCTTATTCTTTCATAAGTTCGTTATTTCAGTTTATTCTTTCATAAGTTCGTTATTTCAGCTTATTCTTTCATAAGTTCGTTATTCAGATCGTTTCATCCTTTATTCATTCGAACTCCTTATAAACAATTGGATTTAAAAATTATAGTAAGCTTGATATAAGAGTATTTTAGCTTTAATAGCAGTTTTTTAGAGAACCTTCATGTTTGGTTTTATAATAAAGTATAAAAGTCGAAAATCGGTTAAATAGATACTAATAAGAATATGGATATGAAAAGAATACTTGTTATATTATTAGTTTATCAGAAATGGTGTATAAACTTGTTCCAACTGTGAAGTATGTCCTAGAACTAAACCTATAGAAAACGAAAATTGAATATAAATGATACAGTAGATTCTATATAATGTGGATTTTTCATCATTTTCCATTTTCATTTGAAAATGGCAAAATTTGAGATTTTCAATTTTTATCATTTTTAAGTATTAACTAGTTTTGTGTATATACATTTTGCAGCCAATATCAAGCAGAAATATTTAAGAATAATAGATATTATTAGGACTTTACTTGTATACCAATTGACTCGATAATATCTCTAAGCCACTGTGTTAACCTTAAAATATATACACTTAAAGTTATAAACCTAACAGCTAAGCTGAAATAAAATATTCAACATTCAATATTCAAGAGCTTTACGTGGAATTCTCCTAAACCGATAATAAATCCATTCTCATATTTAAATAGCATCTCATTCCTTGAATATACTCGCAGTACATTCCATCTTCATACTTAATATTCACCAAATATTAAAAATATCAAAATATTAAAAGTATCAAAATATCCGGAATTTCCAGAATATCAAAAATATCAAAGTATCAAAAAAACCAAAATTGGTCTAAATATTAAAACTATCAAAAACTCCAGAATATCAAAGTATCAAAAAAAGCATTAAAAATACGTCTAAATATCAAAAGTATCCAAAATTAACTTAACAAACAGTCATTTGACTTTTAATTCATATCTAGCACCTATATTCATATCACAAGAAATATATACCAAGCAGCGAGTAGCTCTTCATAAGCTATTCTTTCATATTCATAAGCTTGAATTATTTTTGATTTTAAGTGCTTAATTGGCTGCAAAATTAACTTGCTAGGATTCTAGATTTTTCCGATAATTCTATACCTCTAAGATTCAAGAATTCGGGTTTATTCTATCAAAAGGTCTGAATTTCCAAAGAATCAAAAATATCAAAAACTGACCTACTTCACCTTTATTCAGAATATCATAAATAGCAAAAAAAGTCTAAATATCAAAAATATCCGAAATAGGTCTAAATGTCAAAAAAGGTCTAAATATCAAAAACTACTTCACTTTTATTCTGAATATCAAAAATAGTCTAAATATCAAAAATAGTCTAAATATCGTAAATAAGTCTAAATATCATAAATGGTCTGAATATCAAAAATAGCCTAAATATCAAAAAATGACCTACTTTACATACTTTCAGTTTATTCAGAGTATCAAAACTGGTCTAAATATCAAATATCAAAAATTAGCTACATACTTTCAATTTATTCAGAATATCATAATAGGTCTAAATATCAAAAATTGATTTAACAAACCGAGGGTTTGTTAAATTCAAAATTACTCAAAAACCGAAGAATTCAAAATTAACTGAAACCTTCGGTTTGTTCAGTTCTCAGATTACTCAAAAACTGACTTAATAAACCTTCGGTTTATTCAAAACCAACTTCACAAACCTTCGGTTTGTTCAATTAGCTTCACAAACCTTCGGTTTGTTCAGTCAGTTTTACTACCTCCGCCCACACCTCCTCCCCCAACATCCCCTTATACCCGTCCAACAACTCCTTAAAAAGCACATACAACGCCTCCGAAGGACTCTCATAACCCGCAATACACGCCAAAAACATCGACAACGTCTTTCTTCCCTGTTGCGTGGAAAGACCTCCGAACCCCTGATCAGGGTTTCCCTTGATTATATTAACCATTCCGAGAAAAGCGGTTTCCTTTTCCTCGTTTTCTGCTAAATACACCATCTGGTTACACCAAGGAACGATATACTCGCTTAACCTTGCGGCCAAATCGGAGGAATTCCCGTGGTCACAGACCCCCATACGGCCTATACACGTAGCTGTGTTTTCCAAGACTGTAGATTGGATGTTAGCGTCGTTAAGAAGCGGAATCAAGAGACTAAGTAAGTTATTGATATACATTCCAACTTCCTCATAGGACATTCTCATCATGATTTCTCCTAGAGCCCAGATCGCGTTGTTATACACTGGAAACGTGTTAAAGGTTCTGTTGTTAACCTCATTTCCTATACATATAACTATCGGATTAATATACGGCTTAACAAAGTCGTCCAAGAGGAAAATCGCAAGGTCTCCAAGCAAAGCATAAGCGCTCTGGCGTACATCCGTAGTAAAGTCCTCGAAACAAACAAGAACGAGTTCCATCAAATCGATCTCGGTACTCTTTAATAAATCCACAGCTTGAGAGCCAAACCCTTGAACTAGTCCGTCTATAAGATCAAGCGAGGAAACTATAAAGTCCTTTTCGGGCGCGTCTATAGCAGGATTAATGTGTCCTTCCTGGTCAAGCTCAATACACCTAGCGAGGATTTTCACTGCACGTGTGTATACAGCCAAAGCATAAGGAGCGAAAACCTCACGAAGAGTAGCCGCTACTGCAGCCATACACTCCAAAAGCGGCCATAAATCGATATCATCGTCTGGAAGTTCGTTCCATTTAGCCATTAAAGGAGGAAGTAAGGAGTTTGCGTGTTTAGAAATAAGCTCGTACCCCATTTTCTCCACAAACGTCTGGACACAATCATAAAGAATCACGAGGTTTTTGCGCTGGTAAGTACAAAGACACTTGGCTAGGTGTTCTACGAGTTGTCCTAGGTAGACTTGTATAAGAGAAGCATCTGCTTCTTCGATAAAAGAAGCAAGGGCAGAACACGCAGCTTCCTGGACAACTTTCTTACTATCAAGACCACACTGTACTACCAGCTCAAAAGTGGCTGCAAAAAACTCGTTCTCGCAAATCCACGAAGCGTACCGGGAAAGAGTCCAGCACGACATCTGTCTAACTCTAGGTTGTTCATCATAAAGACGTTGTACTAAAAACGGAACTAGTTCAGGGAGTTTATCGCTGGCTAAATCACTACACAGACGGGAAATCGCACCAAAAGCGAGAATAGACGCTTCTCTAACGGGCCAGGAAGAAGAGACAATGTTGGTTTGGAGGACAGGGAACGCAGAATGGAGAACTTCGCCTGGGAAATTCACAGAAAGGGTGTCTAACGTAGCCGCTGAGCATTTTCTAAGTGACCAGAGGTTAAGTGAGTCTTCGTCGTCGGAATCGTCATCGGAATCATCGTCATAGTTATCTCTTTTTTTCATGGAATGCGATTTACTCTTTGCACCCTGAGGTTTCACATCTTGATCCGAATCCTTTACCAAAGCATCGTCTTTTTCATCTGCAATTTCCATAAGAAAAATCTCTTCTTCTGAATAAACCATTTTAGCAAGAAGAACAGGTAAAATTTCCGGTAAATGAGGACGCAAAGTGTTTTTATCTACACTACTAGAAGTAGCAAGAGCTAGAAGAAACTCACACGCTTCAAGAGCCACTACCTCGCTGGAATCACGCATAAGATGGAGACAATAACTAGTAACCCCATCGAGATGAGGCACCAATTTATCCGGTCTTGTTTCCAAAACAAGCAGAAACGAAGTGCACACCATTTTACGAACTAGTTCGTTAGTATCCTCGGCCAAAGCAAACAATTTCCCGAGAAATTCGTCAAGATGCACTAAAAACGACTGCGTTCTAAGCGGAATCAACTGGCAAAGACACTGGACGGAAGCGGCGCGGATACTTCCACTAGGATGGCTCATAAGCGCGAGAAGAGCGGGAACGAGCGTGTTAAGAGGACGCGCCCCGTTATGTTCCACGTCGAGCTGGTACGCCGAGTCCTCGGTGATTTTCACAAGCGCAGACATCGCGGCTTCCTGCGAAGTCCAGGTAGAAGACTCGGTATGGGCAAGAGAAAGAAGATCGGGAAGACACAGGGGCCAGCGCTCGAGCCCGTAGAGGGAAAAGAGCGACGTGATCACGTTCCCAGTGATGTTTCTGGCTAAAGAATCTTTTACAAGAAGACCTCGGTTGATATTCGCGAGAAGAAACGTGCGGTCTGGGATTTCTCTTCGGCTTTTCAAAACGCTGTTTTTCAAATTGACTCCGGCAGCAGCACGGATATCGGAGCGGGCGGTTTCGTCTTCTACGAGGAGAAAGAACAAGTAGTTTTCAAACTCCGGCTGGTGTTTAGCCTCGGAAAGCGCCTCGTTGGCGAGTTTGCGGGTGTGGTTATCGCTGGAAAGCGTTCCTTTGAAGATTTCCTGGAGTTGGGAAACGGCTGTGGCGTCGGGTGTCCACATAATAAGAGTGTGCTAGTAATTTGTATGGAATAAAATTGGAATAAAATTGAAAATTAACTGGAAATTTGAAAGGAAATTAACTGGAAATTTAAATTTGATTAAAAACTCAAATTTGTATGAAAATTAACTGGAAATTAACTGAAAATTGAAAATTAACTGGAAATTAACTGGAAATTGGAATGGAAAATTCTGAAAATTGGGAATTTCTGAAAATTAACTGAAAATTGGATATTCTGAAAATTAACTGGAAATTTAAATTTATTGAAAACTCAAATTTGATTGAAAATTATCTGAAAATTATCTGAAAATTGAAATCAACTGAAAATTGAAATCAACTGGAAATTGAAATTAACTGAAAATTGAAGATTATTGAAATTTGATTAAAACTGACTGTATTTATCTCTAAATATCCAGATCAACGTGTTTTAAGATCAACGTATTTGATTTCCGTAGTTGATACGTTTGATTTCCGTTTGATTCGTTTGATTTCCGTTTGATTCGTATCGTTACGTTATCGTCTCGTCTCGTAATCGTCGCCGTTCTATGGTTCTTGGACTCAGCGTTGCGTTGTATCCACACCAGATGAAGGATTTGTTAATTTTGAGATGAGAAGAAAATGAAAGGTGGAAAAATCAAAGTGGTGAGTAGCGAGAAAAATGAGAGGAAATAGCGAGAAAAGAGTGGAAATAGTGAGAAAAATGAGAAAGTGGGGAGAAAAAAAGAGAGTGTAGGGAAGAAATAGTGAGAAAGTAGGGGAAAAAACAAGTATGTAGCGAGGAAATTGAGAGAAAATAGGGAGTAGGGTGAAAAAAATGTGTATGGAGAAAATAGTGAAAAAAATAGTGGAAAAAAGAGTAGGGAGAAATTAGGAGAAAAATGAGAGGAGGAGGAAATTGAGAGAAAATAGCGAGAGTAGGGAGGGAAATAGGGAATAGCGAGGAATTGAGTGAAAAATGAGAGTAGTGAGAATAGCGAGAAAGTAGGAAGGAAAGTGAAAATAGTGAAAATAGTGAGAGTAGGAGGGAAAGGAAATAGTGAAAAAAATGAGAAAGTAGGGAGATTAGCAAGGAAAATGAAAGTAGGCAGAATAGCGAGAATAGCGAGTGTAGTGAAAAAATGAGAATACAGGGAAAATAGCGAGAAATACGGAATAGCGAGAAAATTGGCTGCAAAGAATTGAATTGGCTGCAAAAATTAGACCAAATTTGAAATAGAGTAACGAGTCAAGTACAACATGATGTGTAAATATAATATTTACTTAGAGAATAGAGTCGTGTTTAGGTTTAAGATACGTAGAGTACGTAGAATACGTAGAATACGTAGAATACTTAATATACTTCAAACTCTTGAAATACTTCAAAAACTTCAAAAGCTTCAAAAACTTCGAATATTTAAAATATTTAACTTAGAACACAGAAGAATACAAGAGTAAAAGAATACTTTTTAACTCAATGATACCTAAGAATACTTAGAATACGTAGAGTACGGAACACCACTTGAAATACTTAATATACTTAAGAACACCTCAAATACCTAACATCACATAAGAATATTTAGAACACTTAGAAACCTATGGATATATAAGAAAGAAATCTTAGAATACTTAAAATACTTAAAATGCATAAGAAGAATACATATTACTTAGAATAGCTAAGAATGGCTAAGAGCTACAATAGGGAGGAAATAGTGAGGAAAATAAGAGTAGCGAGGAAATAGCGAGGAAAATAATGAAAAAATGTGAATATGGAAAAAAATAGCGAGAAAAATAGTGAGAAAAATGTGAATATGGAAGAAAATAGCGAGTGTGGGAAAAATAGCGAGGAAAATAGCGAGAAAATAGGGAAAATAACGAGAAAATAGCGAGAAATGAGAAATAGCGAGAATGAAAATAGAGCAGCGTAGGGAGAATACTTATGATATGAAAATACTTATAATGTGAAATACTATATGATACTTATGATGTGAAAATGCTTATTACATGAAAAAGCTTATTATGTGTAAATGCTTACCTTCAATAATACTGACGATCTAATACGAAATTACCATTTAATACTTACGATAAATACTTACGAAAATTCATGTCTTGGCACCCGACCTAATTATTGTCATATTATTGATATTATGCACTTAGACGGTTTATAAGAGCTGGATTTTCGGTTTAAATGGTATTATGAAAAGGGGAATGAATAAAGTATAAACAGGTTTAAGAGTAAAGAGTAAAGAATAAAGAGTAAAGAGTAAAGAGTAAGAGTAAAAGAGTAAAGAATAAAACATACTAAAACACAAAGAATACACTAGAACACAAAGAGTATACTAGAATACACTATAGCTCAAATCTAAAATAAGTACGGAAAACTTTCCATTTTTTGGGTGCAATTTTTGGCTGCAATTTTTTCTCAATGAATTTGATCCCTGTAAATAAAATAGTAAGTAGTATTAAATAACAGCTATACTAGAAAATGAAGAAAACAGAAAAGGAAGAACATGAAGAAAATGATAATTCAATGATAGGTAGAAAAATAAAGTCAAACTCTAGAAGCTGTTCTGTATAATGAGAATAACGTATTATAAAGTGTATTAAGAAGTGTATTAAGAAGTATCAAGTATAAATATCAAATAAGTATCAAATAAGTATCAAGTATCAATTATCACGTAAATATCATAAAATATCAATTATCATATAAATATCATCAAATAAGTATCATCATATAAATATCATCAAATAAGTATTATATAAATATTATCATATAAATATCATCAAATTCATTTTGGCTGCGCCAAAATAAATTATCATATAAATCATCAAATTCATTTTGGCTACGCCAAAACGAATTATATCGTTCATTTTGGCTGCGCCAAAATAAACTCTATAACATCCCATCCAACTCCGCCAACTTCTCTGCCAACTCATCAAACTTCCCTAATATCGGCATAAACATCTCATGGACCGGTTTCAGTTTTCTTTTCTCAACGACCTCGGTTCCATTAGCCACTCCCATAATCACGCTCAAGCTCTCTTTGGGCGTGGAAATCCCGTTGAGCGAGTTCATACTGGTTAGAGGCGTGATGTCCTGGTTATATTCGTCGTCATAGTCGTAATCATTAGGAAGAATATCGGGATAGCTGTGTTTTTTAGAGAATGATGTATCTCTGGAATTATCATGATTATCATGAATATGATAATCGTGATTTTCATGATTTTCATGGTTTTTCTGATTTTCATGATTTTCATTTTTCTGATTTTCATGATTTTCATGATAATCGTGATTTTTCTGATTTTCATTTTCATGATTTTCATGATTTTCATTTTCATTTTCATGATTTTTTTCATTTTTCTCTTCACTCTTTTTCTCATTTTTCTTTTCACTTTCACTGGTTATACTTTTCACACTGGAACTTCGAATATGGATATTATTCTGAAGACTGCTTGTACTGTGAATCCGATTTATACTAACTCCACTCTGTAAACTACTAGTACTGTGTACACTACTCCTACTTACACTCCTATCTCTTCTACTCACAGTACTACTACTTCTATCTCGTAGACTCCTTTCCTTAATCAAGTTACTTAAACTAGGACTGATTCTTCCTCGAGTAAAGTTGGTTTCGAGGTCCTGGCTTACTATTCGTTCTTGAGAAGGAAAAGACGTGATATACGAGCTATGAGTATCTTTAGTTTGAATATCGTTTATAGGAGTTTCACTAGAAGATCTGATATGCGATTCGCTGGAAATTCTCCTTGTTTCCGGATTAGAAATTCTTCTAGAAGAAAGATCGGAATGAGAAGAAGTTCTGGAAATTTCCAAATCTCGGATTCTCGAGTTTCTTTTTTTTTCATTTTCATCACTTTTCAAATCCAGATTCGATAAATTCGCAAGTTTCATTTGTTCTAATTGACTCAACTGGCTTAACAGGCTTCTATGACTAGCTTTACTCAGCTGAGTAAGCAGGCTTCGTTTACTTTGAGCCAGGTTCCGCTGACTAGGCGGGATTTGATGGATAAGCAGGTGTGGTTCTTCAGAAAGAGTACTAGAAAGATTATTAGAAAGACTTTTAAAATCACTTTTAAAATCGTCATTTTTAGAAATATCTTCGTTTCTTGAAATTCTAGAAAGATCGTTTTTAGAGTCATTTCTGGAAATTCTAGATAAATCATTACTAGAAAGACTTCTAGAATCGTTTCTGGAAATTCTAGAAAGATCTTCTCTTGATAAATCGCTTCGAGACAGATTTCTAGAAGGAATGTCATTTCTAGAAAAATCTTCATTTCTAGAAAAATCTTCGTTTCTGGAAATCTCATTTCTGGAAAAATCGTCATTTCTAGAAATATCATTTCTGGAAAAATCTTCATTTCTGGAATTATTTCTAGAATTATTTCTAGAAAAATCTTCATTTTTAAAAGGAATCTCATTTCTAGAATTATTTCTAGAAATATCATTTCTAGAAGGAATATCCTCATTTCTAGAAACACTTCTTGAAAAATCCTCACTAGAAAGACTTTTAAAATCTCTGGAATCATTTCTGGAATCATTTCTAGAGAGATCTTCATTTCTGGAAATATCTTCATTTCTAGAAATATCATTTCTCGAATCATTTCTGGAAACACTTCTAGAAGGAATATCACTTCTAGACAGACTTCTGGAAGGAATCTCATTTCCATTTCTCGACAAACTACTCAACGTATCCTCATGACTTCTCTCATCCATAAACTCATACTCATACTCATCGGTAACACGTGCTAGTCTATCCAAAACAACACTACGCCTTAAAGTACTTAAACTCCCAGCAACCTCGTCATCGTGGGCTCGAGCTACAGGCGTATCCGGGGAAAACGAGCCTATAGAGAGCGTATCTGGTTTGGAAACACTTTGAAGACTGGTATGGGAAAAAGTATTGGGAGTATTCATTTCTTTGTAGATTTCCCGCATAAACTCGTCCTCTCCGATGGTTTTGTATTTGGGTTTATAGGTTTTGGAGGAATCTTCTTGGGTTTCTTGGAGGGGAGTTTCTTGGAGGAGGGTTTCTTCGTCGGAGATTTCCAGGGAATTTCCGTAGGAAATTTCCTGGGAAGAAATCTGGGAAGAAATCTGGGAAGAAATCTGGGAATTTCCGTAGGAAATTTCTGGATTTTTATGGGAATTTCCGTAGGAAATTTTCTGATTTTCTTTTCTTTGAATTTCCAGGGAATTTCCGTAGGAAATTCCCTGGTTTTTTTGATTTTTTTGATTTCTATGATTTTCCAGGGAATTGGAAATTTTCCGATTTTCTTGATTTTCCTGGAAGTTTTTTTGATTTTCCTGGGAATTTCCTCCGGAAATTCCCTGATTTACGGAAATTTCTTGCGAAATTTCCTCCCTCTTCCTCACCACCAACGGAACCTCCTGAGGATAAACATCACTAAGCACCTCCAGTTTATCCTCCTCATTTCTCGGGATTTCCGAATGAAGAACATCGAAACTCGTATCAAAGTCTTTTTTCTGAAGGTCTCGGAGATTTTCATTAATATCACTATTAATATTGAAAGTATCATAATTATCACTAAAATGGTCATTTTCTCTGAAATGATCCATTTCTCTGAAGTGATTGAAATTATCGAAAGTATCATTTTTTTCGATATCACTTTCTTCTTTTTCCTCTCCCAAACTACTATCCCAGCGAACTCTCCTTCCAGCTCTTTTTCCCTGGAACCCTACACGAGCCAATTCCATAACCATTCCCCCTTCTCGCATTTCTCTTTCCACCTGCTCATTCTTAAAACAGTTTAACCTGGCCAAACGTTCTCCATAAGTTTCCAAACATTCCGCAGGTACAAACCCGATTTTTCCATCTTCAGCTTCAAACGCATCTTCCTCTTCATCTTCGCCTGAAGCGTATCCTAGCACGATTCCGTTCTTTCTGGACTTTTTACGCCTGATCTGGCGATGCGAAATGCGCTCTTCCCTATTCATTTTCTTAATTAACCACCAGTAATTATCCTGGTCGTTAATTAAGTATACAGGCTCATCTCGGAAAAGCAGACAATGAGACGGATCCGGGCCCAGAAAATCGTAAAGACCATAAAGTTTATCAGGATCAAGATCACGAGGTGGACTTCTCGGAGGAGAAGGAGGTAGAAGAAGCTGGTCAAAGGAATCCTCGGAAGTTACAGAGGAACACGCGGATTCCGCGTCCAGAATCTCCTCGATATCCAGAATGTTGATGATTTCAGAGAAGTCGTGGTTTTGGAGATTTTGGAGATTTTGGGGGTTTTGGAGATTTTCACAATTTTTGTCCAAAATTTGGTCGTTTTTTTCAAGGTCCGTTTTTTCGTTTTTTTCTAAAATTCGATCATTTTTTTCAAGAATTCGATCATTTTTATCCGAAATACGGTCGTTTTTATCACCTTTTTCCAGAAAAAGCTCACTTCGTTCGCTTTTATCAAGAACACGCTCACTACGCTCACTTCGTTCGCTACGTTCGCTTCGCTTCTCCCTATTCAACTGAAGCGAATTCTTCCTCGGTTTCTTCGGACTCGGAGTCGTACTAGCCCCCCTTATATCCTTTATCGACGGAAACTCCGCCAAAGTCGGAGTAGTCAAAAACTCCGCCAAACTCGAAGCATCGGAAATCGTAGTTTGAACCTTTGGCCCTTTTCGGATTCCCAGCATTTCTCTCTCATAATACAAATCATTTGTATTAAGCTCATGACTATCATTTTTCATATAACTGAGAACATTCGACAGCATAGGCTTAAGACCCGTGTTCTTGCTAATAACAACCGAAGGAGAAGTGGAAGTAGAAGCCGAGGACGAAAACGAGAGTTTTCTCTCGAGATCATGGAGAAGTTTATTCGTAGCTTGAAGCGTTCCATTGTATGTGGTTTCATTAAAGGAAGTATAGGAATCGCGATATGAGCTGTAAATGGATTGATTGGAGGGGTTGTTATAGTTATCATGGTTATCATAAACAGTATGGTTATGGTTTTCATGGTTTATAGCGTTTTCATAGTTATCATGGTTATTATGGTTATTATTTTCATAGTTATTATAAACGTTATGGTTATTATTTTCATGGTTATTTCCATAGTTATAGCTATTATAACCACTTTCATTGGCATACCTTCTTACCCCCTCATAGTCCATTTTGCGCTCGCCCTGGTTATAGTACTCCCTATAGGTAGTTTCGTCGTCGAGATTAAGTTTGGGCGGCATAGTTTTATCTCTATATTTTTATCTCTATATTTATTCTACATTTTTTTATTCTACATTTTTATTTTATCTACATTTTTTATTCTGGCCACGAAAAACAAAGGTGCATCAGGGGGAATTCTCGGTATGTTATTTGAATTTTTCATTTTGATGTGGATTTTAACATGGAAAATCGCCTACACGATAATTTAGAGATGGTTTATAACATGAAAGGTGTGCCTAACTAGTTCAGTATAAGTTGTATAAGTTAAGTGTATTACTACCTGTTTCACAGGGGAATCTGTTTGTTTTCAAGGGGGACACGAAGGTACACGACGCGTCCTTCAGGGCCAGCATTTTCCAAGGCTCGTGTAGCTGAGCCATATCCGTGTTATTGGAGTCAACACGTTACATTGGAGATAAAGAGAGATAAGAAGAAGAAGAAGACTACTACTTAAATAAGAAGAAGAGAAGATAGATAAAGAGAATACTACTTAAATAAAAGGAAGCATACTACTAGTTAAATAAAAAAGGACTACTTAAATAAGAATAAGTAATATACTGTATACTGTATACTAATACTACTAATATACTAATATACTAGTTTTACTACTTTTACTTTCTTCCGTAACAACATTACATCTCGTAACCATAATACTTCTACTTGAATAACCCCGACAACAAGAACTCTGGAAAACGAATAACGGAATAGTTCAACGAATGGCTTAGAAAGAAGAATGAAAAGAAAAAGAGAAAAGAATACAAAGAATAAGAATAAGAAAAAGAAGAAAATGAAAAAAAGAAGAATACTAATACAAAGAACAAGAATACGAATACAAATACAAAGAACTTACGATGCATGATTGTAACGGATTTGCAGCCGATCACGTGGAAGTGCTCTACATATACTCTATATATCTTACATATACTATATCTTACATATAAAGTTAATTTCGCGATTATACGGCTGAAGAAAAGAAGAAAAGATAAAGATAAAGAAGATAAAGAAGATAAAGATTAAAAAAAAAGATTTAAAGAAGATCGTAAAGAAGAAGTATATTGTAAAGAAGAAGTGTATTTAAAGTGTATTTGAAGATGATAAAGTATATGTGAAGATGTAAAAATTATATGTAGAAATTATATGTAAAAACTATATGTAAAGATTATATGTAAAAATTATATGTAAAAATTATATATGAAGATTATGTATGAAGTAGATTTGAGAAGATTTGAGAAGATTTGAGAAGATTTGAAGATTTGAAAACTCGTGAAATCGTGAAAATTGAAACTATTGAAATACTAATCGTAAAATCGTTCTAGAATTGATGTTATAGTTAAAACACATGTTAGTTCATATAGTCCATATAACTCATGTTATAGTCTAAATAATTCACGTTCTATAGTTATAACTCATGTTATAGTCATGTTATAGTTATAATAGTCTAAATAACTCATGTTATAGTTAAAACACATGCTCTATAATTCATATAACTCATGTTATATCTAACACACGCTTTATACTATAATTCATGTAATTCACGTTATATCTACTCTTTATATATTATAGCTGTTCCAAGATTTTTCTGTTTTTCTACACTACATCTTTCTTATCATACTATCATACTATTGTGAAAACAACGTCGGAAAAGTCCAAAGAAATTCGAGAAATTCGAGAAATTCGAGAAATCGAGAAATCAAGAAATCTCAAAATTCAAAAAACCTCAAAATCTCTCGGAAATTCGAGAAACCTTAAAATCTCAAAAATCTCAAAACTCTCAGAATTCTACGAATTCAGCGAATTTTCACTCAAAAAATCTCAAAACTCAAAAAAACCCTCAAAATTCTTCAAAAACCTCAAAATTCTTCGAATTTTTCGATCTAAAAACTCAAAAAACTCTCAAAATTCTACGAATTTTTCGATCTAAAACTCGGATTTTTTTGAATTCTTCGAATTTTCAAGCCTAAGAAACTCTAAAAGACTCAGAATCAAAGTAATTCCAAAAAACTCAAAGTCAAGTAACTCTAAAAAACTCAGAATCAAGTAACTCCAAAAAACTCAAGAGCGGGTAAAAAGTAAAACACTGCGAATTCTCGAACCCTCAGAATTCTCGAACCTCAGAACTCTCGAACCTCAGAATTCTTCGAATTCCAGAAACTTCAAAACCAAAGAAACTCCAAAAAACTCAAAGTCAAGGAACTCTAAAAAACTCAAGAGCGGGTGTGAAAAAGTAACGAGATTCTCAGAATTCTCAGAATTCTCGAACTCTCGAACCCTCAGAATTCTTCGAATTCTGAGGTTTCTTCGGTTCTTCGAATTCCTCGATTCTTCGAATCTCGTTACTTTTTCACCACCTTATTCATCGCCTCCGCCAAATACCCCACATTCCCATCATTCACCCCCGAAATGGAAAACCTCCCATCCTCCGTCGCATAAACCGAAAACTCCTCTCTCAACCGAATCACCTGGTCCCTACTTAATCCCGTATACACAAACATTCCCCTCTGTTTTAACAAATGCTCCCAGTTATAACTCTTATCAAGACGTTCATACAATTTCGTCCTAACCGTGTTTAATCTTCCCACTACTCCATCCAAATCCCTCAACCAATCTTCAAGTAAACCGTTTTTAGGATCAAAGATAGTTTCTACAATCTTGGACCCGTGAATAGGAGGAGAAGAGTACATGGGTCTTATAAGTTTTTTAAGCTGGGATTCCACTGCAAGAGAGTGATCCGAGGATTCAGTGATAATACTTATAGACCCCGTTCTTTCTCCGTAAAGTCCCATATTCTTCGCAAAAGACTGACACAAAGCATAAGAGGGAATACTTCCTTCAACTACAAGCTCGTTCAATCTTCTAATAAGCAGGATATCCTTATAAGGATCTCCTGAAGCAAATCCTTGGTAAGCCATATCCACTAAAGGAAAAAGGTTTTTGGAAACTACAATCTCAAGAACCTGGTTCCATTGGTTTTCCGATAAATCCATTCCCGTAGGATTATGACAACACGCGTGTAAAAGGACAATTGCCCCATTTGGCTGCGAAATAAGCGATTTTTTAAGGTTTTCAAAGTCCAAATCGTTTTTAGAAGTCTCGTAGTAAGCGTAGAATTCCGGTTCTAATCCGGAATCTTTAAATACCGCAACGTGATTGGCCCAAGTAGGGTTAGGAACCGCAATTCGCTTGTTAGAGTAAAAACGGGCAAGGAAATCCGCAATTACACGAAGAGACCCGGTTCCGGAGATAGTTTGGGAAGTGACTATCCGGTTTTCCAGAATAAGCTTAGCTCCGTGAATATCTTTTCCGGAGTTATTAAAGATAAAGTTCTTGACGATATTTTGGAAATTCTTATTCCCAATAATCCCCGTATACTCCTTTTCCTTTTCCGAGTCAAGAAGAATCCGCTCCGCTTTCTTAACAGAGTCAAAAATGATCGGTTTTCCCGAGTTATCCCGGTAAGCTCCCACTCCTAAATTAATCTTATTGGCGTTTTGGTCCTTAACATAAGCTTCGGAAATTCCGAGGATTTTATCAGGAGGAGCCAAAGGAATTGCGCCCCAGGAAGCGGTGGAAGTGGTGCACGTGAATTGTCTAGCAGAGACTCGGGTTATGGCTCTATACATGGTTGGTTAAAAAGTTGGTATTGAGGATTTTTCACGGGCTTTTATAGTTTTTGGGCACGTGAGGGATTTGGCGGGGGAAAGGAAGAGGGGAAGCATCCGAGCAAAGCGAGGATGTTACGAGGATATAAGAGTAATATAAGAGTAATATACGAGTATATTAGAGGATATTAGTGTAGATTAGTGTTTTATTAATGTTATAATTGTTATATTAATGTTATAAGTGTTTTATTAGTGTGTTTTATGTGTTGTATATGTGTTTTATTGGTGTTATTTTAGTGTTATTTATGTATTATATGAGTAATATTTAAGTGTTTTTTAGTGTTTTTTAGTGTATTGGAATTTTTTATAGGAGTATTGAATTTTTAGTGTATTGAATTTTTTATAGGATTTTTTTATGAGTAATATTTAAGTGTTAAGTATTCTATGAATGTTATAATTGTATTCTTTAGTGTATATATATCTATTATATGAATGTTATAATTGTATTAGAGATACTCTCATATAATATGACTAGTTTATGGGTAACGTGTTATTGTTCGACCCTTCTAATGATCTTTAATCATTCCGAGTCGGCTTTGTGATGATGACTCAAGAAATGAAAAGTGAAAAACGAGGAATTCGAAAAACACGAAGAATTCGAAGAATTCTGAGGGTTTTGAGATTTCTGAGTGTTTTGAGGGTTTTGAGGGTTTTGAGAGTTCTGAGTGTTATAAGTGTTATAAGTGTTATAAGTGTAAAAGTGTTATAGGTGTAAAAGTGTTATAAGTGTTATAAAAATTCAAATGAAAATTCAAATCTTTTTTGATTAATTAATTTTGACTGCGAATTCGTTAATAAAGAAGAAAGGGAATGTATGGGAATGAGGGAATTTAAGGGTATATTCATTGTAAGTGAATGTAATTGATTATAAAATGATTATAAGATGATTATAAGATGATTATAAGATGATTGTAGATGTATTAATTGTATTAATTGTTATGTTTTATGTTCTTCAATTGTTTCTTATATATCACATGTTTCTTAGAAATTACTTGTATTATTTCTTATATTACTCCTATTATTTCTTATAAATCTCTCATATTTCTTATAAATTACTTGTTATATTATTCTTATAGTACTTTTTCTTTATTACTTCTTTTACTTCTTCTCTATCACATGTTTCTTCTACATCTTAAAAACTTACGATTAATAACTTACGATAAATTAACTACTCGGACCTCGGATAAATAATATCTACTATGTATCGGTGATAAAAGAGTATTCTTTAAAGAGTAATTAGTTACTTTATATTAGTTTACTTTATATGGTAATAAAGTATTTTTTAACTCCGGTATCTCCGTGGATGCAAAAAATGAAAAAAACGAAAAAACGAAAAACCGAAGAATTCGAAGAATTCCGAGAGTTATAAGTGTTATAAGTATTATAAGTGTTATAATGTTATAAGTGCTCTAAGTATTCTAAGTGCTCTTATAGTTATAAGTATTCTTATAGTTCTAAGTATTCTTCTAATTGTTTTAAGTGTACTAAGTCTTCTAAGTCTTCTAAGTCTTCTATATTAGTATTAATATTATCTGAACTTTAATATGATTTATAAGAGTTATAAGAGTTATAAGAGTTATAAGACTTATAAGACTTATACATTCACTTACTAATTACACCTTAAACAAGTATTTATGAAAAACCGATAAAGCTTCATGACGTTAATACTTTATCTGGATATTAGTATACTGTATAACTACTAAACATCTTATCTTCGGCTGCAAATTGACCATCCAATTAGAAAAGGCCCCCCTATTTTCCCAATTAGGAATCACCGATAGCGCATTTCTGGAATCCCGCATTTCTGGTATCCCGCACAAATTCCGCTAACGGAACAAGCTTAGCGGATCTCCACTTATTACTCAATCGGGAATTCCTATAAATAGAGACTTATGAGTCAACGTGATACTATTAAGATCTTATGGCTGCAAATTACTAAGATAAATGTAAAAGTATAAAAATAAGCAAATCATGACTTAGTAAACTTATAGTACATTTTATAATATATGTTACCTTAACATTTTTTCCAGGTCGTACCCGGATTCGAACCGGGGTTGTCCGGATCAAAACCGAAAGTGATAACCACTACACTATACAACCGTATTTCCGGAAAAAAATCGAATTTTTGGACATACATATGATACGCAATCTAAACTCCTTTTCGTGCATTTGCATTTGCCGCGCATGCACGGCACGGAGATGCAAGATAATGAGGGTCTTCCTGCAGAAAAACCGGCCAACTAAGTTACTCCTTATCCCTTAACGTAGTTAAATAAGAATATCAGGTACTATTAGTAATGTGGTGTATTATGGGTATTATGGGTATTTATGTGTAAAAAATATTATCTGTATTTATAAAATATTTTCTGGAAAATATTATATAAAAAATATATACCGTAACGTTCTTGTACGTTTGCTTTTGGAGTTACAATGTAACTAAGATTCCTTTTCTTTTTGTGGATAACTCATAATATTAGTACTTAGTGAGTGTCGCCCCCTTAGAAAAGGGCCCTGGTACTTCTGAAACAAGCCGGCCTATTTGGGACATTGTGAGACATTTGGGAGAAAAGATGGCAGCTTGTTTGGGACAGATGCCCAATCGGGCCATTTGGAATTGCCAATTTCAGCGCGAAACCTTAACTCCTGGCCTGAATCGAATCCATCGAGGAGAGGCTCCCAATCGGGTAATCCTCAGAAGTATAGAATACATGGAGTACGAGTACTACGAGTACTATTGTGATATCTCGTTTATGTGATAGCTTAACACAAGTAACAAGCGCTCCGCTTGTTATCGTTGACGAATAAAAGTCGTCATGAGAAAAGCCCACAAATCAATTTCATCTAATATGTTTTATGTTTACGTCGCGACACCTTTTTCCACACGTGATCTCCCGTCAATCCCATTTAATGTTTTCATTCATTCCATCAACTTGCCATTTAACCCCCCAGACTTTCCTTAAAGTAGCCACAACTCCTTTGTACCTGAATCTGATACAAATCTTGTTATGATTATTTCTTTTTGCAAAACATTATCATACCATATCACATCTACCAAAGTGTTTTGACTTTATGTTTTAAGTTTACTATGTGTTTTATATGTTTTAAGTTTGGGCCTTTTTTTTTTTTTTTATCAATTTCAAAAGTATATAACCAGACTAAATGAAAAATAAATAAAAAGTAGGAAACACATCACATATAATATATATCACATATTATATCACACACCATATATTATATATCATATTATATATCATATTATCTCACACCATGGTCCATCAAGTTATGAGTGTTAAATTTCTTGAATATTACTCCTACCAATTCATGGAAGAGAAACTCGAACGGATCCTCCTTCAAACCAGATGTGATTCGTCCGGGAAAATGATCTTACGATTGAAGAGAAATAACCAGTTGAAACAGGACGGAGGCCCCAGGATCATCAGCAGCACCGAGTGGTTAAAGGATTATGAGGACTTTGCGGAATTCACCGTGGTTTGTGATATCCAGGAGATATAACCAGGTTTTTATACCCACTGGATGGCGTGTAAATTGTATATATAAGTGAATCGAATTGTAACTGTGTAAATTACTTGTATTACTTATATAAATACTGTAATATATGTAATAGAATTACTGTAATATGTGTAAATGACCTGTATATGTGTAAACCTGTAATATATTACTTGTAATATGTGTAAATATTACCTGTAATATCTTGTAATATCTTGTAATGTAGATATTACTTATATTACTTGTAATATTACCTGTAATATTTGACCTGTAATATGTGTAAATGTCCTGTAATATGTGTAATATTACTTGTAATATCTTGATTTGTGTAAATATTACCTGTAATATCTTGTAATATATGTAAAAATTACCTGTAATATCTTGTATAGATATTACTATAATATACTTAATATGTACAAAAAGTACATTACCATTTAACTACTCCGAAACTTGTTAACAAGTTAACAAGTTCTTACATTTCCTACAGCCACTCGTTATGCACTTATTTCTTTTTCCTTATCATACAAATTCATAAATATACCCATTAATAATAATACAATCACCATACATTACAGTAAACCACAAACTCGTCCTTGATGGCAAAGCTGGCTAGCCACATTGTTCCCGAGGTGATTTCGGGCCCGCCGTATTGACGGAGTTCTCGGTTCGGCTTTAACGTGAGTTTTAGGTTGCCCCGGGAATTGCATTTGGCTTCAAGAAGAAACATCATTAGCATCTTTTCGGGGATGTCTTTGGAGTAGAATTCGTCGATGTTGACTTCTCTTATTTTGTACATTCTATCTAATACGAGCGAAGCGAGTATTAGATGGGATTAGATAGTATTAGATGAGCGAGGATCTAATCAATCAATTAGATAGGATTGGATTGGATTGGATTGGATTGTAGATACAGTGAGTCAGTATCTAGGGTACTATGAGTACTATGTGATCAGTAGTATGTACTATGTGATGAGTAGTATGAGTACTATGTGATTAGTATGTGATGAGTACTATTGATAATAATATGATGAGTACTATGTGATGAGTACTATTGTGATGAGTACTATATGAGTAGTAGTGAGTACTTGACTATGGAATATCAACCAAACACAGATATCAGGATTGACTTCTGGGAAAAGCCAAACAGCCCCATTATATACAAATCCAGGTCTTTCTTTTTCCATTTAAACTTTGGTCGGTTTGCTTACTCGGGTATTTGTTAGCCTTGGTTTCATCTTTAACGACATATCTGACACGTTAAGTACAAAAGGTAGAATAATGCATGCTCTCCCCTTTGTTATGATTGGACCTGCAGCATGCAGAAACAATGAAATAAGACATAAACATGGTGAACAAACCAAATGTGTGTGGGTTGCAAGGTTTGCTGGTGTAACCTTTGATGATGTGCTGTTCTTTAGTAGTACTGCTTATATTGATATCCTTTTCCAGCTACTGGAACATCGCCCGGTTGTATAGTGTAGTGGTTATCACTTTCGGTTCTGATCCGAACAACCCCGGTTCGAATCCGGGTACGACCTAAAACTTTAATTTTTGAAAAAACTTTTTGTCTTTATGCTTTATTGCTTATTCTAGAAAATATACAGCTTAAGCGAATGCATGTGGATTGTGGAGATACCCATTCCACTTCTTTGTGCATGTGCTTTCTAAAACCGTCTCTTTACCACAATTCCGGACTGGTGAGACTCAACACTGCGTTTGTATCTTTGTATTGGTTTTTGAAATTTTTTGATTTTTGAAATTTTTTGATTTTTTTTTTGATTTTGGTTTTTTTTTTTTTTGGTTTTTTTTTTATTTTATACCTTTAACTTTAACCTTAAAGGGACCCTAGTGATGGCTAGGCTATGTAATGGCTATGCAAATGATATGTAATGACTATCCCATGACTCGTTTACTTGTTTTAAGTAATTATTTGGTCGTTTGTATTTGTACACAAGTGAAATACCACAAGTAAAGTGTGAAATACCACAAGTGAAGACTGTGATAGAGCACAAGTTGTGACGTAGTCAATTAGAATGTAATTACATGCTTAAGGTTTGTATCGTCCAATAAATAGAATACGTATCATACAATATGTATCATATAAGTATCATACAATAATATCATCCAATAAATATCATCCAATACGTATCATATATCACCTTGTAGTCATGTCGTACAATCAACCCATCTTATCGTATTTGTTTGAAAGGAGAATTGATTCGTTTAATGACTCTTAATCGGAATATCATAAAACATAAAACATATGATATATAGTTTAAATAAACATATTCTCTAGCAACTGCCGTACAATGGTTACGGGGTAAGGTTGGATAAAGGTTACGTGTTGATACATAAACGGAAATGTCATAAGATGGTAATGTACTATATAGTAATAGTAATACTGATAGTAATACTGATACGTAAGATTCTATATAGTAATACTAATAGTGATACGTAAGATTCTACATAGTATAGTAATGGTGATACGTAATATTCTGATAATTCTGATACGTAATATTCTGATAATTCTGATACGTAATAATCTGATACGTAAAATTCTAAATAGAAATGGTGATACGAATATTCTGATAATATTCTAACACTAGTAAAGCTGAAACTACGAGAATAAGCTCAATTCTCGTAAGAATGAGGTACGCTCGGTTCTGGTCGATTCTTGGGAGCTCTGAAAATAAGCACGGTTACGTAGTGTAGTGGTTATCACTTTCGGTTCTGATCCGAACAACCCCGGTTCGAATCCGGGCGCGACCTGTTTGGTTGTATAGTGTAGTGGTTATCACTTTCGGTTTTGATCCGGACAACCCCGGTTCGAATCCGGGTACGACCTTAATACCATCATTATTTTTTGCTCTCTTCATTGTTTTTTAGCAAAGTTACCTTAATGGGTTCTAATGTCAGGAGAATTGGTTTGTTCCAAAAGCAGGTCTTTGTATTTTATAAAATATTGAATTACCAGAAAGAAAGAGAAAGAGTAATTAAAACAATACATTTAATTTCTCGTTTAGAATATGATAGGAAGGTAGAGAGACTAGTATTTGCTACTAATATCTGGCTAATATCTAACTAGTAATATCTTCTTCGACTTTAAAAAGTTAATTTCCATAGAAGTTTTATGTCGGTAATACACCCAAACTTCAATAGAGATCCCGGAATTTCCCGTTTCCAAAACTTCCGAAATATCTTTTTTTTTGCAATTTTTGCAAGATTTCAGAAATTAAAGAATTTAGGCTTAATATGATAATTATCATTAGAGATAACATTAGAGGCTTAGCTATACACAGCCATCGAGTCATTCAGACGTTTTAAACTAAACACGCGCCTAAATGTACAAACGTACATGAAATGAACACTACATGTTTAAGTATAAAGTATTCTATGCATTTGTCAGTTACTGCAAATACTAAAATTACTAACAATAGGCTGTGTTTTCTTTATTTTCTACAAGATGATATTTAGTTATATAATAAACATAAAACACGTTTATATCGATATATGATGTTTATATTTTGACTGGATAAGTAATTTCCTTTTACGAGTAATTCATATCTTAGATGGTATATAAGATATACATCATATTTATATAATACACATCATATTTAAATCCTGATAATTTTGGAGTTCTAATATCAAAGAATGGGTACTAGTAAGAACTCATAATTGGGTTATATATGCTAGGACTAATTTATAAAGATAACTCATTCCTCCACATGTTATATTAAACTGGAATATGATTCAGGAATTATGTATAGGTGATAGAAGTATACAGTAAAATGGAAAAGAGTACGAGTAAATAAGAAGAATAAAAAGAGAAAAAGAGTAAAATAAGAAAAAGAGTAAAATAAGAAAAAGAGTAAATACAAATACAAAGAATAAGTAGAATACGTAAATACAAAGAGTAAAATACAAAGAGTAAAATACAAAGAATAAAAATACAAAGAATAAGAAGAAAACGTAAAATACGTAAAATACAAAGAATAAGAAGAATCTCTAAAACATCCAAAGTGCAATAATGACAAGAAACACCTAAAGTGCAATAATATCGAGAAAACATAGGAAACACCTAAAGTGCAATAATATCGAGAAAACATAGGAAACATCCAAAGTGCAATATATACTAAAGAATCCAAACTTCAATAATAAAGAGGCCCAAAATATAATAGCAAAAAAAGACCCGAACTGCAATACTAAAGAGAAAAACATCCAAACTGCAACAATAGAGTCCTAAGCAAACTTATTGAGACTAAAGAAGACAACGAATCGAGCGAAGCGAGATTCTTAAGAAGTATAAGAAGTATAAGAAGTATAAGAAGTATAAGAAGTATAAGAAGTATACGAAGTATAAGAAGTATAAGAAGTATAAGAAGTATAAGAAGTATAAGAAGTATAAGAAGTATAAGAAGTATAAGAAGTATAAGAAGTATAAGATCAATAAGATCAATAAGAAGAAGAATACGTATTCTACGAATACTAGAGCTAAAATCAAAACATCCAAAGTGCAATAATAACATCAGAACATCCAAACATCAATAGTTGAGAAAACATCAGAAGTGCAATAATAAAGAGAAAAATTCCCAAACAGCAATAGTACAGAAACATCCAAAGTGCAATAGTAAAGAGTCTAAACAGGGATTCATTGAAAGAATACAAAGAATCGAGCGAGATTCTTAAGAGACATAAAAACAATAAGAAGAAAAATACGTAGCATATAAAGAATAAAAAGGATAAGAATACATATATACGGATTGTACGTATTCTACGAATATCAAAGTATCTTGCTAAAATCAAAACATCCAAAGTGCAATAATAACAATAAAAGACCCGAGCTGCAATAATAGCGAAAAATACATCCAAAAAGCAATAATAACACTGATAAGAAAACATCCAAACTACAATACTAAGAAAACATCCAAACATCAATAATAAAGAGAAAAACATCCAAAGTGCAATAGTAAAGAGTAAACTCATTGAAATTAAAGAGTAAGAGTATGAAGAAGAAGAAGAGTAAGAGTAAGAAGAAGAGGAAGAAGAAGAAGAAGAAGAATACGTATAACCTCGCTTCGCTCTTTTCTAGGAATTCAAAGAATCTCGCTCCGCTCGATTCTTTTTAATTTTCCGATGAGATGAGAAAAAATCAGAAATCCAAAAAATCCAAATCAAATATTCATACTCTTTAATGATCAGAACCAGCAAGCCCAAGAACGCCCGTTCCAAGAGAGCCGCATCCAAGAAGGAAGCCAAGTTGGTAGAAAACACCAAGAGCGCGCTTTTCGTTCCTGGATCCACCGGAAACCAGTTTTTACACGATACCATGTGTGATTTGATGGCGATGAAGAAACCGGATGCAAAGAAGTTTAGTAAGAAGAATGAGATCAGGCCTTTTGAAGACGCGGCGCAGTTGGAGTTTTTCTCTGAAAAGAACGATTCCTCGTTGATGGTATTTACCAGTCATAATAAGAAAAGACCTAATACTTTGATCTTTACTCGTTTCTTTAACCATAAGGTTTATGATATGGTTGAGCTTTGTATACAGGAAAACTATAAGCTTTTAAAAGATTTCAGAAAATTGACATTTAACATTGGTTTAAAGCCCATGTTTTCGTTTAACGGACCAGCTTTTGATTCTCATCCAGTTTATCAACATTTGAAATCTCTTTTCATGGATTTTTATAGAGGAGACCAGACAGATTTGCAGGATGTCGCGGGGTTACAGTATATAATATCTGTATCCACGGGCGACATTGAGGATCCTAACGACATCAAGAATTTGCCTTTGGTTCATTTTAGAGTTTATAAATTGAAATCGTATAAATCCGGAGAAAAGGTTCCTCGTGTCGAAGTGGATGAAATAGGCCCAAGATTGGACTTTAAGGTTGGAAGAAGATTGACTCCGGCTCCGGAAGTTGAAAAGGATGCTCTTAAGAAACCAAAGCAATTGGTTCCAAAGACAAAGAAGAATGTTAGTACTGATTTTATGGGTGATAAGGTTGCCCAGATTCATATGGGTAAGCAGGATTTGGATAAGATGCAGACCAGAAAGATGAAGGGGTTGAAGAGTAAGTATGATCAGGATAGTGATTTGGAGGAGGAGATGGAGGGGGATGTAAAGAGGCAGAGATTGAATGAGACAAATTGAGTTCTGCGAAGCAGAACGAGATTTGTGAATTCAATGAATTCTGCGAAGCAGAATGAATTGTAATTTAATTCGTTTTAATTCTGCGTAGCGGAATTAAACGGATTAGGCGGATTTAGTTCCGTTTCCGGAACTAAATCCGCTTTCCTTATTTGAGAAATAATATGATGAGTCCTTTTTGAAGGAGTATAAATAGAATACATAAGAATAAAAGAAAAAAGAAAAAAGAAAAAATGAAGATTGCTGCGAAAAAAAAGAGGAGAATAAAGAAAGATACAGTAGTTATGATGTGTTGTTTAGTATTAGTTGTTTAGTTTTAGATGTTTTTAGTGTTTTTAGTTCTTTAGTTTTTAGTTCTTTAGTTTTTAGTTCTTTAGTTTTTAGTTCTTTAGTTTTTAATTCTTTTAGTTTTTAATTCTTTTAGTTCGTTTTTAATTCTTTTAATTCTTTTAGTTTTCGTTCTTTTTAGTTCTTTTTTTAATTCTTTTAATTCTTTAGTTTTTATACAAATTATGATTATGGCAGAATTATCGTATTTAATCATTTGAATCATTTTAATCTTTTTACTTTATAAATTTATAAGGAATGTGATTACAAAGTAAACTAGTATTTTCCAAAACATTCGTATTCTTTGGAAATACGTTATTCCTAGTAATTTCACTTGATAATGAAATGACAAATCAGATCCGTAAAACTATAAGTCAGTACTTTCTTATTTTCGTATTCCTATTTTATCTATTTTATCTATCTTCTTCCTATTTCTTCCTATTTTCTTCCTATTCTTATTCTCTATTTTCTTCCTATTCTTTTTAAAAGTTAATTTTTTTGGCTGCAAAAAACGAGAAAACGAAAAACGAAAAACGAAAAACGAAAAACGAAAAACGAAAAACGAAAAATGAAAAAAAGAAAAACGAAAAAAACGAAAAAAATGAAAAATACTCAATACTCAATACTTAATATAGTTAATATAAAATCGGAACCACAGAACATAAATGAACCAGGAAAAATTCTCGTGATTTTCCAATTCCCGTATATTATAACCACTAAATATAAATATACTATACATGATATAACTCAAAGGATTTCGAGATTCATATTGTTCTTGTTGCTTTTGGTTATATTAGGGTAATAGAAATAAACTATAGGACTAGTATCAACCCTAAGATATATTTTTTTAAAATAAAATTCAAATTGCAGCCAAATTGAAAATGAAAAGTGAGAAATGAAAAATGAAAATTGAAAAATGAAAATTGAAAAAATGAAAAATGAAAAAACTGAAAAAAAAAACTGAAAAAAACTGAAAACTGAAAACTGAAAATTCATAAAAATTCATAATACACGAACTATTCGGCAACATTTCCAGTAATAAGTCTTGCTTATTTAGAGATTTAAAACCATTAAACCACGAGTATTATACAAATACTATTGATTTTCTCTTATAGTATGCTAAGAATAAAAAGTTATTGAATGGTTTTTGAAAAATAAATGCCTATTAAATCTATTTTATCCAAAGGATATTCATTGAGTGAAAAATGAAACGTTTTAAAGAAGTTTGTATTATACTTTATTCAGAGATTTTGCAGCCAAAAAGAATAAAAATAAGAATAAGCATAGAAATCATAGAAAGCATAGAAAGCATAGAAATCTGAAAATATCTTAAAGAGCGCAGAACATGTTAAAATCGAAATCACTAAAATTACCAAATCCGAAATTCCACCAAATCCGAAATTCCACTAAAATCACTAAATCACTGAAAAAGCCAAACCGAATAAACCCGAGGTTGTGATGTTGTATTTTAACTGAATAAACCTCAAATACGGTTTGTTCGGAATATGGGTAAATAGTGCTTTTTTATGCTTATGATTTGCCTTAAATTTTATGTTTTTATATGCTTAAGATTTTGCTTAAGATTTTGCTTATGATTTTTGATAAAATTTGGATTTTTTTCTTAATGATTTTGCTTTAAAATGATTCTATTCTTTTTCAATGATTTATGTTTTTTATGCTTATGATTTTGCTCTAAAATGATTTTATGCTTTAAAATGATTTTATGTTTTAAGAGTGATTTTATGTTTTTTATGCTTATGATTTTATGTTTTACTTATGATTTTACTTATGATTTTGCTTATGATTTTGCTTTAAAATGATTTTATGTTTTAAAAATGATTTTATGTTTTTTCAATGATTTTATGTTTTTTATGCTTTAAAAATGATTTTATGCTCTTTTATGTTTTTTCAATGATTTTATGTTTTAAGAGTGATTTCATGTTTTTTTATATGATTTTATGCTTAAAGATTTTATGTTTTAAAAATGATTTTATGTTTTAAAATGATTATGATTTCATGTTTTAAGAGTGATCTTATGTTATTATGCTTACGATTTTATGCTTAAAGATTTTATGTTTTTTTCTTCTTTTTTTATGCGTATTCTTTATTTTATGCATATTCTTTCTACGCATAGTACCCTTAAAACTACTATATAAACGCGCCATTCCCTGTAATATCATATCATATCATATCAATACCAATAATGACCCTCCTTCCATATCTCGAGCAAATCCCCGTGGAAATCTGGGAAGCCATTCTCGTTTATTTGCAGCCATCCGAATGCAAAAACCTCGCGCGTTTCCGTTTCTTTTCCTCTTTCGTGAGGTATAAACTCTTCCAGTTAGTACAAGTGCTGAGGATATTTGATTTGGAATACGACGATAACCGAACGTTAGTATCCGCGGATTTACTAGCCACCGTGTTGAGATCCTTCAATGGGTATAAACTAGAATGTATATGTGTTGACGGAGAATCCTTGGATTATATTAATAAAAAGTACCCGTGGATTTTCGGATGCTTTCAAATGATCCGGATAGTGAAAACCGGTTCGGAGCCGCTTCTTCTAGATAATCATACATCCCATGATTTGGCCTCGCTGGTTTTCGCTATTTTAATCGATAAAGTGAGTTTTAAAACAACTTTCCCGAACCTCGTGTACCTCACGTTATTTGGGAATTTGGAAAACGGCCGCCAATTTCCCAATTTGAACAGATTACGATGTTACTGTAAAGGGTTCCAGGCGCCGGAAAACGTTCCGAATTTGCTGCTGCTTGAACTAGTAGCGCCTCAGGGATGGACTTCTCAAGAACCGGTGGATCTAAGAAGTATTACTTCGCTTAGAAGAGTATCCTTACATAAAGTTCCAGCGAATTTGATTATTCCGGAATTGGCTGAAATGCTCGAATTGACTGCTTCTTTTGGAGGAACGTTTTCTGTGATTCCTGAACAAAACTTGAAACTCCTCGTGTTTAGAAACGTCGATGTGGACGAGTTATACTTGGATATGTCTCGGTATGTTAATCTCGAGTCTATAGTGATGGACGGGGTTTCCGAAAGCGAACCTCTTCATAATGTTTTTTTGAAAAAATGGCCTCCTTGCTTGAAATCCTTTGCTTTCACTAGAAGTAGCGTGGTTAGTTATGAGATTCCAAAAGGTATAAACTCTTTGATAACTAGTTACTCCGACCTGTTTAACTATAACCATCTTACTTCGAACTTGGAATCGCTTTCGTTTATCTGTCCAGATTTAAAAAACTTTGACCAAATCCAGAAACGGTATAAAAGTAGCTGTTCCTGGAAAACTAGAACGTGTATGTTAGACCTTAGTATGACCCGGTTAAAGCATGTTATGATCAAAACCCTGCTGGATTTGGAATTAAGCGACATTTGGTTTCCAAAAACCCTTGAAACTCTCCAACTTATACTGTGTGGGAAAATCATCTTAAGTGATAATTGGAAAAAACAACTTCCTCAATCGGTTAAATCATTTACAGGCCGAGAAATCCCGGGCTCCAGATCCCTAGATGAAACTTTAAGAGCAGTTTGTATGAGCGACGATTTGAAGAAACGCTTGAGACGTGTTAGAAGCGAGTATACCGTTTTTCACAGCCATCGTGACTTGAAAGTGCTCCAGGTTACCCATGTTCCTACTTTAGGTGTGTATGTTCTGATGGGATTTAAAGATAAACTTACTTATTGTATAGTTGTTTTTCCGGAATACGACGAGGATATTCGTGTTTATTTCCGCAAGGGAGGGTTGGATTGGAACAAAACGGGGGGGGAGTTTAAGCTTGTAGAGTTGGATTAAAAAAAAAAAGAAGTGCATTTTTCGCAGCCAAAAAAAGAAAAGAAAAAAAAATAAATACATACTATATAATACTATATATATAATACTATATATATAATACTAAATAATACTATATATACTGTATATATCTAATTGAGAGTAGTTTGAAGAGCTCCTTTTTTCTTTTTAGTCTAGAAATCAATACATAACTGATTGTTTCATTATCACAGTTCTCAATTACTGGTACTCAATTATAGTAATGACTGATTAAATAATTAACTAGGAGCTTTAATAGGAATATCATATAAATCAGTATGATGATATTCAAAAAATTCACCTGTGTATATGTGTTTATGGAATTGAAAGCAGTCGTATCTTTTTTGATTTCGCAAAATTTTCTGTTTATCATTCTTGGAAATAGTGTTCTCTCTAATATTCATAGTGCATGTGTTTTTGATTGACCAGGTATTACTGAATAAGATTAATACAGAGAATATTTAATCATAGATTCTATTTTCCTCACTAATTTTATATTTATTTTCTCACTAATTTTGTTTTCTCACTAATTTAAGGCTACGGCATAATTTCTGGGTAAGGCTATGTAACTACATATAAGGAAATGTTTATCTCAATAGACATTTCATAAACTAACAATACCTTTTAAGAAGTTTCTATTAAAATAGGTCGTTCTCATTTTCCCAATTTTATTCCAGTATTTATGTTCTCATTAATTTTTTCTCACTAAAATTTTCTCACTAATTTATATTCCCACTAATTTTATCCTATTTATTTTGAATAATAAATACAAAATTTAAAGGTAAGGTACTATGAAACACTAGATGGTATTGACTATAAAGAGCTGTAGAACTATAAAATAATGTTTTAATGAAAACAGGAACTAAGCTAGCTAATTTTATATTGTAATTTAATGTACCCATTAATTGTATGTACCCATTAATTTTTTCTCACTAATTTTTCACACTCTTACATATTTTAGACTTCCTATTTTACTAATTTCCACATTTCCATTCTCACATTTTGATCTCTAATTTTTCCCAGTAATTTTCTCACTAATTGTATATTCTCACTAATATTACATTCCCATTAATTATACATTCTATCTTCCCTCTAATCTCTCTCTAATTTTCCCATTCCCATTAATTGCATATTTTTTCTAATTTTCCCTTCTTTCTAATTTCATAAATTCTATATTCTCTCTAATTTTACAATCTCATTAATTTTATATTCTGATCTTCTCTCTAATTTCTCATTAATTGTATATGCTCACTAATTTTCACATTCCTATTAATTTTCCATTCTTTCTAATTTCACGAATTTTGTATTCTCTCTAATTTTCCATTCTCGCTAATTGAATACTCTCTCTAATTTATATTCCCATTAACTGTATACTCTCTCTAATTTATATTCACTATTTTTCCATTCTCACTATTTTCACATTCTCACTATTTCACATTCCCATTTCACATTCTCCAATTTTCTCCAATTTTTTCTCATTAATTTTTCGCACTTTCCACTAATCTTCCAGTAATTACCCAAATTTTCACTAATCCTCACTAATTTTTCGCACCAACATTCCACTAATCCTCACTAACCTCTCACTAACCTCCCAATTTTCACCCAAATTTTCTCACTAACCTCCCAATTCCTCACCACTTCCTCACTATTTTTCGCCCGATTCCCACCACTTTCTCATTTTTCACCACTTTCTCACTAATTCATTTCCTTCTCATCACCATAACACACCAATTCCATGCCCTCATCCATCTTCAAACCCAAGACCAAACGCGGTCCATCTCCCAGCCAAACGCCCCCTCCATCCTCGCCCATCTCATCTCCCCAGGAACTCACCAAAACAAGCAAATACTGTCTTTCCAAACTCCCCGCCGTACCGTCCATCTTCGTGAACAACCCGCTCTCTACGGGACCTCAGCCGCTGAATGCGTACTCAGATAACGCCTCGAAGTTCGCCTTGGCTTTAAACAACACCGCGATCCATGTATGGAGCTACCAATCCACCGATAAGACGCCTCTTTCCATCCAGTTTCCCATCGAGTGTTCCTTCCCATTGGCTCTTCTCACCAAACCGGCCAACGCAACCACCTCCGACCCGGGGCTTGTCATCGTGGACTCCACCTCGGGACTCGTGAAATTCTACGAGTCGGTCCAGCACGCCCCGGCCCTCGGTCTAATCAACAATAAGCTTCTTGAGTTGAAACTTGCACTTAAACAGGGAGAAATCGTAACCTTAGCGGAAAACGTAGAACCAGCGGGAATTCTTCTCGCCACTTCTCTCAGTAGAGCTATTCTTGTTTCCTTACGAGACTCTAAAGGAAAACCACAGCTCGCTTATTCCGACTTGGTTTCTCCGAAATCGCTGATTTTTTCCCTTTTCGGACCAAAACCTGAAAAGTCGGAAATCGTCGCTGTGAAATCGTCTCCGCCTCAAAATCACCTCCAGCACCTTTTCGTGCAAGATTCGGCGGGCAAATTCGACTTTTTCTCGTACCATTCGTCTCCTACGCCTTATATGGACCGGAAAAAGTGTTATACACACGACTTGTCCATTTATATCAAGTCTTCTGTAGATGGATACCTCCCTGGCGCCGTTTTGGACGTGAAAATCATCGATATTTCGCCTTTGGAAGAAAACTTTTACCTTTGTTTGAGTAGAATTAGCGAAAACGAGAATGAAAGTTTATTTTTACTCACCTTGAAAATCGACCATACCGGGGTATTAGTGGCTTCTTCTAATCGATTATCGGTAACTTGCCATTCTACACCCAAGTTATTCCTTCCTAAACCGGGAAAAACGGCGTTTGTGGTGATTGGAAATACCGTGGTGGTTTCAGATTTACACAGATGGGAAGATAAAGTGAGATTAAAGGAGGAGGTGGATATTATCGGGTTAGGATACGAAGATGGGACTTTAAATACCCATCCCTCGCTTATTCTTATCACGAAAAACTCGGGAATCCTCAGATTGGAGAGGTTTGAAGATGTAGACGTTATTTCCGAGGGAACTTTAAAGTCACATGTAGAACAAGCGATTTTCTATTCGGAAACAAACGAGGTGGATTTTAGCTGCGAAGGACCGGAAGAAGAGGCGAAAAAGGCCGTAGAGCTTATTTGTGAGGAGATTCTAGCGGGAACTTCGTCGTATCTTCCTGAAATTTCGCCTGTAATTTCGTCGCTTTTACTGAGAAAAGTGCAACTTTGCGAGAAACTCATTGAGTTTGTGAATTCCAACTTCCCGCTGGTTTTCAGCTCCGTATTACCGCAAATTCTCGAGGTTTTGGAGAAAAACGCAGTGGGAAAAAACCTCTGGGACCAGATCCAGGCCGATTCCAAGTTGAAGCTCCTCGCTATAAAGTGTATCGAGGAAATGGGAAGTGTTAAAGACCATGTAGACCCGTTGAGTGCGTTTTTCTGTACCAAAATCGCATTTATCGACGTTTTACTTGCGAATTTCCTTGAAAAGACCCAGAATGCTAAACTCGTCGTGGAAACTGTATACAACGGAATCTACGTTTATGAGCAGAAATACGGGAAAACCGCGTGGATTTTCAATACCAATCTTTTGGTCGTAATTGAACGTGTTTTCCATAACCAATACGGAACCCTTGATATCTCCCGGGAAAAGAGTAATTTGATAGAATACGTGAATGTTCTTTATTACTGCAGCACCGTGGATCCTCAGTATAATTCCTGGTATCTTTCCAAGAAAGGAGCATGGGTGGATATTATGCTTGGAAACGGGCTTTCCCGGGAAATCCTCGTAATTTGCGAAAGGTACAGGGATTTCTACAGTGTAGCCAAAGTTCTTGATTTTGCCAGAGAAGGCGGAGTTTTAACTAGTGAGAGTTATATTCACTACTTTGAAACTTTTGGCTACGAATTCGCGTGTAAACTCTACGATTTCTTGATTGACGAGGGAAAGATCCAGGAATTTCTCTTGGAATTCACCAACTATAAAAACTTTCTTGAGGAGTATTTCGAGAAAAACCCGGAGAAAACGAACGAGTTTTCGTGGATCCGTAGATTACTCGATGGGGAATTCGCCAAGGCGGGAAATTCCCTTATTCACGTGAAAAATAGCAATTTGGGGTTCCTGGAACTTTCAAATTCTCTTGCTAAACTCTCGATAATCGCTCAATCTTCCGGAAACCCGGTTCTCGATGAGCAGAACATTAACACCTGTGAAACTAACCTCACGGAAATTCGAGCACAATTGGCGCTTTTTGCAGCCATTAAGGAGAAAAATAACCAAGTGGATGTTGTTGATTTCGAGGCGTTTTCGCGTTTTACTCTGAAAAGTTCCAAGGCGATTTTGCAGCCATCTTTTAACTCGTTTGTAGCCAGAAAACAACTTGGACCCGTTGATTTGATCAATTATTTGACCTTGGTGAATCCGAAAGTGTATAACGGGTTTCCTTCTGCGTTGAAAATCGCAGGTCTGATAGAAAATGAAACCTCTTTTAAGTATTTTATCCAGGTGATTCTACTCAGATTGCTTGTTTTAGGAGACGATTGGAATACTCTTACACCTACCTTAAACTCCAAGAACTCTTCTGAAAAGTTAATTAAAGAGAGAATCAGTAAAAGCACGCTTTTCCAAACAGTTTCCCAGTTCAAATTCACTAACGAGTTGAAGGAAGTGTTGGGGAATTTACTTACAGATTTACAGATTTCAGAGATAAATGGCGATTTGGCGGAATTTAATCATGTTTTGTTGAAGAAATTAAGAGCTAATGTTGAAAAGAGAGACTTGAAAATGTGGGTGGAAAGTATAGTTAGAAGTGTATGACGATTATCTAGTAAAACTTTATAATAAAAGAAGATAAATTGAAGAAAAAATTCAAGATAAATTGAAGGAAAATTGAAGAAAAAATTCAAGATAAATTGAAGGAAAATTGTAGATAAAAAAATTGAAAGGCCCGAACTGCAACAGTATATAAGAAAACACATTAACTATATACAAAGCCAGGCCCGACTATAAGACCCGAAAAACATCCGTACTAAAACTGGCCCAATGTACGGAAACACAGTAAATAAGGATATAAGGCCAAAAATAGTATATAAGGCAAATAATATAAGAAGGAAAAGGCCCAAAAATAATATAAGAGGGAAAGGCCCAAAATAAATATGAGGTAAAAGGCCCGAACTTCAACAGTAAAAAAAGAAAAAGACCCGAACTTCAATAATATAAGAGGGAAAAGGCCCAATATATACAGAAACATCCGAACTTCAATATATAAGGCCTAACTATAATAAGACCCGAACTTCAATATATAACTATATTTAAAGATATCTAAAATAGCAGATAAAAGGAAATATTGAAACTACAGTTATATCAATGTAAATTAGAAGAGGTTAATAAAAATGAACTGAATAATATTTGTATTAATCTTTTACTTTTTTTAGAGATACTTGGGAAAAGGAATAGCAGGATTTTAATGTTTGTCTTCATTTGATATTTATTTCTAGCTACACGTTTTAACAGTAAAATTAGAAATTCAGGATTCGAGGATTCAGATTATCTCATGTTTTAGATTATATCTTTAATTCTGATTTTAAGTATTCTTTATAATTCTGATTTCTATAATATCCAGGTAGTTAATAGTACCTTGTAAATTTGTAGTAAGAGTAGTAACTCCTTTTTAGTATATGGAATATTCCAAATATCGTTAATTTAAAATACAATCGGATTCAATAAATACAAAATCGGTTTATCTAACATCTTCGATTTATCAGAAATACTATAAGGCAAATCCATTACTAATCATTAATTCCACTTTCTTATTCTTTAATTCCTAGCATTCCTAGTACTAATAAACTGAAAGGTGAAGCTTTGAAATTGTAGCCTTTTAGATTTAAGGTTCTTTAAGATTCTTTCATTTCCAGATGTATGCTTAGTGCTAAGGAATAAGAGCTTGTTAGCAAACATGTGTTTTCTTATTCTTTTGCAGATATTGAAAGTATTCCGTATTTGTTTCGTATTTATATTAATATTCATTAATATTCATTTTTGATATTTTGATAATTTTGATAATTTTGATATTCCTTATATGATATTCATTTTTAATATTCATATATGATATTCATTTTTGATATTCATATATGATATTGATTTTTGATATTGATGTATCATATCAGCTTTCAAGGTTTATATATCTAAACTGATGTGGTTAACAATAAGACTGTAGGATTTGATTTGATTTGACTTGTAGGATTTCAAGCATTTCTAACTGAATTTATATCATATTCATTTCATTCCGAATGTTTCATATTTCTTTCATTTCTTTCATATTCATTTCTAGTATGTTATTGTATATGTCACATTCATTCTTTCATTTCTTTCATTTCTTTCATATTTCTTTCATTTCTTTCATATTAATTCTTTCATTCTTTCTTTCTTTAATCCATTTTCTCATCCTCTTCCAATTTTATTCTCACCAAAGGTTCTGGGAACGGGTTTGCCTCCTCGTAATCCTTCTCCGTATACTTCATCAAGCCCAAGGAGGCCAAGCTGACGGACTTGATGACGTTCTGCCAGTTGGCAAGTATAAGAGCCACGCTTTCCGTTCCTTCCTTCATGGTTTCGAGCTGGTCTCCGGCCTTTTCGAGGTTACTGGCCAATTCAGAAGTTAATACTCGGAATTCCTGGAGCATCTCGAGATCCGCCTTCTTCTCCGCGATCTTGTTTTCGTAGTACGTGGTGTTTTTCAGCATATCGTTTGATAGATTTGATAATTTTGATGTTTTTTGATGTTTGAATAATTTTGATGTTTTTTGATGTTTTTTGAATAATTTTTGAATATTTTCAATAATTTTTGTATTTTCAATAATTTTGATGTTTTTTTAAACGCGTAGATTTTAAATTGATTTTAAGAAATTGATGAATGGATAATTAGAATAAAGACAGGAAATAAAACTAATAAGACTGGAAATAGGTCAAATAGAAGGAATAGAGTGGTTTATTGATTCCACTAGATTGTAGATATGAATAAATAGCATGTATGTTAATAGCATATATGATAAATATCATATATGTATCATCATAGATCATTAATAGATATTGAACTTTACATTCACTTGAGATTTGAGATATACTTGAGATTTACTTGAGATTCACTAATACATTATTTCCACTCCTTGACTCATTTTAAATTTTCTTTGACATTTTCTTCATTTTCTTTACTCTTTTCATTTCTCTAAATTTCTTTGAATTTATTATGCACCAATTTATGCACAGCTTATTTTGAAACACAATTGTTTTGAAAAAGTCTTTTTTTGAAATATCAAGTACCATTATTTTAAGGTTTCTATAGGGCGTTTCATATACGTTTTCCCAGAAGAAGAAAAAGAATAGGAAAAAGAAGTACACACCAAGTACACACCAATAAAAAAGAATAAGAATGAAAATCACGAAGAACGAACCTTTGATCTCTTTACATACGTACTTTTCTAGTATACATATTTTCCTGAGATATATATAGGAACATTTAGTTAAACGTTATCTAAAAATAACAAGGTTTTACGTTTCACATCACTTTTACTTTTTCATTAATTTCACTTTTTCTGTAATTTCACTTTTTCTGTAATTTCTGTAATTTCACTTTTTTTTTCAATTTTCACATTCTTACATTTCCACGTGACTTCACACCCCATGACCTTCACCATCGTTTGTTTACTTTACCCACCAACCTCCTTTACCTTAAACCCCGATTTGAGTCTTTTAAAATCCAGAATGGTTCGAAAATCCACTGATTTCACGTTATCTTTACTCCGGTTCCAGAAACTGGCCAGTAATTTGAATTTCACCAAGAGTTTGGTGGTAAATAAAGACGGCGGTAAAGAGGAGAAGAAGGAAGAGAAAGAAATAGAGAAGGAAATAGAAAAGGAAGAGAAGGAGAAAGAAGAAGAGAAAGAAGAAGAAGAGGAAAAAGAAGAAGAGAAAATACAAGAAAATATACAAGAACTTCAACCTCAAGAACATTCATATAAGGATTCTCAATATAAGGAATCTCAGTATAAGGAATCTCAATATAAGGATTCTCAATATAAGGATTCACAAGAATATTGTCGACAGAAATACGAAACGGATGTGATTATCAACAAATACATTCTCCAGAACAACTCTCTAGCCAAAAGTAATTCCATCATGTTAAGTAGACTTTCCGATATGGAGAGTAAAATCTCGGAGTTGGCGGCGGAAAACGTGCAGCTCAAAAAGGCCGAGGGCCGGAACGATGCGGAGATGAAGCTGTTTCTCTCTGAAAAGCTCGATTTGATTGAAACCGGGTTGGTTTATAAGATCAGTGAGATTTTCGATGTTTTACGAGGGTTTAGAGAAGACCACGGGTTGCAAAGAAACCCGGAATTGGATGTTTTCCTAGATAATAGACCAACCACCTCGACTCCTATAGATGAGAGTTTTTTCCATTCTCCAGCGTTAATACGACCTAGTAATTTCAAGGTTTCTTCTGCGGATTATTCCGATATGGATATAGAAAAATCAGAAAAAAGCGTCATAAATCCAGTGAATTCTCTTGAAAATGATATCGATATCGATGACGCTTTTATAGAAGATGATGAGAAATTCACTACTATAATGGAAGAGAAAAGTGAACTGGAATTAAAAGAATTTAAAGAACAGGAACTTAAAGAACCAGAACTTAAAGAAAAGGAACCAAAAGAACTGGAAATCAAGGAAATTCAGAAAGAACTGGAAATCAAGGAACCTCTGAAATCCACAGAGATTACACCTGTAAAAAAGGAAAAAATGGATTCTATCGAACCTCTCACTGTATTACGCAAAAGCCAGCCGAAAGTGCCCATTATAAAAGAACCCACGCGGCCCAAGAGAAGAAGAAAACAGGTGGATTATACCGAGCTACCTCTAGGAAGTAAAATGAGACGGGAATCCGCGAAATTCGTCGACGCTGTGGGCGAAAACGTGTTGATCAACTACGTGGTGAAGAAAACAAGAGAGACCAAGAGCAAGAGAAAACCGTTGGGAAACGTGAGCACGAACTCAAGGAGGAAATCCGAAAAGACAGACTATTCGGTTTTCGATTTCGAGGAGGCCACTGCGGTCTCCTGATTTGTATTATGTTAAAGGATATTTGTTTATGTGATGTATTGTAGTGGTTGTATTGGTTTGTATTTTTATTCTATTTCTATTTCTTATGTTCTTATTCTATTTCTTATATTCTTCTTATATTCTTATTCTATTTTTGTATTCTTATTTTTCTTATTTCTCTTTTTCTTATTTTCTCTTATTTTTCTTCTTCATCTTCTCTTTTATTCTTATATTCTTCTTTGATTTTCTTATTCTATTCCTTATTTCACTTATTTCTTATTTCTTCATCTTCTTCATATCTTTCTTTTTCTTCTTTTCTTCACTTATTTCTCTTCTATTCTTCTTCTTTTATTCTATTTCTGTTATTTCTGTTATTTCTTATTCTTCTATTCTTTCTTCTTTTATTCTATTTCTTATACTCTTATATACTTATTTGCTTCTAATGTACTTATTCTTATTTCACTTATTTCACTTATATTCTTCTTCTTATATTCTTCTTATTTCTCTTATATTCTTCTTCTTTTTCTTATATTCATATTTTTCATCATCATCTTCTTTATCATCTTATTTTCTTCTTTTATTCTTTCATCTTCATCTTCTTATTCTTCTTTCTCTTATACTCTTTCATCTTCTTACTTATATTCTTATATTCTATTTCTTATTCTATTTTCTATTCTTTTATTTCATTCTTATTCTTTATTTCTCTTTTTCTTCTTTTTCTTTTGCACCCAAAAAATTCACCTTCATAAAAATACAACTTTTATTTCTTGACGAACAACTAAACCACAAAAGAAAACAAGAACTTCACGAAGTAAAAAGGAAAAGCTCCGACAACTGCAGGATTCGAACCTGCGCGGGCAAAGCCCAAAAGATTTCTAATCTTTCTCCTTAACCACTCGGACAAGTTGCCAAACTGATGGAATTGGTTAGATTTTCAAAAAATAAAAAACTATACCAAAAATAAAAAACCCCCAAACCCCCCAAATTTTAAACCCTAAAATCAAAAACCCTAAAAACACCCAAATCAGTTAAATAATTAAAACAGAAAACAGAGAACAGAAAACAGATAAAAAAGATATATATACATCTGGGAACCTTTCTATAGATATACTTCTATAAATATTAGGGAATATACAAAAGAGTAATATAGATGAAAACCCCCCAAAATACTCAAGCTGGATTAATACCAAGAGCATACATGTAAATATGTTAAGTTTCATTTAAATACTTAGAATAGTATTATACATTTATAATAATTCTTATAATACATTTATAATTAGAATAGTCTTATAATACATTTAAATACTTAGGATAGAATATTACTCGCTAAGAACTATGAGCGAAGCTCATAGCTATTTCATAACCCTCGCTACTCGCTTCGCTCGTAGCTCTCTCACTACTCACTACTCGCTTCGCTCGTAGTTCGTAGTTCGTTACACACTCATCCTCATCTTAATCCCCGGATACGGCTCATACCCCTCGATCTCGAAATCCTCAAACTTAAACCCATCGATCGAGTCAACCTTTCTATTAATTTTCAATTTCGGAAACGAACGAGGAACTCTTTGCATTTGTTCCTTCAACGCATCCACATGGTCTAAATAAACATGAGCGTCTCCCATGGTATGAATGAATTCCCCGCAATCCATATCTACTATATGAGCCACCATTTTCACCAACAAGGCATAGGAAGCGATATTAAAGGGAACTCCCAAGCCCATATCACACGATCTCTGGTACAACAAACACGACAACTTTGGTTTAGCGTTTTCCGGGAAATTCACGTAAAACTGGCAGAAAACGTGGCACGGGGGCAAAGCCATTTTCTTGAAATCCGGCGGATTCCACGCCGACATGATGATTCTACGGTCATACGGGTTATTTTTAAGTTTGTTAATCACTTCTAGAAGCTGGTCGTGGCCTTTTCCAGAGTAATCCGTGTCGCAATCCACGTACTCGGCGCCAAAATGTCTCCATTGGAACCCATACACCGGTCCCAAGTCTCCCTCTCGGTTATTACAAAGACCTATGGAATCCAAATACTGCCTGGATCCGTTCCCCTCCCATATTTTCACGCCCAATTCGCTCAACTTTTTCCCGTCCGTGCACCCAGCAATGAACCAGAGAAGCTCGTGGATGATTCCCTTGGAAAACACTTTCTTGGTGGTCAATAACGGGAACGAGTCGCCAGAGAGATCGAACCGGAGTTGTGGAGGCGCAAAGAGCGACTTGGTTCCTGTTCCCGTTCTATCGGGCCGGTGCTCGCCTTCTTCGATGATCCGTTTGCAGAGATCAAGGTACGCTTGTTCGGGGGTGTTCATGGGTAATGATATAAAGTAAATTGTATGTAAATTGTTATAAAATGAAAATGAATTGAAAATGAAAATGAAAATGAAATTGAAAATGAGACGCGTTGGTCGTGGAATGGCAAAATAAGAGGACGAGTAGGAGAGTAATAAGAGAAGAGTAGGAAGAGTAATAAGGGAAGTATGGAAAAACCTTGAATTCTATGGGTTTATCTTATTTTCTTTTCTCTTATATTCTTGTTTGAATCTTTAATATTTGTATGTTGTATATTGTATGTTGTATATTGTACGTTAAACGTTTGCGTTTACGTTTGCGTTTACGTTATATTGTTTAAATCGTTGTATTGTTTAAATCTTTATGTTTGTATCGTTATATTGTTTAAATCGTATATCGTTTATATCGTTTTATCGTACATCGTTATATTGTTTATATTGTTTATATCTTACATTTTATTTCATTTCTGTTATTTGGCTGCGAAAAATGCTGCACTTTTTTTAAAATGAAAGCAATACGAAGAATAGAAAGAAAAATAAAGAATAGAATAATAAGAATAGAAGAATAAGGAAAAAATAATAGAATATATAAAAAACTTACAATTCACATACATTTCACACTTCACATTTCACACTTCCTACAACATTTAAAATACATTCAATGTATTACTTTTATAAAAAACAAACTTGTCCTATACTAGTCTTCCTAGTTTTCACCGAAAACAGTATCCGAAGCCTTTTGCAAGATCGACTTGTCCTCTTGACGTGTAGCCTTACCAGCAGCAGAGTCTAAACCATCAGTGATGTGGTCCTTGGCGTTTTGCAAGTTGCTCTTTTCCGTGTTTGGAGTAACGGTACTCTTAACTTTATCAGAGAAATCTTTTCTTCCAGCGTCGGTCATGTTGATAAACTTGGTTAGTTGATATTTTGTTACGGCTTCATCTTCTATTTATAAGAAAGAAACAGCAACGATAGCAATGCTGATCAGCCATATTGTGGCGCAGGGTTGCTCTATAGTAGCAATCTCATAAAGCTCGTAACCAAAGGGTGTTATATGAATATTGCGGTGCGGAGAAGTATGACGTAGTTGAGTGATTCATTGAATGTTCTCGAATCTTCTGTTATGTTCTGTTATGTTCTGTTTTGTTCTCTCTCCTTTTCTCTTCTCCTTTAATTAAATTAGATCATCTAAATCTAATAACCTTAAAAAAACCCTGCATCTGCCTCGAACTCAATTAGGCAATAAAGGTTCATAACTTAAAATAATAAAAGAGACAATACAGTTTTCTTAGTTCAATTTCTTAGTACAATTTCAGTTTCTTAGTTTTCTTAGTTCGATTTCTTATTTTTCTATTCGTTTTCTACATTCCTTATTTCTACAATTCCATTTCTTCACTTATTCATTTATTTTCTTACTTAGAGTCACCAAAAACAGCATCAGAAGCCTTTTGCAAAATCGACTTGTCTTCTTCACGAGTAGCCTTACCAGCAACAGAGTCCAAACCATCGGTAACTTGGTCCTTAGCAGAACCCCAAGTGGACTTGGAGGATTCAGGAACAACGGTGCTCTTCACTTTGTCAGAGAAATCTTTTCTTCCAGCGTCAGTCATTGTATTCTTATTTTTGTTTTATCTAGTAGATGAAGAAGAAAGTGGAGAATTATGGCAAATGGAGGCATATTTATATCTTTTTTTATAGCAACCAAGTTGTCTAATTAGCAATTGAATAAATATAATACACAGGATTCGTAATATCACCAGCCCCAACTACCCAAAACGGAGTTCCAGGTAATTCACATGAAATACAGAGCAATTCAAAGAATCCCATATTCCTGATTCATACAAGATAATAATATCAAAAAATGATATCATAATAAAATCAAAAAATGAAAATGATATCATAAAATCTTCAAAATCATAAAATCTCAAAATCTTCAAAATCATAAAATCTCATAAAATCATAAAATTTTCAAAATGTTCAAAATGTTCAAAATGTTCAAAATCATAAAATGTTCAAAATCTCCAAAATCATATAATCTTAATCTCAATCTTCAATATTCATACATCTTCTCTATATCACATTAATCCAGCTTAAATATTTAAACCATTTTGGCTGAACCATGACACAAGTGGCTTGTGCAATTTCCAAGCCCGAGTCCAAGTCGCGTATATTGCCCTTAATAACCACTTTTCTTCCCTTTGTCTCTACAACTTGAGCATGAAGCACGACATTACTCTGAGGCCTTGCCTGAGTTTTAAAATCAATCGAGAGAGAAGCAGTGACGCCCTTTTTAGCAGGAAGATAGGGGAACCCACATGCACATAACCCTTCATCTAGCAAAGTGGAAATGATCCCGTTATGGATCTTTCCATCATTCAGAATCAATTTATCCCCGAGATGATGGAAACTGGTCAATTCCTTTTCACTTTCATTTACAAAGCACACCGGGTCGATTTCAAAATGGGATTCGCCCGCTAAAATCCCAGTGGTTACCATGTTATTGCGGTGCTGTTTGGGGAAAGTCACTGCCGCATCGTGTAGCTTATTCTTCTCATTAGCTTGTACGTTTTGAAAGAGCTTGGTGCTGGAGATGTGCTCGAGAATCTGAGGATTGGACTTGCTTTGGTGAGGACTCGAGGACTGCCATTCCTTCGGGAACATCACCAAGCCGGTTCCAAACGCAACAAGAGGGATAGTACGTCTAGTGAGGAATTTAAGCATGAATAGAGGTTTAGGATTGTAATAATTGATTTGGCTGTAAATTTGAAGAATGAGAAAGTCACGTGGGAAAAGGATGAATATGAATATGATGGATGTCTATGAATATGATGGATGTCTATGAATATGATGAATGTCTATGAATATGATGAATATCCATGAATATGACTAAGATAATTAATATGATGACTGATAATCTACTAAATATCTCAATAAATCTACATAATGTCTCGTTTCATCAAGGAGTTACTGGATTTTAATTTTCTATGGTGATTCTAAGAAGTGAATAGTTCTAAAGCTTGAATAGTTCTAGAAGAGTATTCTTTCAGAGTAGTTATATTTCTGTATTATTTCAGGTATTTCAGAGTAGTTATATCTTTAGTAGTACTTTTATAGTACTTATATAGTACTTATATAGTACTTCTATACTTACTTCTATAGTTATCTAGTTATTCCTGATTATTTAAGATGCTTGTGATAACATCACTTATCAACTCTCCAGTCTAAAAATAAAAGTACGAATATCCCATCTTTCGGGCATTTGATCATTACATTCCAAGAATGTGGTTATACAATTTTCACACTCAGTAAAAAAGAGCGGAGATAACAAAGTCAAATTCCACGGAGTTAAGTACTGAAGAGTCATAATTGATACAAGGAAGAAACAGACATAGACAAGAAACACAGGTAAAAGCCGCTACAAAACATCCAATAAACCCTCTATTCTATAATCTATCTACTAGCAGCATCAATACCGGTGTGTTCCTTGATCAATTTCAACAACTGTGGAGGGTTTGCACCCATGACAGTATTAACCTTTTGGCCATCCTTGATGAAAATAAAAGTAGGCATGGCAGTGATACCGTATTCTCTGGCAACATCCTGAGCAGTGTCCACGTTGACCTTGCTGAACTGAACTTCAGGAACCCTTTCAGCCAATCCCTTGTAAATAGGCTCAATGGCCTTACATGGTGGACACCAAGTAGCGTAAAAGTCGACGACAGTCAACTTTCCCTTTTCAGTGGCCTTCAATAACTCGTTGAATTGTGGTAAGCTGGAGACTTCTTGGACACTGGACATGTTTCTGATAAATCTTGGAGAAATTCTCTTGAAAGCTGGCGAAATCCGAATCATCGTGGGTTATATAGAAATATATATAGTGAAGAGTTGTGGAGATTACATTATTAGGAAGAGGTCACGTGACAACACGTCATGTGGCTTGTGTAAGCTTTAGTACTGCAGTTGGGAAGTGTTGCAAAAAATCTTTATTATTGCAGTTGGGGTGAAACGTGTTGGCTGCAAATAAACGTAAATTAGTTATACTGAGTACACTGATTACACTTGTTATCTGGATTACACTTGTACGAATTATCCCATATTTTCAGTACTTATTTTTAACTAGCTATAGAGATGAATGTAGTTTGAGTTATTTATAATACTCACTTCAATTGAACCTTATAACGTCATAAATCATACTTATAAACCAGAATTTGATAAATTACAAGTTTTTCATATCATAATATAACTTCAATGTAACATAAACGTAGCATAAATGTAACTTCATAATTGTCATTTCATAAATCTCAGAACAAACCTCAACTAGAAACTTACAACTAGAAACTTACAACTAGAAACCTCAACTATAAACTTACAACCAGAAATTAACAGCTATAAACCTTTTCTCACTAATATTCTCAAATCTAAAGTTCTCAAATCACTTCATAAATCTTAGAACTCAAAACTAACCATGAACATCAATTATGAACCTTACACTAATAATCTCAACAAAAATTTCAAAAACGAATATTATCATAACTTACAAACCGAAGGTTTGTGAAGATGAGATTTATGATAATATGAAATATAACTTGTTCAGTTTTTAAAGTTAAGATAATATTCGTGAAATATAACTTCACAAACCTTCGGTTTGTAAAGTCACATGACCGATGAGATGAGCAGAAAAAAAACCAAGCACATATTTCTACTAAAAGTATACACTATGGGTAATAACAAGAAGGGTGTTAAGCGTGCTACTGCCGCTTCCGAGCCAGTGAGCAAGAAGACCAAGGTTGCTTCCAAACCAGTTGAAGTTCCTTCTGTTTCTGAGAGCGAATCCGAGGATATTTCTGCTTCTGAAGATGAAGAGATGGAAGTGGAAGTGGAAGAGGAAGAGGAAGATGAGTTAGATGAGTTAGATGATGAGGAAGAAGATGAATTAGATGAATTAGATGAAGAGAAAGAAAAAGAAAACGACTCTGAAGAAAACGATTCCTCTGAAGATGAGGAAACCTCTGAATCCAAAGCCGATCCTAATAAGAAATCATCTAAAGAACAAAATGCCGAAAAGAAGAAACTTCTTGCGGATCGTAAGTTACAAAGAAAGTCCGGGGCCGAAGTCCAGCAAATCAAAGGGTTATGGGAAAAGTTGAGAACCAACAAACCCACGCCTCCTAAAGTTGTAAGAGACAAGCTTTGTGACGAGATATGGACTTTGGCCAAGGACGTGATTCTCGACTTGGTGTTGAAACACGACGCCTCACGTGTGGTGCAGACCTTGGTGAAGTACTCGTCCAAGGAAAGACGTGACCTCGTGGTGAAGTCGCTTGCTAATAACTACTATAAATTGGCCACTTCGTCGTACGGGAAGTACCTTCTTATCAAGTTATTACACTATGGGTCCAAGGAATCGAGAGAAATCATCGTGAACGAATTGCACGGGAAATTGCGTAAATTAATGAGACACAGAGAAGGAGCCTATGTTGTTGAGGATTTGTTCGTTTTGTATTCCACTTCTGAACAGAGAAACCAGATGATTAGAGAGTTCTGGGGCTCTGAATACGCCGTTTTCAAGGATTCCGGAAAGGGAAAGTCCGTGACCGAAGTATGTGCTGAATCTCTGGAAAAGAGATCGCTTATTATGAACAATTTATCCACTACTATCACTGCAGCTGTCCAAAAAGGTTCTACTGGGTTCCAGATTCTTCATGCTGCTATGAAACAATACACCACGATTCTCCAGAACGACGTGGAATTACACGATAAGGAAATCAGAGAACTCATCGAGTTGTTATCCGAGCAGTTTGCCGAGTTGGTCCATACACAGGAAGGGTCTGAGGTTGCATGCACTCTCATTGCCTTAGCCAATGCTAAGGAAAGAAAGACGATTATCAGAGGCTTGAAGAACCACGTGGCGGATCTCGGCAAGAACGAGTACGGGAACTTGGTTTTGATCACGCTCTTTATGACTGTGGATGATTCTGTTTTGTTACACAAGTCGTTTAGTGTGGAAATGTTCACGGAACAATTGACTGCTGAATTGATCCAGGATAAGTTCTTTAGAAGACCATTGCTCTACTTGTTAAAGGGATTGGATGGGAAATACTTTAATCCTCTTACTAAAACTGCTTTACAGAAATACGAGGCTCTTGCATATGCTAAAACCACCAAGAAGGACCAGGAACTCAGAAGATCCGAGTTGCTTTCCAAGGCTTTACCCTTGGTTTATAAAGGTATAATAGGCTTTGATGCCACGCAATTGTTATCTTCCAATCTTTCTGCTCAGTTTATCACCGAATTGCTTTTAACCAAAACCGATGTGGAAGAAGTTAACGATACTTTAAGACCCCAATTGCTTGATATCATCTTTGAACACACCATCAAGGGTGATCTCTTGGAAGATTACCACTTGATTAATAAGGTTCCTTTCATGACCAGATCCTTAAAGTCGTTGATCCAAGGAAACGAATTCAAGTTTGATTTCGAGTCCAAGAAAGTGGTCAAGACTGAGGAAACAAAGATAGACGGATTGGGTTCTGATTTCGCTGCTAGAGTGGCTAAGGAAATCCTCGAGAACGATAACTTGGCTGCATGGACCCTGGGCCAAGGCGCTTTCGTGGTTGTGGCTGTTTTTGAGGTGTTGAAGCTTTCAAAGAACGACCAGTTCAAGCCTTTGAAGTCTGCTTTGGGTAAAATCAAAAAGAGTTTGGCCAAGGATAAGGATAACAAGGGTGCTAAATTGTTGGTGGAGCTTTTATAAATAGAATAACATGTATTAAAATACTACAGAATATACTAAGAAGATATACTAATATACTAATATACTAATATACTATTAGAATATATTAGAAGATAGAAGATATTATCTAGAGTATACAGAATATACAGAATATCATTAGAGAGATTAGAAGATATTATTTAGAAAATACTAATATACTATGGAAGATATTAGGAGATTATTTAGAATATACTATATCTAGAAGATAGTATACTATTGGAATATACTAGAATATATAGTCTAGAAGATTTTAGAAGGTATTATTAGAAGATAGTATTTAGAATATAGAGTCTAGAATATACTATTAGAGTATACTATTAGAATATACTAATACTAGCCTAAAAATAAAGAATCTGGAATATATATATTACAAGATATTATCTAGAATATATAGTATTATCCTAGAACATACTATTAGAATATATAGTTTATAGAATATACTATTAGAATATATAGTCTAGAAAATACTATTAGAATATTACTAGAATACTATATTACTATACTAATATACTAATATTCCAGTACATACTATTGGTATCCACCTATTTCCAGAACATAATATATCATATACTACATATCCATCGTGTCGTCATAATCATCGTCCTCGTATTCGTCTGAAATGTACGCATCGTCCTCGAGCTCATTATCTGAGTTATTCTCTGTAATTTCTTCCTTTGTACTCTCTTCTTTAATTTCTTCTTCCTCCTCCTCCTCCTCCTTTATAGTTATTGCATCAATATCCACATCGGTATATTCCTTGAACCACAATAACTTCTCGTTACACCGAAGACACGGCAATTCTCCCATGCTCTTGAGCAAGTTGAACCTCGTAGAAATACACACATAACAGTAGATATGCCCACAGTTGGTGATATACGGGTTCGTGACAGTTCCCGGAGTCAAAGATGCGCCGTTTAGGCTCGATTGGATATTGTTATCGTGGCAAATGGCACATTCGGAAACCGGCAAATTCGTAAACTGGGTGAATTTCGATTCCTTTGGCTTGGCTACGTTTCTTTCAATCATTCTTCTCAACTTTCCGATTTGCATCAAAGGCAACGCAAATACAAGGAATTCCGTCATCACGTTCCAAACAAGTTGTCTGTTTTGGAACTCGTAATTCACGCTATTCCCGTTAAACTTGAGCAAGTCGGAAACCACGGGAGTTAGAGAGATCCCAAGAACTCTATGGGTAACCAGGGGGTACCGGCCATCTACTAGAAACAAAGTGAAATTGAGCAAATTAAGTAGTTTCAAGGCGTGGTCGATTTTCGAGAGAATCACGGTTCTTTTGGACTTTAAGTACGAGAACCAGCCAGTGGATCTAGACTCGTCCTCGACTGAGTACAAGTAGGATTCGGCCTTTTGGTACAAGTATCCAGCAACGAGAAGTCCCAAAAGAAGAGCTTTCTTTTTGGAGCCGATGATCTTCCCATCCTTGAGGTTGGAGTACTTCAAGTTCTGAAGCGAAAGCCCGTACGTGGATCCGTTCTTCAACACGGTCAATTTGAAGATCATCACCTGCAAAACCAACGACCAGAGTTCTGGGTTTTGATTGAACGAATAGGGGCCATTGTGGAGCTGGAAAACACCGGCTAGTTGTTCTTTTAGTAGCGTGAAGAGCTCGTTGTCGAGTATATGTGCGTCGAGTTGAGATACACGGGGTGAAGGGTATGATATGGGATTCATGGTGTTAAGGATAAAAATTCCCCACAATTACCGAGGAACTCAAATACGAAGATACGAGCGTAGCGAGTATCTGAGTATTTAGTATCTGGGTAAAGATAATAGAGATAGAGATAATACAGCTATATATTAGATAGAGCTTTATAATAGGACTTAGAATAGAACTTTTTTAAATTGATACAACTATACTACTTCTTTTGTAGTGCTAGAGAAATTATTGTGCTAGAGAAATTATAGTGTGAGAACTTTTTTTATAGTACTTTTTTTAGTGCTACTTTTTTAGTACAGTGGTTTATCTTTAGTAGTGGTTTATCTTATAGTAGTGGTTTATCTATTTTAGTGTTTTATCTATTTTATATAGTGCTTTATCTATTTTGTAAAGCGCTTTTTCTATTTTAGTGCTTTATCTATTTTATATAGCGCTTTATCTGTTTTAGTGATTTATCTATTTTAGTGCTTTATCTATTTTAGTGCTTATTTAGACTATGAATATAACTAATATAGAGAGAGTAGAGAATAATATTCATGTATAAATAATACGATTTTTGATGAGTTATGATTTACAATCCGAAGGTTGTTAAGTTACTTATCATACATCTTAACTACACAGACCTTCAAGGAAAGAGATGATTGAGTTCTGGCGAATCCAGAATGAGTACATTTTGTGATTTTCGAGATTTACGAGATTTTCATGATTTTCATATTTTTCATTTTCGAGATTTTCGAGATTTTCATATTTTTCGTATATCGAGATTTTCATATTTTTCATGATTTTCATTTTCATGATTTTCATAGTGTTACAACGCTACCGAGTCTATGTAATAGTTAAAATGTTACATAGTTATTGTAATACTACAAGCTTTCCATTGCACTCAGAGAGAATATAAGTCACATGCCTTTAGCTTGGTATCATTAGTTACTAGTTTACTTGTAGAGAAGGACTAATATTACTAGATATTTCATTATCACATACATATCACATACATCACACTTCTTTTTACTTTCTATTCTCTTTCTATTCTCTCTATATTCTCTCTATATTCTCTTCTATTTCTTCTCTTCTCTTTCTCTTCTCTTCTCTTCTCTTCTTGATACTTTGTGTTACACAATAACATCCAACACCCACATTTGAAACAAGATAATATTTCCAAGAATATGTGGAAAGAAGTGTTTTTAAGAAGGGAACAGGTACAATTCCACACTCCCCTAACTATACCATTCCCCTAATAACCCTTGACAAGCTCCCGGGAATTACCGTGGCCTTTGAATTGCTGCAAAAAGCGGAATTTGAAATAATAAACTAAACCTCTTCTTGTGTGGTGGAACACAAAAATACAAACTAATTAGTATAAATAGTCACAATCTGCATGTTTTACTAAACACTCCGACAAAAATTACCACCTATTAATAAAGAGAGCTAGTAGCAAAGCACTAGTAACTGCACTCTACACTCCATATCCAGCTCTATTCATATCACTACATCTGGAAACCCAAATGTCAAGAACATTCACACATCGAGAAGCCAATTTTGGTCCTATAGACTGTACTCTTCCTGGAATGTCTTACCAAGAGGCTCTTCAACTAAGGAACATCTACGAGACACCTGTTAAACCTACAGCTAACACAAGTGTACCTTTAGAAACCCGGCCTTCGGATTTGCTGCAGGTTAAACCCAATAAGATCTCTAAGAAAGTGTCTAAGAAAAAGAAAATGCTTTTCGTTTATGAACAATCAGGGAAGAAAATATTGGCTGCAAAAAATGAAGATGATCTAGAAAAATATCTAGAAAATCAACAACCTAAATCTCTAACTAAAGAAGAGGTTGAAAGGGCTCTTGGTAAATTTAAATATATAAAAAAAATAGAATATAGCAAGGACAATTACACGAACAAAGAGATAATGGAGGCTCTAAAGGTGCGAGATGTGGCGAATCCAGAACAAGAAACTCATCTTCATTACCAACGAACTCGGTACTTTTGGAATTTGGAAGACTTTTTGGCTCTAAATAACCAAAATTACAGATACTCTCTCTATAGAGATTTCAATGAATGCAATCCGTTTTTGCCCCAGATTGTCAGAACTAACTTGGAAGATCCTCTGGATTGCGAAGGAATTTGCCCTTTCTGTCTGACTCCTAAATTCATCAACATCAATTCCTACTCACAGCATCTTAATATAAGACACGGAGTTTGCAGGAGCGGATACATTTTCCCGATTCCGTTATTTCCGGGAATTTATAATATTTCCACCACTAGTAGCATAACCGATGGCGTTTTCCAGGCAGTCCCATGTGTTTCTTGTTCCTTTTGTTTCCAGAAGGAAAAACGACAATTTTATAGATAATGAGCGTAAACGAACGAAAAACTTAGTAAGCCTACTCATTACCACTGATATACCAGTAATTATTCTGTACTTGTTATTCTGTCATTGTTGGACATGTCAATCAAATAGAGAAGTTCACTTTTCCCAGAAACGTTCTTGAAATTCTGATTTTCATATTTCGTAAAATTGATATTGAATTCTCATTAAATATAACGAGGTAAAACTTAGATAACATGTATATTCTTAGATAACATAGATACTTTGATAAAATATTTAGAGTGGATGATTTCGAGATTAAATATAAGTCAAAATTTCATCAATTTACTCATTTAAATAAATGGCTGCAAAAATTTGCAACCACTGAAGAAGAAACAACTGAACAACCTGAAGGTAGTTTTATGATAATAGTAGTAAAATTAATCTTACAAATCTTCGAATTAAGAACTCTCTACAATATATCAGTAAGGATACAAGATCAAACAGTAATTCATTATTTTTTTACAAACTTTGGATGCTAAATACAGGCATTTTACCTCTATATTCACCTCACTCCTTCTCATAATATCTAGTGATTTCCAGAGCCAACTCATCAACCAAAACGGAACCATTACGAGACTCAAGAGAGTGGATCACCTTGTAAACATTTTCTCCAGGGTACTGGTTCGGATCCGCAAGATTTATCAAGGCCTTCAAGATACGAAGCAAGGTCAACTGAATCACTGGGTTTTTCATATAAACATTCAACTTGATCAAGATATTTTCAAAGACTTCCGCTTTACACATTCTTCTACCAACCGATCTGTTAATATTGATCAATTTGAGATAATTGTCAAGAGTGGATTCTAGATTGGATACCTTTGTTAATGTGAATCCGCCAACAAAACATGACATTGCCTTTGTGGAGCTGAGTTTTACGTGGGATGGGTCTTGTTGATACCAACTCAATATCGAGTCAAGAGCATTCAGCTGCCAATACGGATCTAGTAACAAGTTGAAATATACCAGTAATACATCGTTCTTCGAAAGAGCATGCTTAACCAGACTATCACAGTGTACTAATTCACATAATATCGGCAAGACAAATTGCCTGAATGGTAAATTGATCATAGATAAATTCTTCAAATACGGTAATGCACCCATTGCAACCAACTCGGTTTCTTTGGTATGGTTAAGATAACAACAGTTATACAATGTAGGACAAACCAAGTTAATCACTTCCTTATAATGTTCACTTCCCGGAGTATGTAAAACAAGTAAACCAAGCAAAAACTCGATGATTTCTGCATTATACAAAGTCTTCAAGATTTCAGAAATACAAGACATTGCCTTGAAGAATCGAAGAATGATCAATTGGTGTGTTAACTTCAACCCTCCGGCAGAGTATATCTTAATTAACAATTTGAAGAGGTCGACTTGGGCGATATTCAATTTCACACGAGATTCACTTTGGCTGAAGTATTTCAAAATATTCATAATCCGATCAACCGTGAGTTCGATTTGCATCGAAGACACGTTGGGATGCAGGTTGTGACGTGTTAATCGATTCAAGAGCACTACAAACCAGAAAATCACTCCGTATTTGGAAAGAATACGGCACAAATCACTCTTGGAACGAGTCAAGTCTTTCAGTAAGATGTTATGGATACATTCTATACTGACCAAGGGGAACATAGGAGTCAGATCGAAGTCCTCTTCAACAAATTTCGACACCACTTTGAGACCTCCGCATGCCACTAACATGGAAAGTGCCCGGTCTGATTTGTTGAAATGACTCAAAAAAGTCACAACTTGCAATCTGACGCCTAAATCATTTGAAGGAGCTCTGAATTGAGTTACACTGGGAATCCCGCCAATCAAACAAAAGTTCTCAAAGATCGAGATGTTTTTACTGAAAACGTTGTTCAATATTGCCAAAACGTGGTACCAAAGTTTCTGGAACAGCGAGAATTCAAGAGCGTTATCAAGTAATTCGAGAAACGAGAGAATCCCGTGTTCCTTTACGAGAATCCCATGCAGAATAGGATACTTCTTTATTATATGAAGCATTCGTCCTGTGTTCTTGACCAAGGAGTTCAAAACTTCCTCGTTTCCTGTATGACACAAGGCAACCCTATGTGTGAATTTATTCACCAAATATTCCATTTTACTCTGGATCTCCAACTCATTGGTATCAAAGTTCTCGATATCGATATTAAGAAAAGGATCATTTTCTTCCTCTTGCACAACTATTTTCCTATCTTGTAATTTTTTAATCGCCGAGAAAACCATAGTAGAATCAAGATCTCCAGCCTCATTCTCTTCTGAAAACTTCAGTAAAAGTTCCGACTTGGAGTATTTGGGAGGTAAAACTATGGTTTTGAAATCCGACGGAGATAACGGAAGCACACTGGCGGCAGGAACATTCTTGTTAAGATGCGCCACTTCGAAATCCTTTTCCCAGTTTTCCTCTCCTTCTTGGTATACCTTGATGGATTTATCGAAACTAGGGGTTTCATCCAAACTATTAGGTCGTATGAATTCGATGGTACTTTCCACGCTATTGGACGTTTTGGAGGAACACGAGTTATTGGGTTGAGGCGTGGACTTGAGTTTTTCCTGGGTGATTAGCCATCGATGACGTAGAAGCATCTTAGCGTTTATTCTCAAGCTTGGCTGTTTTTGGAAACATTCCATAAGAAAGTCCTTGGCCAAGGAAGAAATCCCCTTAGGAAGCGGAGGGTGTTCGTCGGTACCAATGGCATGTAACGTGGCCATTGGATTCAAATCATGATACGGAGGATTCATGGTGAAAAGCTCGATGATTGTAGCTCCCAAGGACCAGATATCAGACGCTGTACAGAGCCCTTCACCTCCTAGAACCGTTTCCGGAGCCATCCAGTTCGGCGTGCCTACAACTGTATCATGTTGTGAATTGACTTTCGTGGCCACTCCGAAATCTGCCAACTTGATTTCGCCTTTTTCAGTGGATAAGACATTTGCAGCCTTGACGTCTCTATGAACCACACCTTGCTCATGTAAGTAATTCAAACCAAAGAGAATCAGTCGTACAAAATGCACAATCTGTGCTTCCGGTAAAGGATGGCCTAGTCTCTTATACATTTGTCTAAGAGAACCGCCTGAACAGTATTCGAGGAAAACGTTTAAAGAATTCGACGTTTTCACAAACCCATGGTACTTGACGATATTGGGATGTTTCAAGATCTTAAGAAGATCGATTTCTCCCATCAAGTCCATTACATCCTGGTCCTTCTCTAATAAAATCTGTTTAATCGCTACAACCTGGTTTGTTTTCAAATTAATACCCTTGTACACGTTGGCAAACGCCCCTTTACCCACCAAGGTGGAAAACTGGAAGTTCTCAAGCGCATTCGACAGCCTCGTTCCTGGTTTCTTTTCAAACCGCTGTGCTGGAGTGAGAGATACTTTAACTGAAGGGTTTCGCAAATGATAGCGAAATTTATTTGGAGTTTCTGAAAAGGGCGATTCGTCGTTTTCCTTATTGGACACTTCGGACATCTCAAACAAATTTTGCCTTTCGTATTTGCGATGGTTTTCGCCATATTTTCTCACTTTTGCAACCTTAATGGGGCTCTCATCCATATAAAAGCGCAAATGGTTGTTTTGTCCCTTCAGAATCTGTTCGTCAATCACCTTCTCTATAAAGGGGGAGTCATGTTCAGGGAGCGGAGACAAGCCCCTGCTGGTATGGGGTAATCTATCTCCGGGCCGTTCTATGATATTTTCAATGTTTGGGATAGTGGACAAAGAAGGAACGTGAGGTATGCTTTGTTTTAAAGGGGTATCCATGCTATGATTATGAGTATGTTGTTTGGAAGGGTGATTTGGGTTTTGTGCGGGGTCCACTGTTGCTGAGGTTTCTGCCAATGGTACGATTTCCTTGTTTGGTTTAGAATCTACGGTTGATGTGGTTTCCCTGGCATGAAAAGATTCTCTGGTTGGCACGGTTTCCCTGGTTGGCACGGTTTCCCTGGTTGGCGCAGTTTCTTTGTAATTCGGGATTTCCTTTGTGTGTGGAATCTCCTTTAATGCTGAAATATCTTTAAATGCCGGACTCTGCTTGAAAACAGGGCTTTCTTTAAGCACTGGACTTTCCTTAAGCAAAGGGCTCTCTTTAAGATGAGTTTCTCTGAGCAGCTCTTTAAAATTTTGACTTTCTCTAAGCAGACTCTCCTTAAATGCTGGACTGTCCTTAACTACCGGACTCTCTTTAAATACCGGACTCTTAAACACCGGACTCTCTTTAAACACCGGGCTCAGCTTCAAAAGAGAGAGCTCCTTAAACAACAGATTCTCATTCTTCTTACCCACAGGCTTGCCGTTCAACTGGGTATCGATGCTTTTCCCCAGAACGCCCGATCTTTCCGACCCCAAGTCGGCGGTTGCTAGCATTTTCTTGACGAACGGGCTCTCGTCCGAGCTGACTCTAACGATGGAGCCCAGAACCTGGGAAAACTTGGAAAAGGAAAGATCGTCGTCGTTACAATCAAAGTCGTTGCTATACGTTTCGTCGTAGGATTCCTGGAACTTTCGAAGCGCCTGGTCTCTCTGGACAGACTTTTGATTCAAGGACGAAACACGTTTCTTGGAGGGCACATCGTCCCCAGAGTGCTCAGAAGATACTATACTTGACCTGTCGTCTCTCATAGCTCATTGTACGCAGAGGTTCTAGTTGTGATGGCGGTCTCCCGATGGTTTGTAATTCAAAAATCGAAACAAAAAGTTGAAGGCGAAAACGAAATAAACGCGCACGCGTTAACAGAGAAGCATGAAGAGAGCAAGTTTGCAAGAGAGCTAGAGAGTTGTACTGAAAGAGTTATTGGAAGGGTTTTTTTGGATTTTTCACCAGAAGGTAAATTAAGGGATGGGGGGTCTTTGATGAAGAGGAAGTTGGCAGGTAGTGAGTAGAATGGGAGGTGTGACAAAACGGCGTAAAGGTCAAGTGGGTGACACAGAGTGGGGCTAGAGTTGTTGTTTCTGATGGATTGGATCTTGCTCTGCTGAATCTGGTTGTAGTGGATCCAGATTGGATCTTGTTCAGATCCGATCCAGATTGTTTAATGCACAAGATGAGGGAGATGGTGTGGTTTGATGTTGGGAATGCCATGGTAACCAAACACTAATTATGGCACAAATATCCGTTGCATGGGTGAGAGTAGCAAGGTCATTTGGTGGATAATTGGTTAGATAACAACTGTTGTTATATGGTTACTTGTTGTACTTGTGTGGTTGTTATATGGTTACTTGTTGTACCTATGTGGTTACTTGTCGTACTATGATGGCTGCTTTGTGTCATATCTATTCCTATATATTATATCATTATCATTACTTAGTTGGTTCGGAAATCTTGGTAATCAACTTACCGTTAGACTTCTTGTCAGAGTACAACAATCCCCAGGTTTCTGGAACCTTGGAAAAGTCACTGGTACAGTCGACAATGGAGCTGGTGTTTTCACCAACAGTGATCTTTCCTTCCTTGATCCATCCCAAAATGTCAGTGGCACCCTTGAGGAAGTCTTGGAAAAAGTCCAAGATGATGAAACCCTTGACGTTCAATCTTCTGATAATCACCAAACCCCAGTTGTTGACGGCAGACAAAGCAGAGTTGTTGTAACCAGCAATGGCACCACAAGCAACAACCTTACCGTGCTTCTTGGTTAACGACATCATCATGTCCAACATACTTCCTCCAACACTGTCAAAGTAAACGTCACAGAACTGCTCTTCGCCCAAAGCTTCCTTCATGTTGGCGTAGAAGTTAGGGTCTCTGTAGTCAACACATACATCAGCACCAATGGACTCAACGTATCTGCACTTTTCAGCACCACCAGAGATACCAATGACACGCTTGGCACCAATGATCTTCTTGGCAATCTGGACACACATGGAACCAGTGGCACCACTAGCAGCGGAAATCACAATGGTGTCGGTGTTCTTCAACTCAGCAACTTTGAGCATACCAAAGTAAGCAGTCAACCCAGTCATACCAACAACATCCAAGTTCCAGCTCAATGGCATCTCGGTACTAGGAATCTTGTTCCAGATGTCGGCTCTCTTGACAACCATGTAGTCGGCCCAACCAACACTGGCAGAGACGAGTTCACCAGCTTCAAAGCCTTCAACCTTGGACTCGACAATCTGAGCAATACCAAGCGACTTCATCATGTCTCCTGGGTAAACTGGTGGAACATACATGTTTTCAGGGTCAACACCTTTTTGGATCCAAGCTCTTTGAGATGGGTCGTTGGACAACATGATAACCTTGACAAGAACTTCACCTTCTTCAAGAGCCTTCAAGTCTCTCTTGGCAAGCTTGAAAGTGGAGGATTCATCGGCCAAGTCGTAGTTGACATCGGTTTCTGGGGCATTTTTCAAAAGAAAACAGTTTTGGGAGGTTGGAGCAGACATATTTGTGGTGGTTGAATTATTGGAATTGCAAAAACTGCTTAATCTAGTCCATATTTATACGGTGGGATTTTTCAACTGTGTCTTTAACATCTTGGTTTTTGTACCTCGGTGTTAATATATTTCAAGAAACCGTTATTGTTAAAAAAAGAAAGAAACGGAAATTTGGTGTGCCAAATATATATACCGACTTTGTGGGGATGAGACATACAGAAGATGTCGGCTAGAAAAGGGGGGTATTTCCACATATTCCCCGGGTGACCTGGCCTATTAAATGTTTCCATGTGTTCAATTCGAGTCTAACAGTGTAGTTTCTCTATACATATCACCTATCACATGGACTATTGGTTCTGAGAAAAGGATTATTTTTATCCTTGTTATGTAGACCGGGTTAGAATGACCTCGAATCCTTTGTATTTGAACCCTTAAACTTCAATTTCATCCGAGCATGAACTAATTTCCTCAATATTTCATATCTCTCGTCTTACACTTGTAGTGCCGTTTACAATCCGTAACTCATTGAATAAAAAAAGGGCTTTGCTGGGTACACAAAGAGGCTTTTGCAATAAAGGGAAAAACCCAGCAATATCAGTTACTTTTTTTAAAATGTCATTTAATGTTTAGTTCACACGTATGCGAGCAAGTACCCCTCGATTGATATCCTTAATGGTTTGGTGTAAAACAGGGCTCTTGTTTTTAATACTTTTCTGTTGAATTCTATCTACGATTCTCTTCTACGTATCCATGGATGTCTGGCTCGAACTAAGTAACCACACATAACATCGGCGATACAATGAATAAGCTTTCGTGTCTGCCAATAGTGCAGGAAATTCGGAGTTTCCAGAACCAATGAAAATTTTCAATTTATCTGCTTAGAAATGTTTCATATATCCGGGGTGTTCTTTGCTTAGAAATTTCCTTTACATATCCGGGGATTCCAGTAGCATTACATCAGAATGACATCAGGCATCAGAATTATCACCAGTAATACTCACTACAACATCATTATAGCATCATAACATTACAGCATCTTCCTCATTACTACATCTTCATTACTACTATCATTTTTTCATCACTACATCTTCTTCATGATTACTATCATTTTTCATCACTACATCTTCACTAGAATACACTACTGATTCTCCACCTTATGCTCCTCTAATTCTGGTTACCCCCTAGAAGCGTCATTCTTTATGTTAAACTCCGAGGTCTCATGTGGAATAACTAAGTACCTTGAAGCTAATCTTCTGTATCAGCACTTAATTAAAGTTTAAATTCCAAGCAGATGATTTTCTTGGGTGAAAATAACCGAAATTTATGCTTTGATGAGCTATAGTGATCATTACCTGCATGGAACATCCATATGCAAGCGAGTAAACTACATGAATATTAAGATTCGACTATACGATTCGACAGATTATCTTTTACTTTCTTACTAGTTAATTATTACTTTTCTTGCACGCCAGTGGAAATGCCAGTGGTCTTTTCATCTCTAGCAAACTGCTCTCTGTTCCAACTCAACAAGTTGACATCTCCAGTCTTTCTGGGCTTGATCAAGTTGACAATCAACAACGTGAGTGCAATGAAGAAACAGATCCCACCGCCAGCCATCCAACTGATACCCAAGAATTGATTCTTACCCCCAATGACACTTCTTTGGGAGATGTAGATAAACTTCTTACCGTTATATGGCAAGACAGGGAAATGTAAACCAATGTTGATTTGATACGTGCCCGCTTCTATGGCGTCGTTATCGTTTCTCAACGCAAGCTTGTTGAAATCAGGCAACCCAGCAGCCATCATCCAGTTCTGAAATTGCGACCATGTCGAGATGTCGGGCACATTGGTGGCATTGTACCCGTTAGGGAAGCTCTTGTACCAGTTTGGAGGAGGCACGATGTCTGTATAGTCATAAGTTGTCTTTTTGAATCTCTCGTTGTTAGTAGCCCAGGCAATTCCATCCTCCGACATTACGTAATCTCCGGACGTTCCGTTAACTGCAGTCAAAGTGGAAGAGTAAGTATCGTTAAATAGCGAGTTTGCAATCAAGCCGCATGGGTAGATGCGTTTCCCGTTTTCGTCTAGCGATAACGGCTCGCAGTTCTGGCCCACCGTGTCCTTGATATCGCTTATAGACGCGGCTTTCCCGTTGAGCTGGTCTTCACTAAAGGACTTGACGTAACGACGGTGGTTGGCGTAAAAGTTCTGCAATCTGTAGAACAAGTATACGGGAGCTTTTACACGTTCAGGCACGTTGAACTGGATCTGGCAAACGTTTCTTTCGTCTGAAAAAGGTTGTGAAGGGTCGCTGGCCAACCTCCACTGAGCGGGAACATAGCTCTCGTTGCTCTTATAGTTGAAGGTGGTGTACTCTTGCGGAATCTCGGTCCAGGAGGACGTTTGTGCCTGCAATTCACACTGTGAATAGTCAATCATGATATCTTGCACGGAATGCAGGGCATACCACATTCCTGCGCCCAAGGGCACGAAAATCACCGCTATGGCGACCAAAAGCGGGATCACTGTCTTGGCTGTCAACACGGGGTTGTAGGCCTTCAACCTCTGCTGTCTAAAGGCGTTGTTCCCCGGTTTACGGGACTTGACCTTGACTGGAGGAGGGGCGGAGTTCTCGTACGAGGAGTCCGAGTCATACTGGTCTTCAGCAAACACGTTTGGTTCAGACATGAGAAAGGCGCAGCTGCGAAATAGCTGGGAATATATTCAAATAGCTGTGGTAAAATAGCTATGGTAAATAGAATACAAAAAGGCAATAAATATAAAAAAAAGGGCATAGCTTCGTTTTTTCGCCCCAGCGCACGACCTTTCTTTTTTTGCGTGAAATTTTTCAGAAGAGAAGCGATAGAAGGAAGACACGTTAGATCAGGAAAAGCAGGATGGAAACGGACGCAGAAAAGAACATTGAGATCTGGAAGGTCAAGAAGATGATCAAGGCCTTGGAAATGGCCAGAGGTAACGGGACCTCGATGATTTCGCTCGTGATTCCACCAAAGGGCCAGATTTCCTTGTGCCAGAAGATGTTGACTGAAGAATACGGTACCGCTTCCAATATCAAGTCCCGTGTCAACAGATTGTCTGTGTTATCTGCCATCACTTCCACCCAGCAGAAGTTGAAGTTGTACAACTCGGTCCCTACCAACGGGTTGGTTGTGTACTGTGGTGATGTCATCACCGATGAAGGTAAGGAAAAGAAGTTGAATATTGATTTCGAGCCTTTCAAGCCAATCAACACTTCCTTGTACATGTGTGACAACAAGTTCCACGTCGAGGCCTTGAACGAGTTGTTGGAAAACGACGACAGATTCGGGTTCATCATTATGGATGGTAACGGTGCTCTTTTCGGGGCCGTTTCCGGGAACACCAGAGAAATCTTGCACAAGTTCACTGTTGATTTGCCCAAGAAGCACGGTAGAGGTGGTCAGTCCGCCATGCGTTTCTCCAGATTGAGAGAAGAAAAGAGACACAACTATGTCAGAAAGGTTGCTGAAGTTGCTGTCCAGAATTTCATAACTGCAGACAAGGTCAATTGTAAGGGGTTGATTTTGGCCGGTTCTGCTGATTTCAAGACCGAGTTGAGTAAATCCGACTTGTTTGACAACAGATTGCAAGCCAAGGTTATTAAGATTGTTGATATTTCATACGGTGGGGAAAACGGGTTCAACCAGGCCATCGAGTTGTCTGCCGAAACCTTGTCCAACGTCAAGTTTGTCCAGGAAAAGAAGTTGTTGAATGAATATTTCGAGGAAATCTCCCAGGATACCGGAAAGTTTTGTTTCTCCATCGAAGACACCTTGAAGGCCTTGGACTTGGGTGCCTGTGAGACTCTTATTGTGTATGAAAACTTGAACATTATCCGTTACACCATGAAGGACATTGAAGGTGAAGAAGTGGTTGCTCACGCCAACCCAGACTTGCCAGGCAAGGCTTGGCAAGAAGACAAGAAGACCGGAACAGACATGGAAATCATCAAGGAAGAAACTTTCTTGGAATGGCTTGCTGAAAACTACAAAAACTACGGGGCCAACTTGGAGTTTGTCACAGACAGATCTTCCGAAGGTGCTCAGTTTGTCCAAGGTTTTGGTGGAATTGGTGCTATTTTGAGATACAAGGTCAATTTCGAGCAATTGGCTGACGAAAGTGATGATGATGAGTATTACGACGATGATGACGAAGAATATATGTAACGGTGCGTGCATAGTACATAGTCTATAGAATATAGAGAGTACGAAATGGCTTATAAGAGCGTGCTACGAGAGAGCTACGAGCGAAGCGAGTAGCTCTTGAGTAGGAGTGTAGTTAATAGTTCTTGAGTAGTTGAGTAGTTATTAGTTCTAGAGCTATTAAGTTGAATCTAAGCTGAAATTTTTATATTTCATTCATATTTTCTTGAAAACTTCAGTATTAGTCAAATAGACTGTAAATGTAATATAAATTCCAGAAAAATGCAAAAATTACAAAATTACAAAATAACATTAACTCAACTTTATATTACTATGATTCTATGGTTTAACGACCTTGTTGGGCTTAGCCTTGCTCTTCTTCTTGTTCTTCTTCTTGTTTTTAGTCTCAACCTTGACATCCTCCATTTCCACATCCTCCTTCACCTCTTTCACATCCTCCACCTCTTTCACTGGAGCTTTCAAAGCCTTCTTCTTGTCCTTTCCCTTCTTGATGTGGTCTAATGCATTGATGGTCTGTTGACCGAGAACATCTTGACGGGTGTGGCCGGAAACAATCTGATGGGCCAAGTTCTCCAAACCACTGGTGATGTAGGAACGTCTCCCGTTCTTTCTGAGAGGAATGGACAACAAGTGCTTCAATTCCGCACGAATGGCCTTCTGTTCCGAGGAACTCAACAGCTTGGCTTCGTTTCTCACTCTCTGCTTTCTGATCACATCGTCTTCGAATCTTCCCATATCTTCAAAGTCCTCATCGGTAATTCCCAACTCATCTGCAGCCTCCTTGATCCACTGGTCTTCCTTACGTGTGGCCGTTCCAGAGATCGTGGCGTCAGCAAGCTTGGCCAGCAAGGAGACACGCGGCTTGACCTGGCCTAGAATGTTCATCTCGACAGGCAACAACTTGACCTCGGCATGGATACCCACCTTGGTTTTGGCAGTAGAAGCCACGAGTCTACGCAACTTCCTCAACGGGCCTGAGGCTTCCTGTGGAGAACAGAACATCACAGAAACACCTTCCTTTCCTGCTCTGGCAGTTCTACCGGAACGATGGATGTAGACATCGGCCGATCTGGGCAAGTGGTAGTGCACAACGTGGTCGATATCGGGAATATCCAAACCTCTGGCAGCGACATCGGACGCAATGAGCACGGAACAGGAGTTGTTCTTCTTGGACTCCTGGAACTTCTCCAACGAGCGCATTCTCTGTCTCTGCATCATCCCACTGTGGATGGAAAAGGTGGGGATATTCAATGCTTGTAACAAGGGAACCAACCGCTTGACCGATACGATGGAGTTGGCAAACACCAAGGTGCTTCCTGGGTACATCAACAAGAAGTAGTACAAGTACAAGTCTCTTTCCAAGGGCCCACATTCCACGAGCGCCTCGGTAACTTGACCAGAAACCACTTCCTTGGGATTAACATCGATCAATTCGGGAGTGGACTGGAACTTGAGCTTGGAATCAAGCAACTTGATGATCTCTTCGTCGTTAAACAACCCGCTGCTCTTCTTGTAGTTTCTCTCCAACTTACCAAACAACTCCTTGGAAAACGTGGCGGAAAACACCAACGTCTGCCATTTGCCCTTCATGGCCTTGGACTTGGGGCGGTTCTTCTCCAAGACCTCCAAGATCTTCTCAAACTCCTCGAAATGCCCGTCCTGTAACAACCGGTCCGCTTCATCGAGAACCAAGGTACTTGTTCTGGAAACCTTACGAGCCAACGCCTGGTCCTTTTCTAATAATTCCAAGAAACGACCTGGAGTAGCCACGATGATTCCCGGGTTATGGCTCAACAAACGCTCCTGTTTCTGGATCGACAACCCCCCGGTGATGGAAACAATGCCGTGCTGGGCCAACGGCGAGAACTTGGCCACCTGGTTCAAGTGGTCCACCACCTGGTGTGCCAATTCTCTTGTGGGCGCAAAAATCACACCAGAAGGTTCTTCGAGAGGCGTGCTACGGGCCAAGTAGTTCTCGAGAATGGGAATACCAAAGGCCAAGGTTTTACCCGACCCCGTGGTGGCTTTTCCGATGATATCCTTGCGTGCTAAAGCTAAGGGAATCGCGGATTTCTGGATAGGAGTGGGAGAGGTAAAGCCTAATTGCGCAAGCCCGTTGATGGTGTAGGTCGAGAGCTTGACGTTATCTTCCCATTGAGAGAGCGACACTTCTTCTTCGGGAAGTGGGATGTTGTAGGTGAATGTGTTTGCAAGAAGTTCTGATTCTTCGTCTGATTCGTCGATGTTTTCCTCCATTTGGATATCACTAGATTCCGTAGGTTCGGGGGTTTCCGTAGGTTCTGCTTTCTTGGTTTGTTGTTCTTTGGTTTCCTTGGTTTGTTTAGGTTCTTTCTTGTTCTTGTTCTTGTTCTTTTCTTCCTTCTTTTCTTCCTTCTTTTCTTCCTTCTCTATCTCTCCTTCAGAAAAGCCCTCGAATTCTTCATCCTTCTCGTTATCTTCACCCTGGTCATCTTCACCCTGGTCTTCATCATGATCCTCTCTCACAACAAACTGAGCCTTACCATCCACCATCTCCACACTAACCCCCTCAATCTCTTCCAACCCGTACCCTCCCAGGAAGTCCTTGAAGTTATCTGGAATATCCACCTTTTTCCACTTCAAGTTTTCGAGTTTGATCACCTTGGATGCTTTGGCATTCTTTTCCGAAAGCGAGGCCGCTTTTCTGGGCTTCGACGTCTTGGCCACTTTCTTCGCCTGCACGCTCTTCCCGGTGGCTTTTCCCTTGGCTCCCTTGGCTCCTTTGGCCTCTTGTTTCTTTCCTGCCATGTTGCTTGTGGTGAATTTTTCAACTCATCGCGATGCCTGAAAAATCTGGAGATCGAAGTGAAGAGTGAAGTGGAAAAGTGAAAGAAGAGATATAAAGGACCTATAAGTAAAAGTGAGTTTAAGATCTAAAATCACAAGAAACTAGAAACACAAGAACCACTACAAGAACACTACAATCATATCCCACCATGGCTAAAACAAAGAAAAAGTCAGGACTTCTTAATCGTCAGTCAGGACCTCTTAATCGCGGAAAGGCCCATCGGCCTTCCTCGCTTAAACCTCAACAAGCAAGACAATTGATAAGACGCTTCCACACGCTCCAGAAGGCCCGAGCCTTGGTGCTCCAGCAGTTGACCGAACCGGAAGAGAAAATCAAGGCAGGTTCCGATTATCTCAGCTCGTTCAAGGACTTTATTCTCGACAAGAAGTCGGGTAATTCCCAGATCCAGATGGCCAACTTTTCCCAACTCCAGTTGGCCCAGTTGTTGGGAAAAATCGATTCCGAGGTGGAACAACGAGGCGGGTTACATGCGTACCAAGTGGCTTCTACCCAGGGACAAACAGGGGACAGAGGTGGAGATTCTTCCAAGAAATTGGTGGAATGGCTAAACAAGGATGGGAAACGTTCCAATACCTCTCTCAATGCGCTAGAAATCGGTTGCTTGAACCCACAGAACTACATATCAACTTGCAAGATTTTCAGCGATGTGGTTCGAATCGACTTGAATTCTCAGCACAACTTGATTCTCGAGCAGGATTTCATGCAAAGACCTTTGCCCAAGTCCAACAAGGACAAGTTTAATCTTGTGTCTTGCTCCTTGGTTGTTAATTTCGTGCCTTCTCCCAAGGAAAGAGGTGAAATGTTGCTAAGAATCACAGAATTCCTCAAACCCCCCTCCGAAGGTATGAGCAGCTTGTTCTTTGTGCTCCCGTTACCCTGTACCACTAACTCCAGATACTGCAATAAGGAAGTGTTTGTTGAAATCATGACTTCCTTGGGATTCAGCTTGACCAATTACCACGAATCCACCAAGTTGAGCTATTGGCTATTTGACTGGAACGGGCAAATCTCCAACAACACTTTCAAGAAGAAAGAAATCAAGCAAGGCTCTCATTTAAACAACTTTTGCATTACTCTTGAATAAATTGGAAAGAGGGTTTATAGAAATCACGTGAATATGGCTGCAAATTGGAAATAGTCAAGTTATAGATTCCAGAAAACAACAGTACATTGCGAGGTGTAGTTGTATTTAAGTTGGGCTGTGTTTATCATTTCAGGTTGCAGTACTTGATACAATCTGCATTTTTTATCAAAATCATATATTTCACCATATATTTTGTAAAATTTGGAGGAATTCTGCAATATTTAGAGAAATAAATCCAAGCAAAAATCCAGGCAATTGATTTCGCCAGTCTTTGAAGACGTAACCAAGCAAAGCCAAGCATAAGCAAAACATACTGACAAAAACATACTGACCAAAACATACTGACCAAAACACAAGAAAACACAGACCAAAACAAGCTAACCCAAATAAGCTAACCAAAATAAATACCGTGTAGTCAGGTATTGTAGAGCTTATTAACTTATTTTTGGAACCCCCTAAAGGGCTAGAAATGGGCCTAACCATTTATTCATTGAAGGTTTCCAGGATTTTAAAACTTGTTTAGATTCATTGAAGTATAAGAAATGGAGAAAGAATGAAGAAAGAATGAGTGAAGAATGAAGAAAGAATGAATGTGAATGAAGAATGAATGAAGAATAAATGAAGATACAAGAAATATCACAAATGGTCACAAGAAATGGCTATAAATGGTACAAATGGTCACAAGATATGCAGATCTACACAAACTTTCTCAGCATTGACGAGTCAGCTAGAACAGGGCATGCAATATTTCAGTGAAAATAAGAGTCATATAAAGAGGAAGTACTGGCTAGATAATACTGGCTAGATAATACTGGCTAGATAATACTAGCTAGATAATACATAAAACATTCAATTCTCAGCTGTTACTGCGCAAGGAGTGCTTCTTTACAATCAACAATCACAGATACAACAAACAATGTATTAATATAAAGAAAAAATTCTCTCTTATTGTTTGTTTTCGGCAGCACCATGTAGGAGGATGGGCTAATTCCCAATTCTGTTTGTACCCTTGAACGGAACATCTCATGACACAGAGCACGTCGGTTTCGGAAGAATCCAATCACAATTGATCTATTTCTGCTGGAAACGCCGAGCCGTCGAAAGCCTGGTCAAATTGACACTTTTCAAGTCAAGTTCTACATTGTGAAAAAAAAAATGGAACATAAGAAAAATGTAACTCAGAAAATGGGCTGGTAAAAATGGGCAGGTGACCAACAAATGGCAAGCAATAGCAAGTAATGACTAGTAAAGACAAATGGACGTAGAGCCCGCCATTCCTCTATATTTAACATGTATCCAACCACCCCATACATGGTTGCCCCCCAAGGAGCGTTGCCCAACAATACTCCACCACTCGAGTAGTTCATCCCCAGCTGGAGAAACTGGGCGCGTAGTACAAAGAAGAGATAAGCCTCTTCAGCACAAAACAAGTGTCGGATTATTCTCCACCGTGGCAAGGCCCGAGGAAGGTCCGACGAAGGTCCCAGAAGGCGTGTAGCGTAGTCCTTTGCGTACGTATCAACGGCACCACCATCCACCCGAAATTCTCCAACGTTCCCATGCCAGCGGGCATCACTCCACAAATAGTTTCAGTCACTCCGGAAAATCCAAACGGAAAATTTTCCCGCACAAAAAGGCCATTTGCCGTATATACTGATGAATTGTGCGTTTTTGTGCTGCGTGAATAAACAAGAGCTTTGTCCACTGGGGTATGTGGGGACCGGGGGAACTGGGGCAGGGGTATAGTGGATGTAAGTGTATTTGGATGTGTAAGTGTATGTGTATGTGTATGTGATGTAGATGTGTATGTGATGTAGATGTGTTTTTGGACATATATGTGAATGCTGTTTATTACTCTACCACTTTCATCTCGGTCATTAGTAATTAATCTGAGTCTCGGAACAATCTAACTTTACATTACATTCACAAAATGGAAAGTAGGAAAGGAAAACTCGGAAAATTTTTTTTCAAAAACAGTGCCACATCAAGGTGCATTAGGAGACCATAAGATAGCCATAAGACATATCCCATTCCACAACACCCATTCACAAGTCATATCCCATTCATATTACTCTCTACACCTCTACATCTCTATACAGACCCATCTCGACTTCCCTACACTTGTCAGGCGGTCTCCCCATATTCCCCAAACCTGCGGCTTTGTGGCAGATTGCTTTTTTCACATCACCAGATCCTCAGGAAGGTCCCATAATGCAGCAGATGGCTTGGAAAAGTATAAAAGGCGAGGCAAGTCCAGGTAAATCCAGTTTCCTCTCATCATTCAAAACATGTCTGCTTCAGGTAATCACACTCCGGTTGAATCTGCTTCAATCACCTCCAAAAAAGAGGGCTCCGAGTTCGGGTCCCACGATGGCTTTGGCCAAGACCCAGTCAACTTGGCTTCTGCCCCTAACTCATCTCACTTGATGATTTCCTTCTTCTGTCTTTTAGTTGCTTTCGGTGGTTTCGTCTTTGGTTTCGACACGGGAACCATTTCCGGTTTTGTTAACATGACTGATTTCCTCGAGAGATTTGGCCAGGTCCACCCTGATGGAACCCATTACCTCTCCAACAGTAGAGTTGGGTTGCTTGTTTCTATCTTTAACATTGGTTGTGCCATTGGTGGGATCTTCTTGTCCAAGGCTGGTGACGTTTGGGGCAGAAGAGTTGGTATTATGTTCTCCATGGCTATCTACGTTGTTGGTATTATCGTTCAAATCTCCTCCAGCGACAAGTGGTACCAGGTCTGTGTTGGCCGTGCTATCACTGGGTTGGCTGTTGGTACTGTCACTGTGTTGTCTCCCTTGTTTATCGGAGAAACCGCTCCAAAGTCCTTGAGAGGAACTCTTGTTTGTTGTTTCCAATTGTGTATCACTGCTGGGATCTTTATTGGTTACTGTGTCACGTACGGGACCAAGAGACTCAACAATTCCGGACAATGGAGAATTCCTCTTGGGTTGTGCTTCTTGTGGGCCATTTTCCTTGTTGCTGGTATGTTGTCCATGCCTGAATCCCCAAGATACCTTGTGGAGAAGCAAAAGATTGAAGAGGCCAAGAAGTCCATTTCCAGATCCAACGGTGTTCCAGTCGAAGACCCTTCTGTTTACTCCGAAGTTCAACTTATCCAAGCTGGTATCGATAGAGAAGCCTTGGCTGGGTCTGCCTCGTGGACCGAGCTTGTTACTGGTAAACCTGCTATTTTGAGAAGAGTCATTATGGGTATTTTCTTGCAATCCTTGCAACAATTGACTGGTTGTAACTACTTTTTCTACTACGGAACCACGATTTTCCAGGCTGTCGGGCTTAAGGACTCTTTCCAAACCTCCATCATTCTCGGGATTGTCAACTTTGCATCCACCTTTGTCGGGATCTTTGCCATTGAAAGAATGGGAAGAAGAATGTGTTTGTTGGTTGGTTCTGCCTTTATGTTTGTTTGTTTCATCATCTACTCGATCATTGGTTCCATCCACTTGTACAAGGGCTCTGGTTACGACAACAACAACACCTACAAGCCTTCTGGTAACGCTATGATTTTCATCACCTGTTTGTACATTTTCGGTTTCGCCTCCACTTGGGCCGGTGGTGTCTACACCATTGTTTCCGAATCGTACCCATTGAGAATCAGATCCAAGGCCATGGCTCTTGCCACCGCTTTCAACTGGTTGTGGGGGTTCTTGATTTCCTTCTTTACTCCTTTCATCACCAGTGCCATCCACTTTTACTACGGGTTTGTTTTCTCCGGCTGTCTTTTGTTTTCCTTCTTTTACGTTTACTTCTTTGTCAATGAAACCAAGGGCTTGACCTTGGAAGAAGTTGATGAATTGTACGCTCAAAAGATCTTGCCTTGGAAATCCACAAACTGGGTTCCTCCTTCTGCCGAACAAATGGCCCATTCCACCGGCTACGCTTCTGAAAGCAAGCCTGGCGATGAACAAGTTTAATCCTTGTCATTGTAATCATCTTCATTTCATATCTAATGGGTTGCCATTTCATAATGAAAACAATTTAAAACAGTTTATGTGTTTCATGTCCATACTTCATTTCTATCTTAGGGAATCATTGTAATATAAGTTTAATTTAGAGAGTGTAGAGTATTAGTAGAGATTACAATAAGTTAGAGACTACTTACTTTAGGGAGTTCAATATGTTAGAGTATAATTATACTACTGATATTGCTTTAATTATACTAATTGGACTTTACCTAAGGATAACCATTATAAGAGGGATAACTGGTATTTTCCCTGTTTAGGTACTTATCCATTTTACCCAGCCAGTCAAATACTAAATAACTACTCTAATAAGCCTAATTTACTGATATTGCTTTAATTTGAGATAAGTGTAATAGATTTGTTTAATAGATAAGTAATAGATAAGTAATAGATAAGTATAATTAGGGGGTAGCAAATAAAAGATGTATCTAAAAAGTATTAAAAGTATTAAGTGCAGTATTTTTTTTAGTATTATTTTTGTTGCTGCAACGGGCAATTGACCATGAACGTAATCTTGCATAACTTCACTTCAACAAACATATTCCGTTTATACACCTTTATAAGAGATATTTTAGATACATTATAAATAGATATTTTATAGATACTTTATAGATAGTTTATAAATAGATAGTTTATAAATAGATACTTTATAAATTTTCAATGATATATTTGAAATATTCATATTCATACCATTAATTTTGCAGCCAGCAAAAAAATTAAATTCATGAAAGTATAAAGACCCACTTGCTACGCTCTTAGCTCAAGCCCAAACCAGTAGTTGCTCCATGAACTCTGCCCTTCCAACCACGTGCTCTCTCAATTCATCCACCATCCGAGGATTTCCACAAGCTATGAAACACGCCAGGCCCACCGAGTGCTCGATTCCCTGGTCTACTATCTGTTTCATATTTGGACGTCCGTACTTGAAATACACATGGGGAAGTTGCAAGGGTTGACAGCCAATACTACCGTATCTTGTTCCCGTAGTTAGATAGATCACCACGTTGATGTTTGTCTTTCGTAGTTGCTGCAATTCCTGCTTGAACCATTGTAGCGGAACATGATCGCGGATTATCCAAACCAAGGAGATCTTGATGGGGCTCCTTTTCAGCAATTCCATGGCCTCGTAGTAGATCCCAGGAATCCCGTTTCCTCCAGCCACAAACACTGCATGCGAGTGCTTATAAGCCATGGTTTCTGCCCCGTAACTACCCTCTATTGCAACGTGGACGTTTCCCGTATTCCTTTCCAATTTCTCCTTGATCGAGTAAGTGACGCCCTTTTTGATTTGAATGAATAAATGCATCTTATCCTTAACTACAGTGTATGTGAACGGATGGGACTGCCAGAAAGTATCCCAATACAAAAAGTGAATAAAGACGTGACCTCCAGGAACCGGCTCCCAGCCCTCAGGCTTATCTATAACCACCTTGAGAGTGTCTTGGTAGCATTCCACTTTGGAAACACACACCCCAAATGCCACCAAACGGCCAATTCGAAGAATCCGGTCGAAAAGCCAGATGGCTCCACTAACGTAGTAGAACCAGGAGCAGTAAAAGTTCTTGACATGGGCCCAGGCTCCTAGTATAAAGACCAACGCCATGGAAATGTGAAGAAGCAAGAACAACTCGTAGTGGTGCCGCCTCACTACCAAAAGGCCCAGGATAATAATCACAACCCCGCTAATCAAAGCAGCCAATCCAAAGGCCAAATACCACTCGGATCTCTTCTCTAGTAGTAATGAATACGTAGCAGCGTGTATAACCACCAACACCATGATGATTCTCCCTAGCCAGCGATGGTACAACATGAACGTGGCGTAATCCCACGTAGTGACCCACTGCAACAAGTTGTTTCTTCCCCCAAAGAGAACCAAAAGCGGAACCAAGGACGAAGCTAGGCAGCTCGAGCGGACCGCTATGTACCTGGTAAGCGCTCTGGCCGGAGTTCCAAACAAGGGGTCGTTTTCAATTGTGGAATGTCCAGTAAATAGAAGATAAAATGTTAGCGTGGTGGCTGCAAAAAGCACCAAACTCTCTCCTTTAGTGGGAACAAGTAAAGATATAGGACCGGAAGTGTACGGATTACTCCTGAAGCTCTTGTAGGACGACTTTGAAAGAATAGGAATGGTGTAACTACAGGACATTCTCTGCATTAGAACGTCCAAGGCGCTGTAACTTAACACCACGACCCAGAATAAAACGGCAAATCCACCGAAATCAATCGAAGCGTTGTAATTGTTCAAGTATTTGCTGAAAGATTGCCTATACAATTCAATCATACCATCATTAAGTTTCACAGCAGACTCGTGTAAATACCACATATGTGCCCGATGGATTTCCTCTATAGAAACTGTGGTGTTATACTCCTGCAGGCACATCTCAATCAAGGAGTCTATGTGTTCAGGATAGGCCTGGAAATAGCAGTGGGAAATGGTACCCAAGTCATGGAAATCCCGGCAGTAGTCACTGGTTGTGCCTTTGACCACACTTATCTGGTAATTACAACTGAGAAAAGCAATCTTGGACTGCTCGAACTTGTGGAAGGGAGCCCCATTGAGCGCCAATTCGGGTGTCCAGTATACGAGTAATCCAACCAAGAGCGCTATACACGTATAATGGGCCGCTTTGACATGGCGGACTTTGAAAAGGAGTAGTATCAAGAGACATACTGAGACTGACAAGAGCATCTAGTAGTTGCATGATGAGATAAGATTATCATTTGAGATGAGGTTATGTGACTTGGCAATCCCGAAATCGGACTGTAAAGGGAAGTGTGGATCCATGTGATTAAGGGGAAGTAGAGAAGTAGAGAAGTAGAGGAGTAGAGAAGTAGGGAAGTAGTGAAGTAGAAGTAGATAAGTAGTGAAGTAGATAAGTAGTGAAGTAGTGTCTAGATAAGCAGGTTAGATAAGCAGTGTTTAGTGTTTAGATAAGTATAGATTATACTTTGTTTAGTTCTTAGTGTGTGCTTAGTGTGTTTATTAGATACGTAATGAAAGTTACTATTAGATATCCAGCGTATACAATGTATATCAACCTGGAATAGAATAAACAACAACTGAAACCATTATCTTGGTGTATCTCGGCGGACGTAAACACACTTGGGTAGTATTGGGTTGGGTTTTGAACACCTTTATAGAGAACGGAGATCGAATTGTTGTTGTGTCTGCAATCTGAAGCAGATGCTTACTAATTCGAAGTTTAGAAGTAACTCCAATTTTACACCACAAGTATATGATTCCTAAAATGAGACCAACGAAATAGACCTGATTATCAAGTACATTTCCCAGGATATCATGGAAAACTCTTATCAGACCAATACATATATCATATAACAAGCACATAAATATATCTTCATACATCTTCATACATCATATACACATTATATATCATACAATCTCGTAGATTTGCTCATCTATATCATATATCATATAGCTGCAAATCATAAAACCCAAACATGAAATGAGAACACCCAAACTGCAAAATACGAAAAGGCCCAAACTTCAACGTATAAGGCCAATCTAGAATAATGAATTCTTAATTCATCCCAACCGTAAGAAGATCTAACATTTTCGCCATGTCGTGTAGTCCTCTAGAACTTTCCTTTCTCCAAGCATCGAATTCCGCTTGATTCCTTAAAAAGTCTTTCCCCAAGAACATTTCATAGTGGAAATTCTGGGAAACCACACGGAACTCGTGGGTAAAGCTGCCCCACTCGGGGATTTGAAAGGAGACTTTGACCACACGGCTAGGAACGGAGATCCTGGAGTACCCTTCGGCTGTATACGCCCAAGATTCGGGTAAATCCGTCGGCACTAGTTTCGCCTTGTTGGCCAAATCCTCCGAGATATAGCTATGTTCGGAGATGGAGATCATTCCCTGGAACGTGTCCTGCTTTATTGAACTCGTCTGTAAGTCCTTTGGAAACACGGAAACCTGATAACACTCCTCTTGAAAGAATAGATAGTCCAGTGGTTGGTCGTGCCAGGTGGGAACCATATGGAAAACGGGGCCGGGATAGGCCATGGGTTTGGGTACCCGACATTCATACCACCACCCGTTGGAAAACCTCACTAGGAACTCGTCATAGGTCAAGTCTTTAGCTAGGTTGTGGATGGCATTTATATATACGCTGCCGTTGATACCTATAACATACGGGTCTGGTCTAAGACAGTCCAAGGACTGTGGGAAGTAGAGCTGGAGATACGGACACCGGTCAAATGCTTTCATCACCTTTATACCGCTTTCATAGTTGGAACAACGAAACGCCAGCATACGTGTAAACTCCTCTTTATACCGCTCATGTCTCTCCTCCGGCGTACTGTCTAGACCAAGAAGCCACTCCCGGAGCTCCGAAAACCTTGTAAAGTTTTCGATTTTCAGTTTATTGGAGAGAATATGGCTGAAGGCGATTTTATTGCTGTATCCAATGGATTTAAAGAGAAGTTGGTAGACAAGTGCTCCTTGGAACGAGGGGAGGGTCTGTAGGTGCTCGTAAAGGGTCCGCAAGAGCAACTCGGGGGAATCGAATGCGGATTTAGGCACTCGGAAGGGTTTCATATCAATCAATTAAATGTGGTCCTAGTTGTATTCATATTTTTTTTAGAATTATTTATTAATGTGGCCTTGTATTTATTATTTATTATTTATATTTATTATTGTTTATTTTATTATCTAAATATTTAGAACTATTGATATGTTTCAAAATCGTTTATTGTTAAACAAGTTTCTAACACAGTTGTACTTACATAATCTTGTTAGTAAATATACTGAAAACATAACCCAGTCTTATATAAAGAACAATAACGATCCCCTTTCCAAGCCATCTGACAAATGAAACCACATATAATGTAGCCTCTTGTATCTATCAAGAACATTCACTATATGGAAAATTGCAACTCCTTTCACCTGCATATGTATGAGAAGGGCCGAAGGCTTATTGGGTTACACAGCATATACTCATACTCAATTATACTCTCATACTCTCATACTTATACTCATCATACTCTCATACTCTCATACTATCACTATCATATATCTTATCTACTCGCTGGCCTCTTAGTAATTATCACACGTTCCATTTTTTTGTTCTAGACCGTTGGCTTATATATAAGGCGATGAGGCTGCATACCCAATGAACCGCAAACATGTCGCTTCAAAGCTCCCATCTTAAAGAAGAATACGTGCCATTGAGGGAAATCAGAAGGCCCATTCCCCCGGTTCTAGACCACCAGAAAATCGAAGCCATGGTGTCCACCTTGAACGGAAAGCCCATGGCCCTGGCCACTTGCTCCATAGATAAGATCACCCCGGGCGAATTGCCGCCCGTGGATGTCTTCAAGGTGAGAGAGAAAGGGAAAACTTACTACTTTGCCTTTGGAGGCTGCCACAGGTTCCAGGCCTACGATGCACAGAAGAAAGAGGACACCATGGTCAAATGCAGAATCCTACCTGCTACAAGAAACACCTTGAAAGTGTACTTGGGAGGCTCTGTGGATGAGATGTTTCAATAAATAATCAAATAACATCTATTTCTCTATATACCTTCTAATCTTAAGTCCACACTTGCAAGTGTTCGTAGAAATCTATTCTCTTTTCTTTGCCCGTGTTGAAAGCAACCTGCTGTCTCACTTCGTCCACCATTTTGGGGTGTCCACAGGCAACAAAGGCTACCGAGCTGCCCTCGCCAACAAGCTCGGAGCTGACCATGCTTGGGATGTTGGGTCTACCGTGAATAAACCTAACGTGTCTGAACCGAGCGTGCACGGGGAAGTGTTCTGGAAGCAGGTCGGAATCGTAGCTCCCGATTTCCCTGTATCCCAGTTTCTCCTTTTCGGTGTCTTCCTGAGAAGAACCATCACTTTCCTTGCAGTCACTGTCCAACTCACTAACATACCCATGTAACTGTGTTTCCGGCTTAGTAACGTAGATCTCGGTCTCAACCCTGGTACCCTTCAAGAGATCCAACTCCTCGTGGAACCAGTTGAGGAAGTTGTAGTCCCGAATCACCCAAATCAACTTGAGGTTTTGTGTCATGTCCTTTTTCGCAGCCAAATGATACGCTTCAGAGAAGATCCCTGGAATCCCATTACCCCCGGCAACCAAGACGGCTGTATGGTAGTGCTTGATGTTACAGCCTTCAAGACCTCCACCGTATGGTCCTTCCACGGTAACTCGAATGTTTTTTTTCATTCCGGGAAGTTGGGCCAATTCCTTTTGCAACTTGAGCGTGATTCCCTGTTTGACCTTGACGTAGAAGTTGATCTGGTTAGGCAAGGAGAGGTAGGAGAATGGATGCGACTGGAAGAAATAGCCCTTTTGTAAGAAGTAGACGTAGCCGAATTCGCCTCTAGATTTCCACCATTTTGGTAAAGGCACCTCCATCTTGATCAAGTCCCCGTTAATCAACTTGACTTCAACTTTAGGGAAACCAAAAATAAATAATCTGGCCACCCTGACAACTCTGTCAAACGCCCATACAGCCACAGAAGCATACATGAACTGAATGTACCCCAAATCCAACACGTGTCTCCAAGCACCTGCTATAAAGAGAGCGGCAAGCACTATGTGACCAACTAGGAAAACTTCGTAGTAGTTTCTTCTGAGAAACAAAAAGGATTGGGCAAAGAGAAATCCACCACAAATCATACCGATAATTCCCCAGATAATATACGTTTCCTTCATGCCTTCCGCGTAGTAATGACCATACAAAAGGGAATATAAAATCGAATGCAAGATCAACATGATTATAAATACTCGCGACACGTACTTGTGATAAGTGATGAAGGCAGAGTACTTGATCCCAGTTATCCACTGTAACAAGTTGTTTCTTCCAGCGAAAAGAATAAGCAATGGGATGTTAATGGTTGCAATGATCCCACATCTAACAGCAAGATATCTATAAATAGCCAGGCTCTTCTTGGGGTAAAAGACGTCTCCGTTTATGTAGTATACCCCTTCCCCAATGAATACGGCACATATAACCGTGAATGCTAGCAACACGACCGTTTCCAACCGTGAAGGAACCAACATCTGGAAAAACGGAATTCTCTTGAAAACAACTTCATTCTGTTTGCTTGTGGAAAACGTGGCGGGCACAACCAAGTGCTTCTTCACTGTATCTACAAGCTTGAATCCCTTCAGTCTGATAAACACCAGAGGAAACAACACTTGCAACCATTTGTGTAAGGCAAACAAGAGCATAACACCAAACCAGTACCCTATCAAGGCGAATCCGTACTTACCGCCCTTGTTGTAATTCCCGTAGAAAAGCTCATAGGTACGCAAGGTGATATGGATGGATTCGTGGGCAAACAGAACTGGCATTGTCACAACTCCTTCACTCAAGGTGGAGTTTGCTTCGGATATAGAACCGGCATGTTGATTGAAAAAAGCCAAGCCTTGATCGAAATCTTGTTCCGTGAGTGTAACATTGTAGGTTTTTTGACAGGTATGGATGGCATAGTCGATAGTCTTCCTGTCAAATGACGACACATCTTGAAGGCATCCGACGAGGGTAGCTACACCAACCTCGGAAGAACAGATACACGATCGGCTGGATTTACTGCTGCAGAACTTCAAGCCAGATTGACTAATCTGGTAAGAGCAGGCAGAATATCTTGTCTCGTGCTTACTGTTAAACTTGAAAGAAACCGCTTCATGGCCATATACCAGGGATGTCAACACTAATAACGTCAAGGGTAAGGAAAACTTCATGTGCTTGATAGAATTAGTGGTTCAGAAAGTCAAATCATGTAAGAATTTGCAGCCTATTTATTTCAGAAAATTTACATTGAAAAGAGGGAAAAAGACCCCCAGATGCTTATGGTTAGGATCATTTAGACGTATCTTTATGTTGATGCAGAGGTGGTGCGATCCTAAGGCGGAGTCATGATTGGTTCCTTTCATTGCATGCCTTAATTACACTCCTCATTGCGAAACAAGAGAAGAATGTCACAATGAAAAACCTAAAACAAGTTCTTGGCAAAAGCAAGGTGTTAGAGTTGCCGTAGGGGCTTTATTTTTTAATCCCCTGTTGATATGTGCCAATTCTATTGATCTAGTAATCGTTACGTTGCATCTTTCAAACAATCTCGGAAAAGGACAAAATGATGTTTGGAAATTTCCCAATTAGATTGCAACAGCAAACCACAGTTTGCTGGAACCATATAGGGATACCTTGGGAGTAATCATTGTAAATTATCGGTCCCTCATAGCACCCTCGTCACAGAGAGGCTGATATCTGGCAGGTTTCAGGTCCCACCTTGGCAGGTGCCTTTCTCCACTGTTGCCTTTGTGTAACATACACTCCGCAATCGGTAGGGAAGAAAATATTTCAAAATTGCACCCAATGAAAGGTTGGAAAGATTTCGAAAGATCCGAAGGAATTAGAGGCTAGACACATGCCTTGGATGACGTGTACTGTTGAGCACAAAGCGTGTTGTCATAACAAAAAAAAGATCGGCTTTATATGAAAATTAACAAAGAACCAGGGCAAATTAGCACGGAAGACTTGGAGAATTCAAGTGTTCAACATGCTCCGATCCTATGAGGGGTCAATGCCATCAGATAATACGACTCCTTACTGTACGGACAATTTCAGTTTCTTTTTCTGCCCTCGGTACTTCCAAAATGTGGTACTTTGCCAGCCCTATTAGGAAAGCCTCGCGTTCCGCTACATTCTCTTCGCTCGGGTACATTCCCTTATATAATTGCATAAACCCGGCAATAAAACTCGAGCAAGCACATAAAGAGCAGTTGAGTCGATACAAACGGGCCTACTGCCGTCGCTTGAATCTCTTCTATCCCGATACATCCCTCGGCAATTAACAATTTCCTCGTATTTCTCGTATTTCTTGAGTGTCCATATGTAACAAAAAACAAAAAAACCTAAAAAATAAATAATAAAACCCTTTCAAGTTTACTACAACATTGCATAACTTGAGCAGTTATTTTTTATGAAAACGCACGCCAAACTACAAGTCTTTTTAATCGTCATTGTGTTTGAAATAGTTAGTGTAGCAACTCGGTGTTTGAATCCATGGATACTCTTGCACCTTCGTCCGGATAACTAGTTGCAATCTTCTTTTCCTTGTAGAGCATCCAGTTAAACCACACTGCAATCACTATCCAATACAAGTTGTAGCTGATCACACTGCCGTAGGTGGCTGAATTAGTCCAGCCAAAAATGGCAGTTGCAACCATCCACCAAGCCCCATCGTCCTGTAATTCACCATTACAACAATTCACGTGCCAGACAGATTGCATTATATCGTAAGAACCTGGCCCATGGCCCGTTTCGCTGACGTCGAAACCATCACACTTGTCAATAAACCTCTGTAATTCAAAGTTCCAGATCCCCTTGGAAAATAAGCCTGCAGCCACAAGATACAAAAACCCGGTGGAAACGATAAGAAACCATTGTAGGGACATTGTGTTTCCCGATTTGTACAAGAAAATCCCAATTAGAGTCCCTAAAACCAAGGCCAAGACCAACGAATTGATAATAGACGATCTGGACGTGTTCTCGTTGATCCCAATGCCTCCAATGAAGACAATCGCTTCCATACCCTCTCTAAGGGTGGTGACAAAGGGGAGAATGAACAAGGCGTACTTCTCGGAAAAGTTGGAGAAAGAGGATTTCCCTTGCATCCCAATGTAATCTCCCCGATTAACAATATCGCCGAGCTTTCTCTTCCATTTCTCTTGCATTTTGTTGATTCGGAGTAATTTTGCACCCATCACCGAAATCACAATACTGGAGATGATCGAAAAGACACCTTCCCAGTAGTGTTCAGTCATGGACCAGAGATCACGCTCAAACACGTAGAAGATGAACAAGATGCCACTTCCTACAAAAAGACACACAACTAGCCCCAATAAACCACCTACCCATATTTGGAGTTTCAAGTATTTGGCCAAATCCGAGTTGGTTTTGTTGGAGTCGAGTAGCTCTTCATTCTGCTCTTGTTCGAGAAGAGGCTCGGTATATGAGTCGCCTTGGGTTTTGGTTGTGTTTTCCTTAAATGCTTGATGGACAAACGAAAGAAGGACCGAGATGATAATGGCCAGCTCTAGTGTTTCTCTCAACACGATGAGAAAAATCTGGACAGAGAAATCGAACTTCATTTGTGGATCTTCTGTTAGTTGTTTCAATATCCTGGTTAATCGAAATCCTGGTTTGAATCAAAAATCCGTTGGTGTGGTTTCTGCGTTGGTGTGGTTTCGATATGTAGAGTATGGTATCTCTTTTGTATTCACACTATAATGTACCCAGCAGCTGATCACGACGCAGGTCTAATACTCCGAGATCAATGAAATAAACTAGTGTTTCGAAGAACAAACTCATTACTGATCAAAAAGATTACTGATTAAAAAGATAAAAAAAACAAGGCGCAGTGCACAAAACCAAAATGCGACCTCGGTATTGGTAATGAATCAAGTGTTGTCGTGGATAGAGAGTATCCAGATGGATCGGAAGCCTCGGCCCGGTCACTAGGGGGCTTGTGCTTCCGGTCCGTCTCTCCCGATCCAACTGGGGGCAATTACAATGATAGTGAACCTTTAAACCATGCTGGTAATTGTATTTTACATTAGCCAATTATCAATGCCGTGCAAGTGAACGGCATAGATATGGTATCCGGCTTGCTGGAATAAGGGTTATTGGATGTGTAATTAAGCCCTTGTTATGCACCTTGTTAATTAATGCAAGTAGTTACTCATAATGCAAGTGGTTATGCAAGTATACTATATCACAACAGATAACTATCCTATATATTGCAATCAGCAAGCTCTACATCAAGTCCATGTTTGTTTTGTCATTAGTCATAAGTCGTAAAAATGCTATATTCTTATAGTAACTTCGGTGTCATGGATGAACACAACAATTACATCCGATATTATCAAAGTAACGAGGTCCCCATTGTTGGTGACCAGGTAAAAATCACCGACATCTGCAACCTTCCAATATCGATTAAACGTGGTGTCCGTTTCAAGACGAGGGATTCTCTTCAAAATCAAGTCCCAATGGATATTGCACCCTTGAGCCTTTATTGTATTTGACCTAGCCTCTAATAGGTCCAACGATGGAAGTGTAGACCACAAAAGTCGATCTATTTTGTTATGGGACACATCAAGATGGGTAAGCGTTTGCGGAAGAGAGAGCAAGGAGAACACTTCGGAGGTCAACTCGGAATTGTTCAACAGAAGCTTCTTCAACGCAGGAGGGAACACTAGTTGCTCCAACTCCTCGGCAACGTACCCATTTATATATAATTCTCTCAACTGCTCTAAGCCCAGCAAAGAACGCATTAGTTGGGTCAAGCTTCCCTTGCATTCTTGCTTCAGACTAATGAAAAGTTTGATTAGATTTGGCGGAGGCCGTAATTGACACGCTTGCCGTATGCTGAGCGTTAGGTGTAATGCAGAAAAGTTCGATTGGGACAAGTGTGCGTTTTTAAGCCTAGTACCGGAGAAATCCAAACAAGCCCTGGCAAATGGCAAATTATCCACATTATCCAAGGGATTCAAAGAAAGATTCAAGCAATTGAGAGAGCAAAGTTGATGGATATTTGTGTTCTCAATGGATTGCAAAGATGCATTTTCGATGATGAGGGTATATAGGTGCAAGGGGAAACACAAGTAAGGAGCGTGTGTGTCAAAGCCAACGTCGTAGAATTCCAATACTCTTAAGGAATCTGGGAATTTGATGTTTGAATTCACGGTTATAGGCGATCCACTGTAGCCTTTTCGGAGGATGAAAGAAGTGATATTCGTAGGTAAGGTGATACAAAAGTGTGCGCCTCCCTGTAGAGAAGGAGTTTTCAAAGAATGAATCTCCAAGGTTTTGAGATTAGGTGGATAGGCGACATTTAGTACATTGGGATCGTTAATAGTGCAGTAGCAAATATTCAAGTCTTGCAACATTGGGAAGCGTTCGAGATGCATGGTTTTCAAGGTGGTGTTTCGAACAGTTAGTTTCCGTAAAGTGGTTGGGAGTGGGAACGGGTGGTGGCCAAAAAAGTCCACAGTGTCTTCCACATAGCAGCCATAATATGTGAAGGAATGCAAGTTGACAAGGTAGGAGAAGTCTATGGAGTGTTTCTGCAGGTAAAGAACGTTTATTGCGGAGATCTCGACTTCTCTTAGCGAGGTTGGGAATCCGGCATCGACAAAGACACCAACATGAAAGAGGAACAAAGACTTCAACGTTTGCGGTAAGACACTTACACAGAAGTGGGATACAGAGTGGATGCTCAACTGTACTAGAGTAGCAGGCAAGGACGAAGAAATCTTCATATTACTCAACTTTAACTTTGTGATTTTGGGGGGCAATTCATGGGTTAGCAAATCACACGGGGGCGTATAACAAGTAACCGTAAGACTGTTGATGTTGTCTAGTTCCTCAAGCTTGGGCAAGTCCCTCAAGTCCATGGGAAGCCCACAATGGTCGAGCTTTTTGAATTTGTTAAGAATAGCCGGGTCTACCGTTAGCACTCTTTGCAATTCTCTAAACTGAAGCCGATTCGGCGTGAAGACGTTCTTGTTCAAGAGTATGGGCAAGACTCTAAAGTCAACAAAGGTCAAGGAAGGGGTGAGGGTGACCCAGTCGGAGTCGTTCTTACACCCATGCAACACTATATTATCATACTTCCGAAGGTAGGCAAAGACACCAAACTCGGAGTCGTTGGCTATTTCTTCGACATCTCGTGGCGAAAGGTACAGAAACACCTTGTGGATGATCTCGGGAGGAAGCGTGCACATACCTAGCGTCTAAAATCAACCTGCTAGTGGGCCAAAAAGGTACTCTCTCTATCTTCTCTTTCGGTATAACCTATATAACCATTATAAAGGCTTACAAATGCGGCATCTGAATTTTCTGATCTGCAAATTCTTAGTAATCAAAGGAAAAGTGATAAGATTGGTTATGGCTTTTTTATTGTGTATTTGCAGCGCAGTTGGATTCGTCACAGCACCAGATCTCTCATCATTCCACAGTAACCAGAACACAGGAAACACAGTAAGCACAGTGAACACAGTTTTCATGTGACACAGTTTCACAAACCTCGCTAATGATTTAGAGAAAGACGTAGAATTGTGAAGTATCAGTAGTTAACAGTAAGTTATGACTTCACTAGTTGATCATTACTAAAAAAAATTACTAAGCAGTTGACTAGTTAACTATCGGTAACTAGTAGATATCACTAGATATCACTATCACTACCCTACATGCTAAGAAATTAATATAATACATTAATAATTCATGCCTCCCTTTCTTTTCGGTTTCTTGTCATTGCGCTCTCCGCTAGGCGGAGGTCTCTTTCGCGTCATGAACACCCCTGCTCCAGCCTGGGAACTGCCAATCCGCCCATGGTTGGTCTGGCGTTCTACTTCACTTCGCGTGGGCACATACGAGTCGGTTCGAAGACCCTCTGGTTTCTCGTGTTTTTCTCGTCTGAAAGAATCTGGTCTATAAGAATCTCTTTCTGGTCTATAAGAATCTCTATATGTATTCCTGTTGTCTGGCCTGTCGTGCCTGTCACTTCTATCTCTTTCAGGTACATACGAATCGGTTTCGGTCCGGGGCTCTGGTCTGTACGTGTCACGTCTAGCATCATCACGTCTAGTATCGTTGTGTCTACCCTCATTATGCCTGGAAGCTTGTGTATCCTTCGATTCCAGATCTACTGGTTTGTTCTTCATCCCTCTAAATCTCTTGGTGTCAATCTCATGACTATCTTCGAATCTCGGCATTTCTTCGGGCTTGATAGGCAAGGGATCATTCTTGAAAAACTCATGGTTCAACGCATCCAAAGCGTTCATTCTTTTATATGGATCCAATGTAAGCAACCCGCTTAACAACTCGATCCCATCGGGGGGCATAAGAAGCTTGAACCGTGCTTCCAACGTTCTCTTGCAAGTCAAGCCAATGTTGAAATCAGACTTATTAGGAAGTTGTGCAGCATGCGTCCAATTTATAGGCGGACCCACCAAACTGAAAACCAACTGCGCCTGATGCACGTCGCTATTCCCCACCAAAATCGGTTTATGTGTGAATAATTCTCCAAAAACACACCCAATCCCCCAAAGATCCACCGCCGTGGTGTATTTTCTTTCTCCCAAAAGCAATTCAGGAGGCCTATACCAACGAGTCACTACAAGTCCGGTGTAATTACGTTCTCCTCCTCCAGGTCCTCCTCCTAGTTTTGGACAGTTTCCGTGGTAAGTTCTGGCCAAGCCGAAATCTGCAATTTTCAAAACTCCGCCTCCAATTAAGATATTGGCAGCCTTTATATCTCTATGCAAGAATTTCTGGTCGTGTATGTATTGAATCCCATGAAAGAGTTGTTTCATTAGACACTTCTTCTGTGCTAATTCGAGTCTAACGTTTGGGTTTTCGAGAAGTCCAACCAAATCGGAAGACATATACGGAGAAACCGTGTAAAATGAGCCACGCTGGGTGACCAATTCGGAAGGGTTGGACGTTTTCGGGGATTCATGGATCATCTCGATCAATTTCAAGATATTCTTATGGTCCAACTGCTTCAAAATCGTGATTTCTCGTAACGCTGTTATAGGAAAACCTTCCTTAGCCGAGTGGTTTATTAACTGCTTGATTGCCACCAATTCTTTTGTCTTTTTACATCGAGCCTTTTGAACCACGCCAAAGGTTCCCTGGCCCAATTTTTCAATTATTTCGTAATTTGAAAGCTTAGCCATTGCGGAGCTAGAACGATTGGACCTTGGGCGAGCCAGCCTGGCTGAAGTGTCACTTTTCAGGCTCTCTTTTAGCGTATTCCTATCCACACTCTTGGTTGTTTCCGAAGCTCCTTTGGGTGTATTGGGCAAGGTAGACCCTGTTTCGAGCCGCAAGGAATCGGTGTCTGGATCCTTGGGTGCATCCGGCTTCCCGTTCAGGACTTCTACAGGCTCATCTGTCTTTGCTGTGCTGGACATATGGGAATGTTTGTTAATCTGTGAAGAGCTGAATTTAGAATTTCCACAGATTCAGCGAGCAAAAAAAGAGTGAAAAGTGAAAAGTAAAGATCGTATAAGAAGTCATGTGGGTACTAATACTCTACATTTATAAAACTAAACATGAATTAAATTAAAGAATTAAAGAATTAAATATGCTAATGCTCATTACGCTGTGATTTTTTTTTTAAACTGTGAACTTGTCGTGTTGCTTTCTGGCCTTACTCAACTTGATACTTTCTCTCACATTGAACCCTTCGTTCAAAAGTAAAGTGGTCTCTTCCAACTCTAACCCAGCTGTTTCTGGTAATAAGAAAAACACGAAAAAGAATGCAATAAGACACAAGCCACCAAAGAAGGAAAATGTCCCTGTTGGGGTGATGTTCTCCAACATGGTCAAGAAAGTAGACGCAATCACAAGAGAACCAGCCCAGTTTGTACCTGCCGCATACATCCCTCCGATGGATCTGACGTTAACATCAGAGAATAACTCGACACCAGCCCAGGCAGCGTTACCAATGCCTGTAGCATACCCAGCAACATACAACACCATTGAAATAATCACTACAATGCCCCAGCCTGAAATCCCACGATGGCCGATTTCAAAGCCAGTATCTCCAAACTTGACTCCCAAGTAATGGAAGGCAACAGCACAGATAATCATAGCAATCATCATCACTGGCATACACACCAACAAGATCTTACGTCTACCAACTTTATCGATAATCATAAGAGCCACGCAGGTGAAAACAAAGTTTGTTGCAGCCACAATGATGGAAACAGCCGTTGGGTTGTTGAAACCAAGAGTCTCGAAAATGGTAGCACTGAAATACATCAAAGAGTTGAAACCTGTAAATTGTTGGATCCCTTGAAGACCACAGGCAAGAATCAACGCTCTAAAGTTCGCAGGCTTGGTGTGGATGATTTTAATCGAGTTCCATGCTTGTTGCATTGGGTTGTTCCCTGGAACAACAGAGTTAGAGGCAATCATATCGTCCACAACAGCGTTAACATAGGCAGGAGAGGCGTTGGAATGTGTCTTCTGCAACACCTCACGTGCCTTTTCAATCTGGTTGTTCATAATGTAGAATCTCGGGGTATCAGGCAAGAACCAAAACAAGACAAACTGAAGAACAGGAGGAACCATACATAACCCAACACTGATTCTCCAGCCGTGGTTCACATGCGTAAGCCCCCAGTTGATAAAGTATGCAATCAATTGACCTCCTGTGATAAACAAAACGTTGGTAACAATCAATCTTCCTCTATACCTTGAAGGTGCCAATTCACTCAACATCAAGGGAGAAATCAAAGATGCAATCCCAACACCCCAACCAAGAATAAATCTACCGACAATCATCGTCCACACAGTCTTGGCAGCTAATTGGACAATGGTACCAACTACAAACACCACGTTAGAGCCCAATAGTACTCGTTTTCTTCCTATTAAATTGGCCAAAATCCCACTCAAAATGGCCCCTAAAAAGGCGCCCAACGAGGTGGCGGATGTGATGAACTCCTTGTCTCCCAGGGTCAAGATTTTGCCGCCCAAATCCGTTCCGATATTGACCAAGGCGGACGAGATGTATCCCGTGTCGTACCCAAACATGAATCCTGATATCGACGACACTAGCGTAAGAATAATCACGAGTCTGGTGGGTCTTCCGTGGAATTCCTCATCTATTGAGTCTGAGCTATCGCGACGGACCACTTTGTTGGTTGTGCTCGAGGAAGAAATGTCATTGGTTTCAACCTGTGATGTCAATGGCTTGGACATGTTTGTATTTGTTGAAGAAGAAATAATTGACAAAAAAAATTGACAGAAAAATTGTTAACTTTATGGGATTAATTTTATAGCTGAGGAGAAGAGATTCGGCGAAAAAATCGCGCGCCTACCGAGAATACGCCCAAAAACGTCGCACAAAGAGGGGAAGTAGACTGTATATTGGGTAAAATTCCAAAGGTATGGGCCAATAAAGATTAGGAGCTTTTGTTTGATTCGCTGAAACTAGTGGTGAGTAATTAGCACAAGGTGGTTGACCTTTCGGCGAATTCAGAGGTCACGTGTGAATGGTGGATCTTAATGAACATATAAAATTGATAAGATGATAAGAATATGATAAGAATCAACTGACAGAATCAACTGACAGAATATCAAAAAGGTCACTGACAGAATAAACAGGCATAAAAATGAATCACAGTGAAATGTCATTTTAAGTGGTACATTTTAAATGTTGATACGTTTTAAATGAATACTGATGTGTTTCAAATGGTTCTTGATAATCTCCATAAAAATCACTTCGATAATCCGCTCTGATTATATGTAACATAATCTACATAAATGGTTCACTAATAATCTACATAAATCACAGATAGTATAATGATTAACAGATAATTTACATAAATCATAGATGAGTTTTATGAAAACACTCCACTTTGATAGTCTTAGCTTTCAACAAAATTCCTGGTGTACCTCTAAGTATTATCATGTAAGTAATTTGTGAATAGAGCAAAAATCAAGTAAAACTTATCACATCTGCTCTTCATAACTGCACACTACATTTTGTTACCATTTTCGTACTATGTATTTTTATTAATGTTAAAGTATCAATACTTCGTTTTGTAAACCGTAGTTTACTTCTTGGATGGAGGATCGAATCTGATCTTTCTGTTCTTGATTGGTTGCCACTTGAACTTCTTAACCCAGACACTCAACAAGTACAAGGAGGAGACAATGACAATAGCCTTCAAACCCCATTTCTTTCTGTCATCGTGTTCTGGTTCAGCAGCCCAGTTCAAGAAGGTGGTGACATCCTTGGCCATTTGGGAAGTGGTAGCTGGAGTACCATCTTCGTATTCAACAAGACCATCAAACAAAACTCTACTCATAGCAATAGAACCACCTGGGAAGTAAGGGTTATAGTTAGAGCCTGGAGGTAAGACAACACCTGCTGGAGGTTCATCTGGGTAACCAGTCAAAAGAGAAAAGATGTAGTCAGCACCACCGTGTCTGGCCTTGACAATCAAAGACAAATCAGGAGGCAAAGCACCTTGGTTGGCGGCTCTGGCAGCTTGTTCGTTTTCATAAGGAGCTGGCAAGTAGTCAGCCAACTTACCTGGTCTCTTTCTAGCGTTACCTTCATCATCTGGTTCGTCATCATATTCTAATTCCTCGGTGAAAGCCTTGGCTTCACTGGCAGTGTGAGAGACACCAACAAGGTTTCTCCATGCAATTCTGTCCAACGAGTGACAGGCGGCACACACTTCCTTGTAAACCTGGTACCCTCTTCTAATGGATGCATGGTCAAACGTCTCAAACATGCCGTTGTGGGACCAGCCGTAGGCTGGTGGATGTAATCCGTGCTCAGCAGCGGTCATGGCACTGGCAGTCATGGAATCCTGGTACAACATGTAGGATGCAGTTAAGCCAGTCAACCCGACAGAGCCGGTGACGAACTTTTGCACCAATGGGGTAGCAAACTTGGCCGATTTGAACATATTCAATACAGTTATTAAGCTTATGTGTTTTTTTTTTTTTCAAGAAAGATTTTCTCTATAAATCGTGAATGGTTGGTACTGCTTCCTGCACCTGGCGTGGAAATTTTTTGTGTTTGGTGGAAGATGAACAAAAGGTGTGATTTGATTGGCCGAATTGGGGCCTTTGGATGATGGGTATCAGTAAGAGCGAGGGATTGGATGGTGAGGTTGTTAGGAATCTAGAGAGTGATGGTGTGTAAGATGGTGTGTAAGATGGTGTGTGTGATGTGGCAGTTTATGTGATAGTTTATGTGAAAGTGTATGTTATAGTGTGGAGTAAAATGTGTAGGTGCTTTCATTTTATGGCTGCAAAAGAGGGAACGTTAAATTAGTACACCAAATAATACAACTTCATTTATACATTTTGCAACATAATTTATGCCTGCTGAGGTGCATTTTAAAGATGATATTCCTTAAAGTAGGTAGGTAAGTACGACTACCCAGGGATGTAAGTTAAGAGTTATAGGTGGTGAGTGATGAGTTGAAGATGGTGAGCGATGAGTCTAGTGATGAGTATAGTGATGAGTATAGTACTTAGCCTAGTGATGAGTAAAGTAATAAGCCTAGTTATAATTCTAGTGACAAGTATAGTGAGTCTGTTGCAGTGATAAGGTTATTGTCTTTTCTCACTATTGAGTCTAAAGTTGACACATTTACCACCACTAGTTACTCATCATGATGTTCCCTACAAATCTCTACCCAATGAATATGAATCATCTCAGAGTTACCGCGCGGGGGTCGAACCCGTAACCTTTTGATAGCCTCGCAACATCAAACTCTAGCCTGTAAAAAAAACCATGGTGCAATCCTTATACATTACAGGCCTCAACCTCTTGTGTATTCCTTAGCATCGTCTGAAGATACTGATCCTTTAATTCTGTTTACAACTCATCTTAAATAGCGCATTCTTCCGCATGCCTCGGCACGTGCATTATGACGAGAGAAGCCCAATTTATGCATCATAGTCATTGGGTTTTCCCTAGCCTGTTGTTCCAGACATATCCCTGGGTCGTTATTCCAGATCAGAGAAAATTGACAACATTATATATATTTTTCTGCCTGTTTACGCCTCAATCACACAGCAATTATTTAAATTGCAAAACTGGGGATCGTATTTCAAATCAATTCAAAGAGTATTAAAATGAGTATTTAAAATAACTCGATTTTTCAAACTTAAATTTATTTGCAATTCAAAACATTGCTTCATGTATGAATCACGTTTCTTGAATAATCCAACAGCTTTTTATTTGGGTCCATATTCTATAGTTAAATAGTTGAAATAGTTGAAATAGTGGAAACAAAAAAAAAAGATTAAACGAAAACAAAAAAACAACAAATCATGAAGATTTCCTTAATTAAACTTTTTATTAAACTATTATTATTTACCAATAAGAGAGAAACCGCATCATGTTCCATGTTTTTGTTTCTTTTGATGTAGATCAACAGGATCAAAGAGGTCCAAGTGGCTCATAAGAATTGACTGAGTTCGTAAGAATTGATTGAGTTCAAGAATTGATTGATTGACTGCAAGGTTTGGTAAATTGATTCATAATAAAACATCCTAGTTGCAAAATATAACCCATAGCAAGACAATTTAACAGTGGATCTACAATTTCAGTAATATTTCTTATAATAAAATGAGTATTGTGTTCTCTGTTTTCTATTAGTCTATAAACAAACCGGTATTTCCTACCATTTCTCCTCGGGGTTCTTCTTGTATTCAACATAGTCTTCCCATTTGAAGACACTCAATTCAGTTTCATTCTGAATGCCCAACTCCCATAAGCTCTTTTCATTGGAGACATCTGGAGATGTCAACACCCAATCTGAATCATTTTCGAAATTGATAACCAAATTCATGGACTTGGATCCGTGGGCCACCGTATAAATCTTGACAGTATCATAAGCGATGTTACGATATGGTCTAAGGCCACCGGTTGTGTTGATGATTTCTTGAACTTGTTTCAACAATTGGGCTGGGGTAGTTTCCTTCAAGTTAATTCCGTTCAAAACGTAGTTCTTGACGTTTCTGTAAGGGAAGGATTTGATGATACGTATTGTCACAAGAGCGTCCGTAGCGGGACGAACGTTGGAAGTCAAAGGGTCCATGGTCAGATACTTGTTACGATCTAAAAACACCTCTTTCTATTGCTTTTGTCATCCTCGCAGGCTGCGTGGTCGTGTACACTCTAAGAAAATCTTCACCTCGCAATGCAGAAGGATTAGTTTAATTATGAAGTATAAAAAAATTTATTTAGTGGGTGAAAAAGTGCGTAGTGTATTTTACATAAAAAGCCCAGATGGGGGTTGATAAAATAGGGGCCCTTGACCCCTCCGATTCGTCGTCTAATATAAACTAGACTAGGTAAAAACACTATTACAAGGCTAGGCTGAAGGGATGTTCTCGGCGCGGGCTTAGACCTCGTTCCTTTTGGCCCAAGAGGTTTCGGGAATGTATGAGAGCCCCATGTACTAGATGAACTTGGTTATTTTTTTGTCATGTTTCCCGTGTCATATATTTCCTAATGCAGAGTAAATACAACAGACACAAAGCAGCTTATAATGATAAACTCGTTAGCTTCTGCATATGCACAGGCGTGTATCAAAATTGAGAGTGTTTTGGTGTTGGCGTGTCAATCCATGTTTAGTATTTACACATTTCCAGGGTATACAGAAAATATATATATATATATCCAGCACTTTGTAATCGTTTTATCGACTTTTTTTTTTTTTTTTCCGATAACCACATTAAATAAAAATAACCACATTCAAAACCCACTAGAAACACTAGAAACCACTAGATAACCCAAATAACCCAAATATTCCACTAGATAACTCCCAACCTCACGTAGATGTCGACTAAATCCCCTCCACCTAGTTGGGTTCAAACCCAAGAGAAAACCATGATAAAGTGGGTCAATTCGAAAATTGCTACTCCAAATGAAGAAATCCCACACATAAAAGTATCGCCCATATCGCTGCTATCCGAATTGAAATCGGGCTTGGTTCTCATCAGACTTTCCAACCAGATTATATACGAAATCTTGAGAAAAGAACTGCATCCGCTCTACAAAACTAGATTATACTATTTGCATCCAACACACCCTCGGCCAAATTTCAAGTTGCAGCACCAGGAAAACATTAATGAGTTTCTTCAGTTTGCACGTTTGATATTGCAGTTGAATGTGCTGTGTATCAGCTCGGAAAACATTTACGAGGGCGACACCAAACTAGTGTTGGGCTTGGTGTGGTCGCTTTTCTTACTAAATAATAGTTCTGGTGTGGCTAGTTCCTTCACAGAATTAAAGTCAATCTTGTTGGATTGGTTGCATGGCATGAGAATAGCGGTCACGGGGTTTGTCTGGGAGTCTCCCTTTAAGGTGTTTCAAGGAATATTGCTGTATTACGTTGGCAAACAAGAACTGGACAAATTCGTCGATTTGCTGGATATCTTGACCCACGTTGCAGACAAGTACCAAGTGCCTCTCTTGATTGATGCCCAGGAATCGTCATTTGCCGACGAAAAGTCGGTGGTTACATACCTCGTTGAATGGTATAGGTGCTTTGCCGTTGGGTTTAAGAACGACAAGTTTGACTCTGTCGTGGACCTTTTGGTGAGTACAGTTCGTGCCAAGAACAAGTTTGAAACCAATGCGTTGAGGTTTATCAACAGATGCACTCGATACATTTCATCTCCTCAGGATGATCTTCTCCACGAGATCATCACATTGGACTATCCGGAATTGGTGGAGTATTCCGATTTCATTTCAACCAATTTGAACCAAATAGATGTGCATTACTACCCTACAATCAAGGCCCTTAATCTAGAGAACCTTAGAAATAAACTAGACCAAACTATCAAGCATGCATTGGATAATGGCGTTGTTCTCAGTCCGGATTTACAAAAGATCCCAAACTCGTCATATAAACCACATACACCTTCTATGCTTTCCGACTTTGAAAAGTTCTTGCAAATATTCCGTTCATCGCCATCTGAATTGAGCCACTTTGAGTTCCACAAATTCCTTAAGGAACATGTGACCACAAACAACTTGTCTAACCAAAAGTTAGATGCCTTCATTAAACTCGTTCCCAAAAAACTGGGTACGCCTCAAATTGACGAAGACTTTAAGTTGTCATCTCTGGCCTCCTTTGCTAGTTTTGATGAAGACCTGGAAGAAGATTTCCTCTTTGATGATGTACAACTCAAGTTGGATGGTCAATTATCCGGTCACACCGACAAAGTATTTGATTTAAGAGAATTTGTGGAAATCACCACCCATGGTTTCCATTTGTAATATATATACAAGGCTGAGCCAACCACTGAAAATTCAGACGACTTTTATGATAAATATTTACTTCTAAAAAACACAACCAACCACAAAATATACCCTCAAGTTTGGAGGAATTATATGGACTGGACCATAGTTCACAAACTAACCACTGTTCAATGATTTGGAGCGGTAGCCTCCAGGTCAATGTTCACATTTTGTCTCATCTATTGACACCACTCACTGTTTTATTACATAACTACCAATACGATCTTTACTACATTGTTTGTAACAACTCTTGCATCTTTTTTATCTTTTTGCACCCAACTTGCAAATTCCGTAAATTCATGAAATTCAAAAAATCCATGAAATCCAAAAAGTTCATGAAATTCAAAAAGTCATGAAATTATCCAACAATCTTGCTACCATCTACATTATTCTCATTATTATAAATTAACCTAAAAAGTATTACTCTGTAGAAATGTGGAAAAATGGATGATCCATGGCCTCTTTGGCAGTTGGTCTTAATTGATGATCATAAGTCAACAACTTATCAATCAAATCAAGAACTTCTTCGCTGATCAAATGTTTATTGTCACTGTTGATGAATGAGACCCAAGGTCTTCCTGGTTGGTCAACCAAAATCTCATCATAGTCCGAGCTCAATTTTATCTTATACTTGTCGATGTATGCATACAACTTTTCTGTACCTAAAACCTTCGATATCTGCACCAATTGGTCGTTATTCGAATCGCCTCTAAAAATCGGTTCCTTTTTGAAAATGATGGCAGCCAACATACACCCCACGGACCACAAGTCCAACGAATAATCGTATTGTTGCAAATTGATTAACAATTCAGGGCCCTTGTGGTATCTACTGGCCACTCTAACATTATAATCCATACCCAGGTGATAGAATTCAGCCAACCCCCAGTCGATTAATCTGAGTTTCTTTTGCAAGGGGTCAATCATGATGTTTTGTGGCTTGACATCTCTATGCACAATCCCCATGGAATGACTGTAGTCCAAAGCTATCAAGAGCTGTGTGAAGTAATACTGAATGTCTGATATGGTGAACTTTGGGTACAATATACGGAAGTCGATATTGTTCACCTTTTCAAAGATCAAGGCGGGGATCTTGCTCTGTTCATCTCTCACAATGTCCAAGAGTTCTACAATGTTTGGACCGCCAGTCAAATTCTGCAAGATTTTGAGCTCACGGTAGATTTTCTTCAACTTGACGGGCTTCAAGACCTTTATAATGCATGATTCATCGTTCAATATGTTGACCCCTTGGAACACTTCAGAGTATTTCCCACGGCCGATTTTGCTGATAATCTCATAGTTCTTGATCGACCCCCACTCGATGGTATGGTTTTCGTAGTCCCAGTATTCCTTGGGGTTCTTTTTGTTCACGTCTTCATACACTCGAGCAACAGAGTACACACGGCTTGGAGAAATCATCCCGGTAGTAGTGATGGCCAGATGAGAAATGTTGTCATTTTCCACTTTTTTTGCCCACAATCAGATGAGTGCGGAATTGACAAAGAGAGGAGATTTTAGGGAAGACGGATAGCAGGGAATTAGCAGGGAAATGGTGCGGAACACAGGGTTTAAGGACAAGTGCGTAGCTGTGGTTTTCGGGTATGACTGTTCTGTAGGGTGTCCGTGTTTTACTTTGTGTATTGGGTTATGATGGGGTGTGGATGAGGAATGGATATTACAAGAGTAAGGTTGTGCCGATTGTGCAGAAGCCGATAGGAAAGTGTCGATTGTTTAGAGGTTTCGATTGTTTACAAGTGTCGATTATGTAGACGATTAGTTGATGTTATATTCCCTGGTTCTATTCGGCTTTGAGTACCTAAGAGATTATTAAACTTTGATAAGATCTCCATATGTTTGCTAAAGCGCGTATTCATTGTTTATACATGTAGTTTATACATACTGCACTGTAGGTATTTTCACTATAATGGTAGCTATTTACCACTATGTATACATACTTCAACATACTCTTTCAGTTAGTTCTCTTTGTGATTTGATAATCGACTGGAAATCCAGTATTAGACGCTAGAGTTAGAAATCGATGCATTATGAATATACATCCCAGCACACCCATCAATTAACCTACAGGTTCTGACCTAAACTACCGATTTGCAATGACCTATCTCCCTTCTACTTTCATTCTCTTGCAACTTCTATCTCCCTTCCATCAGAGCCGCGAAAAAGCTGAATATCAAAATCACTAAAATCACATAACCAAAATCACATAAAAATCACATAGACACTACCACATCCACTTCCACAATTCCCTTCATCCACATACTTTGCATTTGAACAAAGCTTCGCCTCATGGAACAAACTTCCTCATTAACTATACATGACTCCGTTCCCATTAATGATATCCAAATATGGCAAAACTCATCCAGTGAAACTCTACAGCTTACGCAGTTTAATTTCAAACGCATCCCCAACCACTTGAACTACAGACAAATCCCCTTGTATTTGATAACATGCCGTCCTTGTACAGTCTACTCACAATCAAAAAGCACTAATCAATATTTCATGGAAAATCTTGTACGATATGCCCTGAAAAATCAAGACTATAACGGAATCCTATTCAAATCAGAAGACACATACTTGTTGTTTTACTATGAAAACACCATTCAAATGGTGTGCTTAGATTTTGGTCGAGTCAGCAAAATTCAAGTTGAGTTTGAAAAATTACGAAAATCTTTAACGCCTATCGAAACAGAAAAGTCCACTGTTTTCGATAAAGTGCTAAATAAGAAAAAGAACCCACGATATGAGACCCCGAAGCAGGTTCTAAGTAACACGGATCAAATTAACCAAACCATTAATAAGATCATTTTGTCTGGTTTGAGAATACGAGGACTCTCCATGAATAACCAATCTGCAAACGATAAACTAATCTTGAAAGAAATATACCAAATGACATACAAAAGTACCTTATTTGCATTGAGGAAAAGGAAGTACGGCTTCAACACAGCACCCGCTAGAGGGGATAGAAGAAAACACCTGCTTCTAGATGCAAACAGTCCTGTGGATAAGCCATTGGTCCATGACATTAACCAAATAGTAGAAAAGTTGCTCCAGGTTTATATAGATATAGATTAATAGTATGACGTAATTTAAATGTGTTTATTCTATGTACAGTTTAAAGGTCGCTGAAATTGACAGTCTTGTTTTCAGAAAAGTCAGTGTGTCTAACCTTGGAAGCAATCTCAGCTTGCTTCTCCAAAGAAGACTTTTTGGAGGACTTGGTTAAGGTTTTGTTGGAACTCTTCATGTGGTCCAAGAGTAAAGATGTGTCTTCTAATAAGTAACCTCTGTGTTCTGGATCAGAGTAGTATTCTATGTTTCTTCTATGTGTAGGTCTGGCTGGTAAAGGAACGTATCCCTTTTTCAAAAGAAATCTGTCTGGGTAAACGTGTGCCTCCAAAGATAACTTGGTAAAGTATTTGGCGGTGAATTTTTGGCCCAAGGCTTCAATAGTCTGGATTGCAGATTCAGAGCCCTTGGAAGCCTCAACGTTCAATGGAACATTATATGACTCGGCACCTCTTGACAATATTTTAACCCCGTCCAATAAAGAACCCGACAAAAGACCGGATTCTCTCATAACTCTGATGGTCAAAGTTTCACCAGCTTGTAAAGGAATTCTGCCCTTGTCCCAGAACTCTTGGATAGTGCATAAATTAAGCGAATGGTACTCATATCTGTGGGGTCTTTTGAAACCAATGATAGGAAATCTTTTGTAAAAAGGAGTTTGACCACCTTCTAACCATCTAGGCACTTTCCCTCTGGCCTTTTGACCCTTTTGACCTCTTCCTGAGGTCTTACCCTTTCCTGAAGAAGCACCTCTACCGAGTCTCTTATAAGCGGTGACAGCTCCCTCGTTGGGCTTTAAACTGGACATGTAGGATGCATTACGAATAGAAGTGAACACGCCAACACTCTTGGCGATATTCCTCCTCAAGTTTTCTCCAAAACTGAACATTCTAAATCAACCGATAACTTTGATCTTTTTACTCTGAAAATTTTTTTCCACCTATTGGTGCGACACCAAGAGAGTTAATAGAAGGTTAGTTTAGAATAGAAGTTAGCTAGTGATAGAGTTAGCTTAGAATAGAAGTGAATAGTTAGCTTAGAAAAGGAAGTGAAAAGAGACTGGATTTAAGAATAGAAGTGAATAGAGCTTTACTTATTGTATCTTTATCGGATTGTAGGAATTACAGGATTTTCTGTGAGCTAAAAGTGTCATACAGATTCATATTCACCAGGTTAGTACTCACCAGGTTAGTATTCACATGTTAGTATTCACCAGGTTAGTATTCATTCACAGGATATCTTTATTCTGTTGCAGATTCGAAAAGTTTTATAATACCTCTATGGCTTTGGAAACGGTTTCATTTTTCACATGATATCTTCATATCTTCATATCTACAATCTACACCGTAGTGTCATTCTAGCAGCAAACAGTTTAATACTGCTACATGATCTAATCTTCATCTTTCACCTTTTCCAAGAGCTCCAGTCAAAGATTTCCTTCCGTGGTGGCTCCATAACCGTGCTTTTCGTCAAAGTTATAGTCGTAATCGGGTTCCACTAAAATAGGGCTTTTCAAGAATCAAGCCTTTATGGCCAAGTTGGTAAGGCACCTCACTAGTAATGAGGAGATCGTCAGTTCGACTCTGGCTGAAGGCATTCTTTTTTATTGTATTTACTTAGACTGACTAGTATGATGAGGTACAACTTTAACTCTCTGGAGTTTTCCTTGGATTGTTCGATTTCTAACTTATTTCAAATAAAATTTACAACGGGTTCATAATTGAAATCAATATCTGTTCTTTTGCTAGATTTAGATGTTACTGTAATTCTTGAAAGAATTTAACATTCCAGAATGTGTAGTCTAGAAATTCTCTATACAAGAGTCAGAAAGTTGCGAAGTCAGATATTAGGATGGGATATGCTCTTTACGAAGTACACTGTAGACATGAAATCCAAAGTCTTTTGGATTGTACCTAAATAAATGTCTTGACATGTTCCAAAATAGACAATGAATTTTCCATGTCTGGAAAAAGCTCAATAAGTTGAATGGAGGATGTTTGGCTGCAAATGCCGTCGATTACACAAAAAATGCACAAGAAGAAACAAGATTATGAAACGTAATATCAGAAACATACCGGATATGAATGTTGACAGCTCAATTAATGCATTTATATTCTTTGGAATTTTCAAAATCAAAAAATAGAATAGATATTTACAAAAGACTTTAAAAAATACTGGCCTGATTTACAAAAAACGTTGCAAAAAGAATAATCCTGCCTAATAGCATACTCAATCTTATATTACAGAGCTCTCTATACAATGTTACGTGTCTTTTAAATTACGGTTGTTGCCTTGAATAGAAATCTTTTTGCAGCCATTATTTACGGAGAATGCGAAGTCTTGGAAAGTACTAAAATTAGTCTTGTTTACCAGCCCCTAATTTACATTGTGTTTATGTTTGCTAAATTTAGAGAGAACCTCCTAGATTCAAACTAGTTTACGAAACTGTTTTCACGGCAGGGATAAAAAATAGGGTGTAACCAACAAGTGTGTGAGGGGTATAGTTCCTTCTTAGTTACCATCACCCACCTTATAATATTAATCTTATCGTCTATCACCCCAACAACTATTTCGTGAGAGCTATATCTCACAATGTACAAGTAGGTTTCCCCCTACCCCTAATCATGCAAGCTAAGACTCACTGGTTAGTATCTTACGATTCCTATAAATAGGATTAGCTTGGTTATGCATTTCCATGACCTCTTTGGTCAAATACAAACCTAGCTACACAGATATTTTTTTCAACTAATCGTTAACCCCAACAACTACACCATGTAATCTTTAGTACACAAAGTACCATTAATCTACATGGATTCAATTTGTGTATGGTAATTTTGAATGGTAAAGACACACTTGTTCGTATTTATGAAGGGTCTATTCCCAAGAGCGCCATGTATATTCTGTACTAGGTGTATACAAAGGCAGTTCTATCTAAGTAGACTATCGACTAGGCTCTTCTACAAGTAACGAAAGTCCAAGTATCTTTCTTGGATGTACCTCCACTATCGTCTTATCTTTCATATAGCACAAAGGCTATTCCTTAATTATTTTACACATTTTACTGGACTTTAATCCTAAATAAAAATATATTCCGCTCAAAACATATAAATATGCTGGTTGTTAATAAATAATAAAATTGGCAAATCCTTATGATTATTGTACTGTTTTTGTTTCTTCCATATTTCAACTATTTAACAATATGGACCCAAACATAGCTAGTATTTTTTAAAAACAAGATTCTTGAGAAATAATAAAACACTTAAAGTTTGGTGTTTAACTCATTTAAGTTGATTCGAAATATGCTACCCAGTTAATTTATTAACCACTGAAGGTTTTGTTTTATTGGGGTGTAAAGTGGTATCGATTTCTGGGGGGGTTATTTTTTTTATCAACATACACCGTATATTTACTATGTAAATATTCGATTTCTAAATCTGCTAAGGTTAACCCACGTCTCATGGCTTCATGGTTTTATGTTTATTTTCCAAATTGTCCAGTATTGTCTGCCAATTTTGTACGAGCCAACAGAAAAGTTCACTTTTTTAATATAGAATTATCAGCTAGGAGCTAGGTAACATACCAATCTAAATGGCTGTGAGCTTTATTCATCTCAGTTTTGGCAAATTCTCAGCTTGAATTGAAATGGTTTAAGCTAGAGGTTTCTCTCTCATACTGGGGATCTTTTCTCTCTTAAGATATTCCTAATCACGTATATCTCATTATATAAGCCGACTGGCATCAACTGGCTGGGAAATCTCTTATAGTTATCAAGCATCGAATCTTATGCTTGTATTGTTCAATTCATTTTAGTCTCATCTAATGGTAGGGAGATATCGCACTACAATATAAATTTTGCAGCCATTTTTTTTAACTCAATGATATATATTTAAGTATAACTATGCAAATCTATATGCCATATTCATCACCAGTAGCATTTTTTTCAAAAACATACGAAAGAGAGGAAAAAGCAGAACTTACATATTCGTTAAACATATCTCAATTTCACTACAAGGTTGGAGGGACTATTCGATAAGACGACGTTCTCTGTGCCCATATACTTAGTATTTTAGATAAGCAAAAGAAAATCATACCAATCAAACCAAGCTATATGAATTTCATTCGGTGATCCAGTTGAATAGAAGAGCAACCAATATATATATGCATATAAGCATTAATATGAAGAAAAGCTTATAGTTGTATTGGTCAAGTCGACGAATTATTTTCGATATTATATCGTCATCAGATGAACTTTTTAAATTGGTTTGATCCTTCAGTTTACGGTGACAATTAAAGGAGTTTGGACCGTCACACTGTCGTTATGACCACCAGTGAGGTTTAAATATTGGAGTAATATTAGTTCATTAGTCTAGGTAACGCTAACATTAGTGTTGAATATATACACGAATAATAAGATAGAGATTTAATAAAGATTGGTTACGCTAGATTATCTATACATAACCGAGGTAATAACCACAGGCGTAAAGATATTTGGAAAGTCAACCCTGGCCTTGCCAGACCTAAAAAACGGCCGAATTCATGGCCATTTCCTAGGCGGATCAACACTCTATCGATAATTTATCTCAAAAATTCCTTACTATTGCACTTAGGATCTTTCTGCAGCTGTATCGTTTGTTCTTTCAAAAGCAAAATTTTTCAGAAAAAATCCGTGATAGTTTAGTGGCTAGAATTACCGCTTGTCGCGTGGTAGACCGGGGTTCAATTCCCCGTCGCGGAGCTTTCCTTCGCGCAAATGGTTTAGTGGTAAAATCCAACGTTGCCATCGTTGGGCCCCCGGTTCGATTCCGGGTTTGCGCATTTTTTAGCATTTTGAATATTAACGGATTCTCGAATTTTAAGTGGCGTTGGTTAATTCATCTTAACATCATAAAACTTTCAATCAAGTTTCTAATAAAAGGAAGAATTCGGGTTTACAATAAAGCACATAAAACTCGTGTAAAATGAGATACACCAAGAATTGGGAGATCAAACTAGGTCTCTTTATATTGGCCTATTACTGCATTGCTCACTTTATATTGGGATCAACCCACGTTCATTCGGATAGAGGGCTCTCGAATCATCTCAGAGTTCTTCCGCAACAAGTGATAGACCATTACGGGGCAAAGCTTGATACCCGGAATGTGGAGAAATTTGCATACGTGCAATATGCTACAAACTACAAATACTTGAATTTGGCCATAATGAACTTCATCACACTTTCCGCCAATACCGTGATTCCCAATTTGGTCATCTTGTACACTCGAGAATTGAAGAATGGCGCGGAATGGAAGCCTTTAAGTGACTTGGCCAAGCGCCACGGAATCCAGTTGAAGTCCATAAAGAAGATCCTGGCCAAGAGTGAAAGCTCTCTGTGGTCAGATTCTTTCACGAAGCTTGCAGTTTTTGACCAGGACCAATTTGACCGGATTGTGTACTTTGATTCAGACTCAATGTTAATGAAAGACAAAAGTTTGGACGAGTTATTCGGCTTGGAAGGGTTTGATTTGATTTTACCTCAAGCCTACTGGTTAAACAATATCTTACAAATGAAGGATAACCCGAATACGTACCACAAGCCTGTAGATATTCCAAGTCCGAAGAGGTATGAAACCAGGATGGGAGGGTTGGTGAATGAAATAAGAAAACTTGAGAAAACAGGAAAAGAAAACCCTGACTCTGTGTTTTCTTTGTTGCCTCCTCTAATCTACGAACACCACAAGTGGGATAACCGCGACGACTTCTTTGCTAACCATGTGATGGTGATTCACCCGTCGAAGGATATTTTCTCTGAGATAATGCAATACTTGAATAACCCATGGCATTGGTATGTGTTTGCACGCCACAAGCTTCGTTCCTATTCAGAGTACGATATGGAAGTACTCAACAAATGGTTAGACGATAAACTCCGTAACAAAAAACTCAAGGTTGGAATTTTACCCCACAGAACGTATGGAGTTCTCACTGGGGAGTTCAGAGAAACCCATCACAAGAGATTCACCGTGGAGCCCCAATACTTGCCTTTTATAGTGAAAGAGTCTAATGACGAGCAATGGACTCCGTTGAAGCTTAAGGAGCTGATGAAACTAGTTCATTTTTCAGATTCCCCGATTCCTAAGCCATGGGAGAAGAATAACAACTATGATCATTACAATTCATACAAGATATATTGCAGCAAGGACTTTAATAGAGATGCGTTCAAGACGGAATTTCCTCACTGGGAGCCCAGATTAACTGATGATTGCGATAGTGTGGATATTTGGAAAAGCATACGTGAAGAGTTCTATGCCAGAGCGAGGTTGTATTGGGTTTTATGAGAAGACAAGTAGAGTAGAGTTAGTATCTTGACGATGAGTACTAAATAACAGTACTAAAACAAACAGTTACCTTTCATCATTTGGTACTAAAACATTGACATTACTAAAACATTAACATTGACAATTGACACTAATTTAAGCATAAATAAGTATTCACGATTCACTCGTCTCGATCGTTTTCTGTATTGCATGAAAACTCCAGATAAAAATTCTTACATGAAAAATACCAATAACATACACCACAAACACAACATTCTTCCATAACCTCTAGAATCCGATATTGTAATCTTCTATACCGATGTAACCACATATTGTTCTTTTATACTTGCCCGGGATTTACATAAATATCAAGAAATAAATATGAAGAAACAACTTGAAGAAATATATATCAAGAAATAAGAACAAATAAGCTGAGTATCAACCTAGAAATCAACCTAAACATCTAACTTTTGAACTAGCTACTAGTTCACTCGTAGTAATTATGAAATAGCTACTGGATCACTCGTTGTAACTATGAAATAACTACAAATTTATGAAAATAATCACGAGCTACTCGCTACGCTCATAGATCACTCACAGCTAAGGCTGAGCCGCGCTACCAAATGTTTATTTTTGGTTATTTTTAAATCAGAAAAAATAGCTGTACAAAGATCAGAAAGCATTAATTGACACCGGTCTTTAGCGAGAAGAATTCAGTGTATCTTACACCGATCATTGATAAACGGAACATATTCCCCGAGTTTTTGAAAAGGATTTAGAACTCAGCATAGTCTAGTAGCAGCCTATAACCAAGTTAAACGAAGATATACCAAAAAGTATAACACGTTTAAAATTAAAACCCAAAAAGAAAAAAAAAAACCTACCAGAAACTTCAAGCCCGCTGTCTTCATCATGTCTTCGTTATCTGAAGCTGCAGCTCCTTTGGTAACTGCCATCGCGGTCAGAGCAGACTTGCCTGTTCTTCTGTTGCCTCCTTTAGTCACAACCACCAGTGAAATCTTCACCACCCCATCGATCGCTGTTCCCCCCAGCAACAACAACCCGTTTGTCTTGAAGCAGAACAGTCCCTCTGGTACCGTGTTCATTGCCGTGGGTGCTATTGTTGGTGCCATCTTGTTGGTTTTCATCCTCTATCACTTGATTGTTTCGCTAACTGCTTCCCGTATGGCCAAGAAGTCCTCAGCCAGAGAAAAGCTGATGTACGAGAAGTACCAGAACAACAACAACACAGCATACGGTGGAGCCACTCCATCCACATCTTTGAATTTCCCTGACTCTAAGTTGCCTTACTTGAACGGAAGAAACAAATCCTTGTTATCTGGTTTAGGCGGCAACGTTCCTGGCTCTGCTGTCGGTGGATCCATTGCTGGAGACACCTCTACGATCTACGCTAGCGAAACCGGGGCTCCTACTGCCAAGCACGACTTGACCAAGATGTTTTTCTCTCCTACAGCCGATGTTATGCAGCACAAGAGAATGAGATCTTCTGCATATCTTGGCGGAGGCTCCACCACCAACGTTTCTGTCTTTGGAAACAACACAATGCCTGGCTCCACCACCAACTTGGCGGCTTCTCAAAGAAACATGGTTCCTTCGTTGTATATCAACAATGAGGGTAACAACAGTGATTACTCTCTCAACCCCAACGCTAACCCCGAGGCTGCCGGTGGGTCGCAAGCTGGGGGAAATGCTCCTAGGTCTACAAGGAAAACCATTCCATCGATGTATCTTGACGATTTGATGGACGAGTCTAAGTAGTGGAATGGTTGATTTTCTTTTATACAAAAATAGTAATAAATGGTTAAATAGATGGATTAGATAGATCACCTGGTAGCCAACAGTGAGTAATAGAATGACAATATGTAAGAACACACCTTTACAATGGATCTACACATTTACTATGTATTTTCAGACCTTTGATTTACACACCTTCCCGATGAACACAAATTTGAGATGATTACAGATGATTAGAAATTTAATGAATAGAAATAAATTTGAAACACAAATTTTGAAGAATTAAAACACATTTACAATTTAAAACAGAAACATTTACAATCTAAAACAGAAAAGCTCACAACATCTCTAGATGGAAAATTTTTTGATATATTTTGAAGAATTTTCAGGAATTTCACAATTTGATAATTTCAGTTTCACCAGTATGCGCTGGTTAAGCTTTTAAACGGGAGTAACCAAGTCAAGGAGTCAACACAAAGCTTATACAATGAACGGCTAATCTGAGCACAAAATATGGCCATGGAGTTATTATTGTCAGAGTAAAGTCCCAGTTCGTGCTGAGCCAGCTGCAAAGAACCACCACCCTTTTTTTTTCGAATCTAGAGTAAGTAGTATTATATGTATACATAAATATACATAACCATACACATATATACACATCTACACACATCTACAACATACACATCTATCACATCTACATATACACCCACCGCATGCTCTCTTTATTGTGATCAAAGGTACATACAAAAAGTTTGAACCCTTCTTTCCCTTTTCTCATCTTTTCTCATCTCCCCTCCCTTCTCTTTTCCCTTTCCTTCTTCTTCTCCCCTAGCCTTCTTCTTCTCCTGAATCATTAAACGAAAAATGCGCTCGTCAGGCCAGCGAAATAAAAAGAATTGATACTTGTCTAGATAAACAGAAGCAGGATGGCTATTTGCGGCGGCGGAATCAAGACTGTCCAGAGAAAGATCGTCATCCTTGGGGATGGTGCGTGCGGGAAGACCTCGTTGCTTAACGTGTTTACTCGAGGTTACTTTCCTCAGGTTTACGAGCCCACAGTGTTTGAAAACTATGTCCACGATATCTTTATTGATGGCCAGTCCATCCAGTTGTCGTTGTGGGATACCGCGGGTCAGGAAGAGTTCGATAGGTTGAGATCCTTGTCCTATTCTGACACACATTGTATCATGTTGTGTTTTTCGATAGATTCCGTGGATTCCTTGGAAAATGTTCAATCAAAATGGGTAGGTGAAATCACAGATCACTGTGAAGGTGTCAAATTAGTCCTTGTGGCCTTGAAATGTGATTTGAGAAGTACTGAAGATAACGATGACCAGACAAACGCAGACGCAGAAGATATCAACCCATACTCAAACCAAAACAGTTCAAACCCATACCAACTGCAACCACAACAAAAGAGATTAATTACATACGCAGAAGGCTTGGCCGTGGCTAAGAAAGTGGGTGCCTTGAGGTACTTGGAGTGCCTGGCAAAGAAGAACAGAGGTGTCAACGAGGCGTTTTCAGAAGCCGCCAGATGTGCTCTTAATGCAAAGCCTAAGGGTGCTAATGATAATGAGCCAGAAAGTAAGGGTTGTGTTGTTATGTAAATGTCATAACTCATAATGTTGATTATTATACCCCTGCATTCAGACAACCTTAGGTTTGTCTTCTAATTGGCACTGCCCGAGTGGCCATTATCTTTCCTTCTAAAAGTCGCCTGTTTAATTCCTTTTTCTATTTTATGTTATAATCAGTTTATACTCAATTTATGTTACTTAATTTATATTCAAATTATTCTTAATTATACTCACGTACTAGAGTTACTCAAGTTATGTTACTCAATTTATACTCTACTATTTACACTCTATCCATGCTATCTGTCAATGCTACTTTCTATACTATCCCCTGTTAAAAGGATTACTCAACATTTCCGTTCTTGCATCCCAAATGTCCTCAGACAGTCCCTTCGCCTTGTCTTCCAATAATCTCTTCTTGTAGAATTCCTGGATATTCAACCTCTTGGTGATTTCACGGTCACCCATCTCACTAATTGGTTTCTCCGTGCCCTCATACAAACTACCGTTTTTAATAGCAAACCAGAGCTTTTCACGTTGCCTGGCACAGTTATCATGTGATCCATACCGGTAGTAGTTACGAACTTGTCCTCCAAGGGCAAAACATCCCAACAATTCATCCATAGAATTCACTATGGAAATTTGGGTAGGAAATTCGTCCAAGCCCAGATCATTCTGAATGGTTTGCGTCACTTTCTTCCTCCGCACCTTGACTTCTTCTGGACTGTCTTCAAAAAGTTTCCATAACTCTTTGAGTTCTTCTTCTGATTCCTTGGACATTATTGGATGATTCGTCGTTAACTGGTTTCTGGTTTTTTTTGATATCGCTAAAAAAATTGATTTTTCAAAATTATCAAAAAAAACTTAAACACGACACAAAAAAAATTATGTTGCCTTCAGCCAGAGTCGAACTGACGATCTCCTCATTACTAGTGAGGTGCCTTACCAACTTGGCCATAAAGGCTAGAAACGACCTCGGTGAGGGTCGAACTCACGATCTCAAGATTAACAGTCTTACGCCTTAACCAGCTTGGCCACGAAGTCATTACTGAAAAATTGGGTGTAAACGGGTAGCTACAATATATTCGGGGAACGTTGCTCTTTTGAAATCTCCTAGATTTAGCTATTTAATAATACATGTTTCATAGAAATAAAAAATAATCAAATATCTAAAGGTTTAGAGCCTTTTCTCCATGTTGCGTGAACTTTAAAAAAAGGGTCCACATATGAGAAACTCGGAAATTTCTATTAGCAATATAAAACTGTTGTGTGATTTCCCCCCTGATTTCCTGACCTAAATGTATAGATCTCAGCGTATACTGGAAATATACAACAATAATAAAACTATAGAAACCTTCATTTATACCAGAAGTAGAGTATTTTTTTAGAGTGATTAGCGCAACCGCGTTTGCAGCTAACAATTGTCAAAAAACAATGGCCCTATAATATAGTCTAGATTAAATGGCTAAAAAGAAATAAGAAAAGCATAAAATGTTTGCAAATATACCGTCTAGTGTGGATATCATAGCCACCTTTATTACTTTCTCTGTAAACTGGCTGGTGGTCTGAAACAATATGCCAGTAGATAGCCCCAAATTTCTGGTTAACCTCTCTACCAACACAACATTGGTATTACACTTCAAGCAAACCTGCCGTGATAAAGGCACACTGATGAAACCAGTTTCATCCGACTATTTCCAAGAGTTGCTAATCCGATTATGAAATCATATTTTTTCATAATTTGATATCAACTGATATTTGCAAAGGTCTAGGCCATATATATTGGCCCAGTATAAGGCGTAAATATGAAACTCATGTCACGTAGATTCTGATAATTACGCTAATTAGATAGATATTCAATGGATCACGTATGTGCTCATTCTGGATACCTTAACATAGCACCTTGTTGGCTTCAAAATTTACTACCAAAGGTTTGTATCTGAGTTTACAATTTGGAATAACTCACATTTTTGAAAAACTGGCTTGTTATCTATTCCCTATGTTCCAGTTACTGAAAATACACGCTGTACGTAATTAACGGGAACACTATTCAAGGAATAAATGTCTCAAAATAAACCCTATTTCTGGATATTTAGGTATTAATCAATTTAAAGTTAAATCGTAAAAACTTATACACTTCTAGGTAAAGTACGATGTGTCGCGATTTCATTTGAGTCAAAGACCCACAGAAGTTTGAGTCATGTATTCACCTTGTATCTGAGACATATCTTCTGAGACTTCTACAAAATAGGGAAGGAATTTATACAAATACCTCTGCGCTAATGGATGCAAATCAGGTTTATTGGGGCGGCTAATAGACGTAGAGGTACATAATTCACTAGCTAAACAAGCATAAAAATGGTAACATGGAACGTATCTATTACGTTCTGAATAACATGTATCCTGAATAAAGTCAAGTATAGCCGATATACATGATATACTTTAACCTTTAGGATAATAGGTTTATATCATTAACGGCAGCTTCAAGTATAGTACTACCTGGGGGTACGAGAGGCTTATAGATCTCTCATTTTAATATCCATACTGTTTACTGTGCGGTTCCTAGATAATAATAGGTTTTAAAATTAAAAATGAATGTCTAGTTGGAAATGACTGCAAATTTTCGCAGTATTATTTGATATGAAGCTCATGTCCTTGCTTTTGTGACTTTTATGAGGAAACTGTTTCTGTCTCTTAACTTTCAATTATTGTGTGTTTCTCTGTTGAAAATGTTTAATCTATGCATTTTATACAATAATATAAAATAGTTGCTCCGAAGATAAGTGGTGTTTTTGGGTTTATACATCGACCAGGAATATATGTTAATACAACTGAACACCAATAAAATGAATATCTAGATTTAACTGATCACCCAACGATTACTGGATTATATTTACAAGTAGTCTATAAAAATAACCGTGTAAAATAATTTCAAAACTTTATCTTTTCTTTATCTTCTCTTCTTTATCTTTTTTTTGAAATGGCTGCAAAAAAAAAAAAATTAAAAATATAAAACTTTCAAAATATAAAAAACTTCCAAAATACAAAATCTACCAAGACATTCAATTCCACCACACTTCTATACCCACACAGCTGATCAATTTCTTCAAACCACCTCTAGGATCTGTTCCCAGTCTTTGTCACAAAAATCGGAGTAAATTACACGTGACCAAACAAAACAAAAAAGTTCTTCAGAATTATCTGAAGTTTATAGTTAATTATCCAAGGCCAACTAGAGAATGAGTGCGGATACTTATTCGTACTTTACCGAGGATGTTGTGGGTGATATAGGTGGAGCGGGAACAGACCTGTTGGTTCAGATATTTGAAGGGCTACAAAATGAGACAGGATCGGATGAAGAGGGTACTGATTTTGAGTATGAAACAGCTCAATTATTCACTGAATTATTACTAAGACTCGAGGAAGATAAAATCGTACTTGATGCAGTGGTGCAGTTTCTATATTCCTTCATCAACGCAGAACACCCAGCCCGTGTTTTCTGCCAGGTTTTAAATGTTTTCCCTCCAACAGAGAAAATCCAACAATTATTGCTGATACTAAGCCGAAAGGACAACATATTAAATATCGAAACAATTGCCAAATATTTGAGCCCCGATTTACTAAAGTTGAGTGGAATTGTTCCCAAGGACGTCATGACCAAGTCTCTTAATTCTACCATCAGAGATGAATTTTACACCCAGAAAAAGTACAACTTGCTACATGAAGAAGTGGAAGGGTACTCCAAGTATATTACCGAGATTTCTGAGATTGTGAATCTGAACGAGACAGAGTATCAGGTTGATTATGCTATCAATGTCATTGAGTCGTTAATTGGCCATTTCAGTTTAGACCCCAACAGGTGTCTTGATATTGCTTTGGAAGTTTTCGCTAGCACTAAAATCCCCAAGACTGCATTTATAATCAATTTTTTGAAAAAATCGCAATGGTGGCCCAAACAAAACGGTGACATTTCAAGCATAAATACACTTTCTGTGGGAGGGAACATCTCAGCATCCAAGATTTTGGGGTTACGTTTAATGAAATTACCTTTATTGAATGAAAACTTCAAGTTCTTGGTTTGTTTACTTATAAAGGAAGGGTTTGTTAGTTTTGGAAGCATCTACAAGTACTTACCAGGTGATATGGAAGCATTAGAGAAGTCGTATATTAAGAAATTAGAGGATGAAGTCTTCAAGGCAGGAGCAAATGCATTAGCACTCGCCGCTCCTCTTGCAGAGGACGAAGAGGAGACTGGTGAAAAAAAAACCTTAAAGGAGACAGTCAAGGCCCCTGTGATAAGCCCAAACAAGAATTTCAAGTTACAGATGTTGAAATCACTTTTAGCAAATGGGTTGTATTGGCCTAGTATTTACATTTTAACCGAATACCCATTTATCGGCTTCAATGAAGAAGTTTATCCGATGATCAACAGGATGTTTAATTATCTGATTAGTGGGTTATACGACCGTATTAAGTCTCTTAGCAAAGACGTGACGGATGCCATATCTACACCAAGAAAAAGTGCACATAATACCAGACACCTTGTGCTTTACAACCCGGTTGTAATCAATACAGTGGAAACCATGGATCCTTTGCTCCAAAGGGATTCACTGAGTCGGTTTGTTTATGGGTACCTTCAATGGACAGAGGGGGTACCGTTTTGCAACAACATTGGAGATTTATTCAAGGTGTCGGGAGAATTACTCAAGTTTTTGGGAGTTCATATCAGTAAGGACGTTGAGTTGTTTGTGAAATTGTGCCAAATTCTTGAAAACGAATTAAATAACGAAATGTCCGAAGTTTCGCCAGAGGATATCTTGCACTATTTTAGGAATTACATTTTCCCTTCCATGTCTCTTATCCAGGAGAATTCTATTGCCATCGAAGCTGCATTCAAGATCTTATCAAAGTACACCTTGGAGGAAAGGTTCAGTATATATGCCGAGTTGTATCAATTGTTGGCAAAGAACAATTTGCATGTTAAGATTGCCTACAACAAGGCAGAAAAGTCCACCAAGGATATTCTCAAGAGGTTATCTAAGGAAAACGTGCGGCCAATGATGAGACGACTTGCCAAAATCTGTTTCTCCAACCCCTTACCATGCTTGTTGACTATTTTACAACAAATCGAAAGTTATGACAATCTTATTAGCTTGGTTGTTGAAACAGCAAGATATTTCAATAGTTATGGATGGGATACCTTGACCATTGCTATTATGATGAGATTGACTGAAAAGGGCAGATCATCGACTCAATCGAATGGGTTGAATGAACGCAAATGGTTACAGTCCTTATCTTCCTTCATAGGTAAAATCTGCCAAAGATACCCTAATGCCATTGACTTGAAGACCCTATTGACCTTCTTGTTAAAGTCTTTCCACCTGGGCGACAATACTGGTATTATCGTGTTGAAGGAAATCTTTATTAGCATGGGTGGTATTCAAATGACCACCAATTTAACTTTGCCTCAAATAAACCTGATCAGCTGTGGCTCAGTTCTTGAAAAGTTGGTGTACAAAACCATCGATGATGCCAGATACGAAAGAAAGAAGTCTGGTTTAACCTTGATAAAGTCTCTTTTGGGAATTGAAGCAGTTGGCGAGTTTTTCGTTCTCCTTTGCCAAATGTCAGAAGCGTTAGTATCGGGACAAGATCAAGTACCTTTGAAAGTCTTGACCAGTAAAATGGACGACTTGCATGTCGTATTACACTTGTACACGACAATGATAAATTTCTTTGGTGAATCTGACGATTTCAAAAATGTCATCTTGGGATCACAAGAAATTAAAAGTTATAATATTCCTATTGAATGGGGTAGCGAATTGAACAGGGGGATGTTATACAAACACTGCGAAGCCGGGAATTCGGCACAAAACTTCTTGGGCTGGTTAAAATCTTCCTATATCTCTAGTGTAATTCCTCAGGATACCACTATTTTACCATCTTTATATTCAACCTTTTGGAATTTGTCGCTTTACGATATCAATTTTGCTTCTGAGATTTATTCTTCAGAATTATCAAAGTTGGAGTCCTCAGTTAAAAGATTGAAGGACTCTATCACTGCTAGTACGAAGGACAAAAACTGCACACGTGCAACGCTCGACGAATACAAGAAGAACTTGAAAGATGCTGAAGAATGGTTAATTCAATTACCTCAGAATGAGAGTCTGCATCAGAAACACGATGAAATGGTCAAGGATGCACTTAAACAAGATATTGAAAACTGGTTCTCTTCAGTAGAAGGCATTCCTGATTTCCTCCAATATTGTGTCTTACCAAGGTGTATTCACTCACCTTTTGACGCCGTTTACACTTCCAAGTTTCTCTTTCTTTTGCATAATCTCCAAGTTCCAAACTTTGATTTGGTCCAGGCATTGAATGGCTTGATCAAGAAGAATATTCTCTTTGGTACCTTGTTTACAATCACCCCATTAGAAGCAGAGAACTTCGGTATCTTTTTCGCTGGTGTGTTGAGAGAATTAGGTGCAATGAAGCAGGATCTGGACGCAATTGGAGTTCTTTCTTCAACAGAATTCAAATCAACTGTTTACGAGTATCATCAAACAATTTTGGAAGATTTGACATCTGCTTTGAATTCTACAGAGTATATGGTCAGAAGGAATGCTATCACGTTTTTAAAGAACTTGTTAGGTGTCTTCCCTGCAGTTGTTCCTCACTGCGAAAGGATAGTTGAATTGCTTGAAGGCATTTCACAAGGAGAAGACAGAGAAGATCTCAAGTTATCTTCTAACGCATTGATTGGTCATATAAAATCACGTTCCAGCGATTGGATGGAACTTTGGAACTTTATTGATATACCAAATGAAGAAAAGGAAGCAATTCTTGCTGAACGTAAGAAAGTCAAAGAAGCAAAATTGAAGAAAATTAAAGAAGAAGCTGAAGAAAGAGAGAGAAAACTCGCAATAGAAAGAGAAGCCAGAGAGAAAAAGAATAAAGAACAGAAAATCCAACAGGCACTCAGCTACGAGTCTAATAAATCAGGTGTTAGAAAGGATATCAGGGTCAACACAACTAGAGGACGCTATGATGGTTATTCGAGTTATTCAGAGAAACCGGAACAAGGAAATAAGGAAAAACCTACACAGAAGGCCACAGAGTCCTCTAAGAAACCTATAGAGTCCTCCAAGAAGCCTGTAGAGCCCCCCAAGAAGCCTGCAGAGCCCTCCAAAAAGGCCACAGAGGCTCCCAAAAAGGCTACAGACTTGAAGCCTGAAGAAAAGGTAGACCAGCCTAAGGAGAAACCAAAAACCGAGGAACCTGAATCAAAGAAACCAGTGAATTCAGTGGATTTGAAAACAAGACTTCTTCAAGCAAAACGTGATTACCAAGAGAAAAACAAACTGGCCGAACCCGTTACTGCTAGAACCAGGGCTCCATTACCCGTTCAGAGTGCCGTAGCCAGTGAGAGTATTAGAGCCAAGGATGCCAGATCCGATGCCAGATCTGACGCAAGATCCGAATACAGAGATAGACCAAGAAATAGTGGGTTTGATTCCAGACTGAGGAATGATAGAGCATATGATCTGAGAGGTGATAGGAACCAAAGAGATAAACGTGATAGAGGAGAACTGTGGAATGAATCCAGAGGCCACAGAAACGATCAACGAGACTCGAGAAATGATCAAAGAGGTTCTAGAAACGACACAAGAGATCAAAGATCTAAAAATGACCAAAGAGGTAATTCAAGAAATGAGTCAAGAACTGAATCAAGAACTGAGTCAAGAACTGAATCAAGAAATGAGTCAAGAGCTGAATCGAGAAACGAATCAAGAGCTGAATCGAGAAACGAATCGAGAAACGAATCAAGAAACGATCAAAGGGGAGATTCTAGAGGATCAAGGGATTCTAGAAACGACAACAGAGATCAAAATCATAGAGGGAACAACAACAACAGACATCCTTCAGGAAGAGACTCAGCACCTTCTAGGACACAGTCTGCCGCAGCCTCTAGACCTGCTACTTCAAACACAAAAACCTCTGCACCTCCACCTCCACCTCCACCCTTAAATCTCAAGCCCAGTGCCCCACTTCCTCCCCCAAATTACAGTCGAGACCAAGGGAATGCTAAAACCCGTTTCGATAACAAAAGAAAACAGGATTCCTATGGCGGAAGAGGGTACGATAAGAGGCAAAGGTATTGAGTGAGTTTGGGAGATAATCTGTACCATAGCCACCAGGCATCATTATATCATTTTATTAGTTTTTTATTAATGTACATATATTACACGTTCACAAAGGACTCTATTACTTTTCAAGTTTTACTTTAACTGCAGCTCCTCTAGCTCTTAGTAAGTTTAATTCTTGGTCGATCAAGGAATCCAAGTCTTCGTCTTCGTCGTCGTCTTCGTCTTCAACATCGTCTTCAACATCATCTTCTGAAACCTCACTCTGTTCGGAATCCTCATTGTCATCCTCATTGTCATCCTCATTGTCTTCATCATCTTTGTCTTCATCATCTTTGACTTCATCATCTTTGTCTTCATCATTTTTGTCTTCATCATCTTTGTCATCTTCATCATTGTCACCTTCACTATTATCATCTTCACCTTTATCATCTTCTTCATTTTCATCTTCTTCATTTTCGTCTTCTTCATTGCTGTTTTCATCATTTTCGTCTTCTTCATTATCATCCTCTTCATTTTCGTCTTCTTCATTGTCATCGTCTTCACTTTCGTCTTCCTCACTTATAGAAATAGACTCAATTTTCCTTTTCTTAACTGGAGGTTCATCATCATCATCATCATCAATTTCAATTGGATTTGCTTCAGATTTCCCAGTATCGTCCAAAGAATCAAGAAACTCGTTAATCTTTTTCAAATGAGTCTCGTGCCACTTTAAATGTCTTCTTAAATCATATTCACGACTGAATTTCCTATCACAATGCTGCTTCGTGCATGGGATTTTTCTAGTAGAAAAGTTGCTCAGGATTATATTGATCATACTAGAGCTCCTTAATGACGAATTAAGCGAGCCCAATGACTTCAATGACGCACGAGATGTAGTTTCTGATGATTTTGGGTTTTTTTGGTTCTCCAGATCACCCAGTTCACCCAGTTCATCCAGATCATCCAGTAGCTCCATCAAATTCGAGTAACTCAATACAGAGGTACCTTCGCTAAGAAAATAATCACCCTTGATGTTTTTGTTAAATAATTCAGCGGGGATGTTATTGTCATGGAAGTCTCTATAATGACGCACCAAGTCCAATTTTTTAGCAAACTGGCCCAAATTACAATACTTACACTTCCAAATATCCTTCCGTGTGTTTTCCTCGTCATGCACAAACATATGTGACTTGAGACCTGCTTTTCCTGTACATTTTTTATTACAAACAGGACATTCGATTTTCGGATGTTCCGACTTTATGTGCAATTGAAGAGCTGACCAGGTCTTGAAATTGGAAAAACACCCGGAATTGTCACACTGATACGCGGGAGATTCACTGTGGAATTTCAAAGTATGCTGAGAGAGACGATAGGGTCTAGTGAAGACTTTTTCACATATTTTGCACTGTAGGGTTTTTTCATGTGAGCTCAAGACGTGATGTCTTAACAGTTGATGTTTATAAAATGACTCGGTACAGCCTTCGTAGGTACACTTGAAGGACTTGGTATGTGTGATCTCATGTCTTTTCAAATGCTGCATGGAATTAACCCCCTTCCCACAAACCTTACATTTAAAGGGCTTTGTAGATTCATGTGATACAAGATGAGCTGTGAGATGAGATTTGCGAAGAAACGATTTATCACAGTCCTCGTGGGTGCACTGGAAGGGCCGTTCTCCCGTGTGGGACCTTTCGTGTTGTTGTAGAAGTGACGGCTTCGCGTAGGACTTGGTACATCCAGGATGGGTACATGCATATTTCTTAATTGTGGAGCTAGGGGTAGCACTGCCAGCAGCGCTGGTTACACTGGCCTGCGAGGTAACGCTTCGAGTTTCCGACTCCGCCAGCAAGTTCGGGTCTAAAGGAAGACTGGTTGGAGGAATTGGCTTGGGAGAGGCTCTATTTCGGGGTATTTTGTCTTGGACTTGGGCCATTTTGGTGTAATTTTTTTACTGATGGGAATTTAATTTGATAATGAGAAAATGAGAAAAGGAGAAAGGGGAGATTTAGAAATATGTTACACAGATAACCTAGATGTACAAGTTTTCAAGAGCTAGTTATACATTTATCTATTGTGATTCAAGAACTGGGGCGTGCTAATTATCAATGGGGTTTGATACTGCTTAAACTACTCGGTATTGAGTTTAAACCGCTAAATCTAAAATGCTCGGTATTGAGTTTTAACCTCCACATTAGAATCGTCTTGACAAAAATAATTTGTCATTTACAAAGCCTGAATGTTGCTAGAAAGATCACTAGATCGGAACTACAGCTCGTACTCCTTTTTACTCAACTGATATTTGACGTCTGCTGATTCGAATATTTCTTTCGGGGCTTCAAACATAAATTTATGCTTTTTTGATATTTCCTATCTACCTTGGTATGGTTAGTGATGATATCTAGCGGTAAAATAGTATTATACTATTATGAGACTAGACCTCCTTGTTCTTTTATCGGATATTTAACTTCCGTTCCGTTTTTTTGCCCTTCGAAATAATCTCCATTTCACATATACCCCTCCCCAAAAAGGCCATTTTCATCAATTATTCCTCATGGCCCAATGGTCAAGGCGTCTGGCTACGATAAGTATCCACTTCTGCAACCAGAAGATTCCAGGTTCGAGTCCTGGTGGGGAAGACTTTGTTTTTGTTTTTGACTCATATTCTCGTTTCTATAGAAATATGATTTAAATGGTAACCATAGGGTAACCATAGTTGGAACGGTGTGTGTCAAGAATAAATTTGCAGAACAAGGGTAAAGGTTCCAAACAGTTAGGAGCATTATCTTGTAAAAAATAATTCAACTTTGGCTGCAAGGGTTGCCAAACCCAAGGTGGAAGAGTCTCTTTCTCTTTTATCACTTTTTCTTATCATGATTCCATCAACAATTTGCACCCAAACTCGATGTTTGTTACGTAATGGGCTGATGAGCTGGATAAATTGCCGCTTTAGTGTTATTACGTTGACTTTCCGAAACATCCAGATTTATGGTCATTTATAAAATATGATTCGGAATAAGTGGAATTACATTAACTTATCTCGGGGCTGTGGGTGTAAGAAGAGTTCAAATATAGCCAATTAGAAGTAGTCCAACTATCACCATGTAGTTAACTACCACTTTCTCAATCTCTACAACTTTCCCAAACTTCCCAGAATCTCTCTTGTACTTTCCATTTATTACCGAACCTCACAATGCCATGCAACTCTAATTTTCTCGTCCTACTCTTCCTTCCATTATTCGATTAATGCTAGAAAATCCGGCATGTCACGTGGCCAATCGTTTTTGCTAAAGTGGAGATAAACAGGAAAGGACGGCAACTTTAACTGTTTCTCCATAAGAATATATACAATGGGGATCAACAATCCAATTCCCAGAAGTTTGAGCAGCGAGTCTAAGTAAGTCCCAGATCAGTTGGGTTAGAATATCCAAAGGAATTAATAATGGTGAATTTTTCAGGAGTAGAAACTTGATGGAATGATATTTAACCAAGTCAACTTGACTAAACTGAGAGTTTCACAGTTTCACAGTTTCACTATCTATACACCCTTTACATCACCTGCTATCTTATACTAACTACTTTAGAAAAGCTGCAAAAATCCTTGCTTCCTTTATCAAACCTAACCAAATAGCTGGTGGTGACAAAATCATCCCTCCCCACATTCTTAAGAATGCCAAAGGTCTAGCCATCATTACCGTCTTGAAGGCCGGTTTTCTTTTCTCTGGTAGAGCCGGATCCGGTGTCATTGTTGCTAGATTACCGGACGGTTCCTGGTCGCCTCCGCTGGCCATCACTACTGCCGGGGCCGGAGTTGGAGGCCAAATTGGGGCCGAATTGACTGATTTCATTTTCATCTTGAACACCAAATCGGCAGTGGACTCGTTTGCCCAGTTGGGCTCGGTCACCTTGGGTACTAATGTTTCTGTAGCGGCAGGTCCTTTAGGTAGAAACGCAGAAGCGGCTGGTACCGCGTCTCTTAAAAGTGCTTCGGCTGTGTTTGCCTATTCGAAAACAAAGGGTTTGTTTGCAGGGGTTTCCTTGGAAGGCTCTGCGATTATCGAAAGAAGAGAAGCCAACCGTAAGTTCTACGGCAGTAACTGCAAGGCCCGTAACATCTTGGCCGGAGACGTTGATGCCCCACCAGCTTGTGATCTGTTGATGCGTATTTTGGGGTCCCGTGTATTCAACAACCATCTTCCTGAAGACGACGACGACTTCTACTCGGATCTGTACTACGATGACATTCCCGACAACTTTTCAGACGCTGCATCGGAGCACTCGAGACGTGGTTCGATCAGAAGAAACGGCGGTAGAAACGGAGCGCAGTCTGGAAGAACCAGGAAAACTCAATCCGATGACTTTTCAGACGAGTTTGGGTCCGATGACTCCGATGACTATTCCACGGGCCGTAGGACCCGTACTGCTTCCAGAAGCTACTCGACAAGAGCGTCATCGAACCGTGCCTCTACGCCAAAGTCTGCGTGGGAAGATGATGTATATGACAGCGGAAGTGGCGGTGTTGACAACTTGAGTAGCAGATTTGGAAGTACTCGTATATCTGCTAAGCAGACCACAGGAACCTACACAAGCCCTACAAGACCGCCATCTTCGTCTAAGCCAAACTTTGGAGCACAGACCAAGAACAATTCCAACCAGGCAATTGCCTTGTACACCTTTAAGGGCCAACAGAGCGGCGACTTGCCTTTCAAAAAGGGAGATGTGATTGATATTATCAAGAAATCAGAAACCGTGGATGATTGGTGGACTGGCAGAGTTAATGGTGCTACCGGTATTTTCCCAGCCAACTATGTTGAATTGATATAGGGTGGACGATACAATAATGTATTATAAGAATTGAATAACTAGGAAAAAGTATTTATTGTTAATGGCAAAGAGGAGTTTTTCTGGAAATTGTATATTAAATTTTATATCTATTAATTGAAATTGTGTAAATACGCATTTAAATGTTTTGGACATTCCTAGTCAACAGTCTTTGGGCAAAGTTCGGCTGAGAAATATCTGAATAAAGACCTTTGATCAACTTGCTCAAGCAAGTTTGGTTTCTCCCGGTAAACAAACACATTCAAATGGCTAAGTTGCAGACGGGGTAAAAGGTTCCTGTAGAACAAAATGCATAAGATGAATCCCACTTTGCTGTCAAACTTGTAGGCGGCTTTGTTCTCAGCCAAAGGAATATGCAATTTAATGAAAGGTTTCATTGTCTCATGGAAGTGGTTCAAGTCTTTACACCAAACAACAAATATCATTGCTCTTGGAGACTCCTGTGGTTGGCGGAGTCCCATCAATTGTCTACCTTTTGTAATCAACGATTCAAGGGTAATCATGGTAGTTTTGGGTAATTTGGAAATCCTGTTTAGTTATGTTAAGTTCCTGTTTAGTTGTGTTAAGATCTTTAGTAGTTTCTTCAGATCTTGCTTAGTGTTTCTTAAGATCTTTAGTTATATCTTCTTCACACCTTGTCTAAATCTAGTTTAATTTCTGGCGTTTAAGTTTGGCTGCGAAAAAGTTTGAGGTTTTTCTGAAAAAGGGGCTGAGGTTATGAAAGGAAAAAGAGTTGGGAGTTTTGATATTGAAGAATAGTTGAGTTTCAGAGGAATAATAACTACTCTATTCATCTGAATAGCGTAGTTTTAATTTAGAGGGATAGAAATTTCGTATTGGAAACTTTTGGCTATAACTCAAGAATTCAGAGATACTTGCCACAAATTGGATTTTGTTGCTTCATTTTAAGAAGAATCTTCAAGAGTGATTACAAGTGTAAATAGTTTATAAGTTCTAGATATATCTACTTAAAAATCACTTAACTAATTGTGTAAGCAAATGTTTCACCACCAACTTTCCTTCTTCAAAAGTAGGATCGTCATGGCGAACAATAGCACCAGCATGAGAATGCTTGGTTAATGTGATTAGAACAGGGAACTTGGTCCATCCAAGCTGGTTCAACAGATTGATCATATATTCTTGTTTGTCATTCAAATCAAGTTTTTCTTCACCATCACCAATGATTTCATAAACCGTTTCCACAATAGAATCCTTCTTGTCGTCTTGCTCTTGAAGGTACAAGTCTCCAAAATGTGTGCCCTGTAGATACTTGTGAACCCTATGACTTAATTTAACATGTTCTAGAATCGACACCCCTATGAAATGAATAGCAAAGATTGGTGTAATGATAGCCAACTTTGCCCAAAGATATAATGAGGACAAAAGTGAACGATTCTGACGATTGGAAGCAGTGACACTTGGTTCTAGCTTGATTGGCTTGGAAATATCCACCACGACTCTCTCATACCCAGGTAAAAACAGCATTTTCAAATCTTCGCCGCGTGTGTTTGTCATTGAATCGAATGGGTCAGTTAGAGAAATCCCGGCAGTGTACCAGAAAGTCCTCTTATCATTAACTACATTCGAATACAACAGTCTGTTTTTAAAAGCCTTCAAAGCCTTTGAAAACACAGAGGTCGGATCAGCCATGGCGACCAACAATGGTCTACCGTTTGCCATCTTATCACGGAGAAACAACTGGCTTCCGGTAATTCCAATGAAAAACGGGGAAACCGTATTGGTAATTTTGAACTTGAGGCCCTTCAATGGATTGACCACACCAATATGAGGCGTACAGAGTGAGATAAAGTTCTCCGGATGAACGGAGTCAAAGAACCCATTCTTATACAAAATTCCAACACAGTACCTAGAAATAAGACCACCTAAGGAATATCCAACGATGGAGAACTTGGAAACATCTTTTAAGCGGTCCACTTCCTCGAGAATCTCATCGCTGATCCGTTTCCCATTGATATCAATCCCATCGTAGGTCAAGAAGTTGCTGTGAGAACCTGTGCGGTAAACCACTATGTTATCTTGTGATGTAGACTTTATCAGGTCAATTTGCTTTTGTATATACTCAACTTGAGCAGGAGTTCCCCATAAACCATGTACTAGCACTATCAAATGTGTCATAAAGCTTTGTTTGTTGTGTTGTATTTGTTGTGTTGTGTTTTGTGGTTCACTTCTGTGCTACACTAGTTCTTTCTAGACAAGAAGAGCTTCTTTAGATCCACCCCTTAACCCCTAATCTTCATAAGGCGGTCGTGCGAGGATAGAAAGATAACGATGAATAGAATTTATATGGTAAATATTTGGAATTTCAGTTAAGCGAGAAGAAAGCTGTATGGGGAGATAAGAATAGGACTAGATCTCGGATTTATTCTAGGGTTACAAGTTGTAATAGAGAATTAGTTGCTTTTCCATAGCGAGGAAATTATAATTGTATAAATTGGAGTATAAAGTGTAAGTATAAAGTATAAGTGGAATGAGAGAGTATACAGCATAAGTGATTAGATAAGATAAGTAGAAAGATAATTTGGATAAGTAGAAAGATGAATAATTGGGTAAGTATAAAGTATGAGTATTGAATAAGTATAAGAAAATATTGAATGAGTATAAATATACGTAAAGTATAATACTTGCAAAAGTATAAGTAACTAAGTTTTATGGATGCATTTTATTACTTATTTATCTATATACACTATTACCTCTCATCTCTATTGACCAACACATTGGCCTATAATAATACCTGTGGCAACACCAACATTCAACGAATCAACCACCAGATCGTCAGAACGGCCCTTCTCAATAGCAACTAGGAAATCGGACCGGACCTTGATGTTCTTGTCAACACCAAACCCTTCACTTCCAATAACCAAAAGTACAGGGCATCTATCCAAGACCAGGCCCAATTCACTCGACTCAATGAACTTGTTCTTGAGGTTGTTTTCAAGCGGATCTGTACTGTCCATTGGCTTCCCGCTCGTGGTCACCACCACCCAGCCATTTTCCCTTATTTTCTCTATAAATGGAACCCCCAGTGTACATTGGAAAATGGCCGAATGGTCCAATGTTCCTGCTGACGCCTTGTTGGTGATAGAACCAAGCCTGGCACTGTTCTCTTGCGGCACTACCACAAAGTCAACGCCAAAGAAATACGCAGATCTGATGATGTTACCCATGTTTTGTGGATCGGTGACTTGGTCAAGGTAGATCCCGAGTGGGTATTTTCCATTTCTACGTATCACCTTCTCCACTTTCTTTGTGGGAGTTTCGTCCAGCTCTTTCTGGAACACTTCCATTTCATACTTGCCATTGGAAACGTCACCCAAAGTGTGGAGAGTCTTTAGTTGCAACTTCTTTGTGGCTAAAACCACCCCGTTGTGAACCCCATTCTTGGTCAACTTGTTGAGTTCCTGGTTGGAATCGCAAAACCTGATTTTAATCCCATGGTTTCTTGCTAGTTCGATGATTCCATTGTCCTTGCAGTTGTACACATAAAGCCTATCGTACGAAGCACGCTTATTTGCAGTCAAGACAGCCTTCACAGAATGCTGGCCGTACACACACTCCACGGGAGAAGTATCGTTCTGTGTATTCCTACGCACATTGTCTATCCCATCCACCTTTCCTCGACTTCTCTTCTCTTCATACTGTCTTCTGGCCAAGAGTTTGGCTTTATGTACTTTCTCCTCTTCTAAACTCTTAAAGTAGCTGAGCTGCTTCTTTCTGCTGTCGTTTTTCCTTCTTAATCTATCCTTTTCTTCCTCCGAGATTCGTCCATATTTACGCATGAAGAACTCGTCCTTGGTGATTCCCTTCTTGGTCCATTCTTTCACTGGTGCCTTTTCTAAGGGCAAGTTCTTTTCAAACGATTTTACCGACGACGAGTTCAGGTAGTGTGGTTTGAATGGAATCTTCTTTTCAAACTCCTCTATAAGCAAGCGAGGGGAACTGGAGAGAAACCGTTTAAACATCCTTGATTTTTGCCGTAATTGCTGCTTTTTGATATTTTACTCTGAAAAATTTTCGATGCGCAAAGGGGGTTTAGGGGGTTTTATAAGGTAGAGAGAAGAAGGAGATGAAATGGGTCAACTGGATGCAGTGTTCTTTGGAATTGGCTGGTATTTTCAATGTCAGTAGTATAAACCTAAGAATTTCATATGGAATGTTTTGAGGTTACGTTGTTGCTTCTGGGAGTTAATGTGGTTTATTTTGCGATCAAATATCACGAAACATGGATACATTATAAATACACGAGAAAGAGGAACCAAAGAAAAGGAATCAAAGAGCAAAGAGGAGCCAAATTAAAGGTTTAAATTCAAGAAGTAAGATCAAGAGGTAAGATTCAATATCTCGATCTCCTTATTGGCTGCAAAAATACAAACTAGTTATACAAACCATTTCTACATCCTTCACATATCTACCCTTTTATTTTCTAAAAAAGAACACCCTTGGTGGATGGAACGTCGTTGGTCCCGTTACTTGAAATGGCCTCCTTTATAGCAATAGCCAAAGCCTTGAAGGCCGATTCGGCCCTGTGGTGGTCGTTGAACCCCCTCAAACAGTCAACATGCAAAGTAATAGCAGCACCTTGGGCAAAGCTTTCAATGACATGTGGAATCATTTCACAGGATAAATCACCAATCTTTTCTCTCTTCAAGCCCAACTCAACCACGGCATATGGTCTATTAGACAAATCCACCACGGCTCTACTCAAAGCCTCGTCCAAAGGTGCAAAGCCCGAACCAAATCTCTTGACTCCCTTGACTTGACCCAAGGCCTGGTGGAATGCCTGGCCAAGAGTGATACCTACATCTTCAGCAGTGTGATGGTCATCAATGTGCAAATCACCAATACACTCCACGATCAAAGACCAGCCCGAGTGCTTAGCTAAAGCGTGCAACATGTGGTCCAAAAACCCGATCCCGGTTTGAACATCAATCACCTGTGCACTGCTGTTCTGTGTAGCATGACCAGCATCCTTATCAACCACCTTATCTTTGAAGATGGACTCTTGCACTGAGATAAACCCACCGTCAAGAGAAAGGGCAATTTGGATCAGTGTTTCGTTGGTGACTCTTTTTATGGAAGTGGAACGGGTCATCTTGGGATTAAAGATTGGTGGAAGAAATAGTGGAATACTATTATAAATAGTTTTGGGCTTATTTGAAAAATTCCATTCTGACTCATTTGAAACTTGACACGGCTGATTGGGCAGATAAGTTTAATAAGAAGCGAGAAGAAGAGGGATATGTGAAGAGAGGAAATTGGAGAGAGTGGGATATACGAGGAGAGTGATGGATTTGTCAGAATGTAATGATATTAAGGGAATAAGTGGAGTAGGGTATGAGTCTATCTCCACATAAAATCACGTGGGTATATGATAAGGACAAGAGAAGATAGAGAAGAAAACAAGAAGAGAAGAAAACATGAAGAGAAGAAAACATGAAGAGAAGAAAATATGACGAAAACATGAAGAAAGGAAGAGAAGAAAACGTGAAGAAAGGAAGAGAAGAAAACATGAAGAAATACAGAGAACGTGAATAAATGAACAAATGAACATGATCATAAATTAATCAGAATGAGAATATGAATAAATGACAATAAGCAGAATACAATGATAAAAAAAGAGACCAACACGTAAAACCAACTACTCTAGAGCCAGATCCATCTATATTTCTATTTATCCTCATATCGTTTTCTTTTGCCTCTTTGCCTCTTTGCCTCTTCTTTGCTTCTTGAGTGCGAAATCAGTAAATCGCTGCCACTTCTGTTTGCCAATAATGTACACATATATGGAGTACTTACAACGATGTTACAACAAATCCACAGGCTGGAATGAAAGCAACATCTTCTCCAATATCACCTCCACGTCCAATGAGATCTTGAACTTTGCAATTCCAGGAAATATCCGACTCGATGTGTCTTCCAAGAGCACAGAGAATCTGGCCCTGAGCTTTACATTATCCAACAGTCGTTCTATAAATGGGTCTGTCTCCTACTTGTACTCTTCAGAAGCCTTGAAAGATACCAAGGGAACAAGAGATTTATCGTTGGAGGAAATGACCGGCGCAGTTAATCCCAAAGAATCCTCATTTAATCCTTCCAAGAACAACTCTTCAAGCTCTCTCTTGTATGGGAGAATGTACTTCCCCGGCTCTGCCTTGGAGGCCATGGTAATCAAAAGATTCAGTTCCAATATCCGGCTTCTTGTCAAATGCGTAAGCAATCCTCATTTGGCAGCCAATGGCACCATGATATTGTATTTACAAAGAAACACCACCAAGAATCTGAATGAGCTTATCTACTCAACCAATGAGTCTCTCATTGGTTTTAGATCCCTTTACAATATCTTTGAAAATGGTTCTCAGGGCTCCTCTGCTTCTATAGGAACAGAACTATGGTACGCTGCCCGAAGCATGCTGCCTGGTTTATCCACAGCATTTAGATATACACTGAGGGCCATTGACACTCCATTAACCATGACTTTAGCAGTGAATCCCATTTTGGGCCACATCTCGCTGACTTATACAGTGAAAACCTCGGTAGCTTCTAAGTTTTGCTCGAGGTATGACTTCAACTTGTATTCATATGACAGCAACTTGACACTTGGGTTCGAACTATTTAATGAGGAGATTAAAAGGGAGTCGTATGGCCTGCAGCCTAAAACCATTTCACTTTCTTCTTTTAGCAGTCCACATATTATTAACCCAATTCAACAGTCGCTGAACTACTACCAGATTAATCCTCAATTGCTTAATAACACCAAAGATAAGTACAATGCATTCGAGTCCAAATACAATTCCAAGGAACCTAAACCTTTTTCAAACGTGCTAAAATTCTCTACTAGCTTGAACGATAAGATGTTCAAGGTGTTATGGGAAGGAAGACTAAAGGATTTCTTGGTGAGTACTGGGGTTAAGGTGAATTTGAATCCTACAACCTATTCCCCAGTATTGGACAAATTTGGGGTTTCATTTTCTTATGCATGTTAGAGAAAAATACACAACTGAACGTGTCTGTATATATCATAACGAGTAGTCGTAGTTGTAAACTTGCCTATACTTATTGCACTAACCTGCAAATCGCAACCTGCAAATCCCCAGCCGGGTAACGTGCACTCCAAAAAAGTTTTTCATTAAATTTACAAAGACAAGTGATAGGAGACCAAGTTATTGAAGGTTGAAGATGAACAATCAGGAATTATTCAACTTGGTTAAGAACTCCAAGTTGGCACAGGTTGCTAAGCCTATACTGAAAAATATCAGAGGAAAATCTGCTGTTCCAACACACCAAGTGATATACACACCCAAGTCAAATGCCATTAGATCTGACTTTGGTTTGAAATCCGTGTTACCAAAGAAGATTGGATTCTCCAACATTTCGTTCAATGACATAGACAACTACAAGAACATGCCGGATGTCGAAAAGAATAACGGAAAGATGTACAATAGACTCAAGTTTCAAGAAACTGGTGTGGCTGTGACAAGCGGCAGCACCCAAACTCTTTTTGAAACCAAGCACCGTAAGGAAGCCACTAGAGTTGAAATCATGACCGAAGCATTCAATATCGACAAGAACACCGTTCCTTCCAGCGTAAAGGAAATATTGGCCAAGAACACACGCATCGATAAATTATTCCAAGACTGGTTGTTGGCCCATTACCCTGAAGCAGCTCTTGAGAAGCTGTTGAACGAGAAGGAGACTAGAAAATACTTGTACGAATTCTTGACAACCAGCAATGTTATCAACAAGAAGGATATCAAGTTAACCGACTACACAGCAACGTCCTCGCACGCCTTGCAAGTTAAAGGTAACGCTGGGTTTTCGTATTTGCAGCAAGGAAGATTATCCAACTCTCCAAATGGGGTCAAGTACGGCAGCATTGTTCCTGGTAGAATTGTAGGCATGAAGGAAGCTGCAGTTGCAGGTTTCGTTTCCGGTGTCGATGACACCTCCATTAGACAACAAACCAACTATGCTTCCAACCAGGGAGGCAGAAACGTTAGGCAATTCAACATGCCATTTGTCATCAACAGCGCCCAGATCAACAGAAACGGTGCCGTTGAAATCAACGCTGCTGGTGTTATGGCTGGTACTTGGATGAAGAGTGTTTTGCAAGAACAGGGCTCCATTGTTCTGACCAGAAGAGCCAACTCTGACAATAACGGCGATGCTGATTTGAAATCTCTTTTCAAGTTGTTGAGGATATAGAGAGAAACTTGTACATATAACAAAATATAAATAGATAAATAAACCTTCAATCTTTACCTCGAATTTTTCTCTATATACTTTATCTTATCTTTTATACATACTCATACAATTGCCTCCAATTTTATTTTCTTTTTATCTGGTTTCTCGGCCTTTTCCTTCGGTTTTCTCTTGACAGGTTTCTCCTGATAGGTCTGTGAACCTGTCATTTTCTTTTCTTCGTTATTTAATTCCGTTCTAATCGACTCACCCAATGAAGCATCCAATTTACCATCAATCTGGTACCATAAGTAAAAATTAGAGACCCTGGTGTGATTCTTAATAATATGCTCCATTCTCTCTTGTACTTTGGCCAAGGGATAGAAACTATTGGTCAAAATAGGAAGGAATCTACCAGGGATGTTTTGCAATGTGAAGGTCATGGGCGTGAACCTGATTTCAGGCTCCACGGGTTGTTCTAGCTTTTTGGGTTTTTTAGGTGCAGGCACTTTCTTCTTCTTCCGAGGTGGTGCACGCCGCGTCTGTCTTTGTATTGTTTCTTCCTTTATTTCAGTGGGTTCCTTCTGTTCAGGACTTTCAGTTTCTTCATCTTCAGGAATTGGGGTTGCGTTTTCCGTGGAATCAGCCTTTTGATCTTCTGGCTGTTCCTTCTGCTGCTCCTCCTTTTCCTTTTCTTCTTGTATTCTTTCCTTTTCTTTGCGTTCCGCCTCCTCACGCTCTTCCTTTATTTTCGTATCGTATTCCGCCTTCTTGGCCTCATAAGTATCCAATTGCTTCTGGTTATGTATCCACAAAAAACTAACAATCACATCACGATACTCTTCCTCTTCGGTAGCATCTGGATTTACAGGTACCTGTGCACCTTCCTTGGGAGGTAAAACTTCACAAATGGCCCATTTAGGTAACATGAACCTGGCATTGGCATTTTCCGCATACTCAAACAACAAAGTGGCGTTGTGCAAATACTTCTCTTGAAATGCCGTCAACTTTAGATTATTCGGCACCTTTTCCTTCTTCTCCTTCTTTTCCTTCATTGGCTTCCGTTCCTTTTCCTTTTCTTTCTTGAGGAGTTTACGTTTGAGTGTGAATGGAATGTCCAATCCAGCATTGGTGTAGAGATACACATGATGCGGCTGCGCTCCCATCTCACGAGCCCGCTTGATGTACCCTTGGAAAGTTCCGATTTGCTGTGGAGTGGATTTTCCCAGGGCCACGATTTTCATCAAATCGTTGAGGAATTTATCGGTGCTGGCTATTGTGTTGAGGTTTGAAATCATGATCGAGTTGTCTATAGATTTGAGACTGTTTATAGCTTCCGGAGTGGTTGCAGGCTTTGGTGTGGGCACGGTAGCTGGTTTGGGAGCAGCTGTACTGGGTTTTGAAGCTTCGGATGGTTTTTGAGGTGTTTCAGAATTTGTAGGTTTCGTTGTTTCAGAAGATGGAGGTACAGTTGGTTTTGGAATAGTCATGGTAGGGATAGAAGGTATTGCTGGCGGAGCCGTGTTTCTAGTTATGCTGAGGGGTGCTGTTAGAGTGGTGGGTTTGGTAGAATTAGTGGTTACAGGTATTTTGGGAGTAGGAGTTGGAATAGCTACCGGAGCAGGAGCAGGAGCAGGAACTGGAGCTGCAGGAACTGCAGGTTTCTCGATCTTTTTATCACTCTTCTTTGCTTCTTCTTCCCCCTTTTTATCCTTTCTCTTCCCTCTTCTCTCACTTCTTTCGTCCTTTGCAATGAATATTCTCACTTCAAACGTATGTGGACCTAGGTTTAGAACAGAATCACACAACTTAACCATGACATCTCTTGCACTGACCTCGACACCCAAAACCGCCTCTCTATTGCTGAAGTTGTCATCTCGGGCCAGTTTGGGCAACGGTTTATCGAGTTCCATCAACTTCCGGGCGTACGAGCTCTGCTTAATCCAGTAGATCTTGAACATGGGGCATATCTGAAGATAACTGTGTCTTGATTTCATGAGGGAGCGGTAAAACACACCGGTGTCTTTGATGGTTAGCGGGCTCTGAAGAACATCTTCAAACTGGCCGTACGGAGGCGGATTGAACGAAACAGGGAGCCCGGAAAGAACATCAAACGGACGCACAATCGCCTGTTCGAGTTTCTTCTGCTCCTTCTCGATTTCCTCTCGACGGGCCGTGGTAATACGACGTCTGATACGGGGTGGCATGCTGTTGGATTTTCAATTGAAGAAATATCGCGAAAACGCGTTTAAAGAGAAAAGTTACAGATAGTATACAGATAGTATACAGATAGTATACAGATAGTATGAGTAAGCAGTATACAGTATTAATACATTCTATCTCTATTCTTTATAAGTCAATTCATTTTTCAGTTAAAATGGAATGACTTGTCTTGTGTATGTGATATACTCTTGTGTATATTGGGTCTTATATTGTTAGAATACTCTATCTTTATTATAGTTCAAGTACGGTTTACTAGTGTTAGGGGTTTACTAGTGTTAAGGGTAATAGTGTTACGTATGGTAACTAGTGTTAAGGGTTTACTAGTGTTAAGGGTTTACTAATCTTAGGGATCGAAAAGATATGAATGGTGTAGAATGCAAATCAAGCAAAAAGTTCATGATGAATTTCAAGAGACTGTACTGTGTTATCTGTACTCTTTTAGCATTGTTAGGCTACTAATGCGTTGTTTATTGTTGAGTTGACTAAATAGCATATAGGAGTAATATGGAGCCTATAAGGTCCCGAACTAGATGTGTACGAGGGGAAGGGAACTAATGGAATCTGATCTGTGTTTCATAGTAAGATAGAACTAACTGGTAGTTATCGCGAGAATTGCCTAATTAGACATATAAAGGGGAGTTCCTAACAGTTAACAAATATCAAAGTTCTGATTATTCCTCTCTTATCTGTTTCTTTGCTCACCATGGCCAGTAAAGGGAGAAAGGTAAGATTCTTTGGAAACATAATCAAGCACAAGAAAACAAGAACAAAATTGTGGAACATAAGGATACGGATTGAACTTGTATTTGTTCTTGGATTCGGTCTGTGTGTTTTGTGTAGAATGTGGACTGGTCATATACGACTAAAATCACTTCATGTATTGGTTGTTTCACCTGTAAATACTTCGTCTAGAACATCTCGATTTTATTGGATCACTGTAATAATGAACTTACTCAGCTGTCAGCGGCTAACTAGAAGTTTAGAATGGAATTAATTGAGATTTGTTTAACGAATATGTAAGCTGCTTTTCTTCTTTTTTATGAAAATGCTACTGGTGATGAATACTTAGTGGCTGCAAAATGTTTTATATACAGTACAATCTTAAATAAATATTCAGGCCAAGTATAGCTACGAGTGTAGCTCTTCTTTCATAGACTGAATAATTATATTTTAAGTGCTTATCAATTGACTGCAAAGTAATTTGCCATGGTATGAATAAAAGTAAAAAGACTTTACAGTGTTTCCATGAATATTTTCAAATTAGTTACCGGAATATTCATACCGAGTAAGAATAATTATTCATACTTGGAAGTATTCATGGTTTATTTTAAGGGGTTTTTAAGTTCATGGTCTAACCATTGAAGAGTATGTACGCTTATTAATATGTCCTACTAGGTTTGTGCAAATCAGTTTCAATGTAGAAGTATTCAGTAGTAATGATGAAAAAGGCGACTCAGTCCTTGATATACAATATATGTATTCTATTTCTGTTCCAAGCACAACTTCATATTCATATCTACAGAATCCTTCAGAACTCTGTCACAATTGTACTAGTAGCTTCTCTCACCTTTGGTGTTAGCTCCTCCTTTCTACTCAATTTCGATCTCTTGACTTTGGATTTACAAACTATCCAAAACTCTTCAATAGCATTTAATGCTGGAGAATAAAAAGACAAGTTCCAATCCACTCAGAGAAACTAGTAATGGTATATCACGACGTTTAGAAGTGTAAAGAATCGATTACTTGAGATGTTCATTGTTTGATTCTAATTACTTGATAACACCTTCGATAAATGATTTGCTCTCTAGGTGTAGTGAGTCTGAAACATTTAAACATTAGTGGAAGGTACAACGGCTTTCTCACATACAGCACCATACTCTCTTCTCATACTAATGTTATCATTTGAAAGACTAAATTTACACTTTAGTTAAAAGATAGTAGGAGTAGTAGCTAACAAATAGTCAAAAGTACTCTTTTTCATAGACATAGTGGCATCTATTAAATTCTTCAAAAATAGTTATTGATTCACTGAACAAACCAAAGGTTTGTTGTTTAGTTTGTAAGTGTCTTATTGCTAATTACTTTGTTAATTGCTTCTATGCTCCATTTCTTTTCCAAGTGTAGGAGGACTAAGCTCTATACCATCAAGTTATTCATCGTTTTCTCCTCCCTGTTAACTTATCCTCAGTGTTCTTTAACTAAATATTGAAGTATTACCTGAAGAGCAGCATAAAAGAGCTATTGTATGGTGTTTTATTATTGATTCAAAAAGCGTGGTGCTTAAACTAGGTTATCCTTTTACTCAAAATCTAAATACTCTATGCACAACAATGGCAGATACGAATCATAGTACGAGGTATAGTTATACGAATCACAGTTATTATATGAATCACAGTTACTGTACGAATCAGTTACTGTACGAATCAGTTATTATACGAGTCATAATATTCATAATATTGCTCCCCGAGAACAATGAAGGGAGGTTGCTTACATGAAAATAAGTCTGTATTGGTCATGATGGATATGCACCAGCAAATGGCAATTGAAAGCGAGGTAAGAACATCAACTATCCTTCTACGAATATACTACCGTTAAATCACTGGTGCAGATCAAGGATTGCATTTTGGTCATGTTGTTTCTAAGCTTTTATGAGCCAATCTAGTTTAATTCCAGAATCGGAACCATTCAAATCATTTTTCACCCCTAAACCAAAAGAACTCGTTTACTAGCGTCTACCATCGTAATCTACCTTTTACTCTTCTTAATTTACCATCTACTCATATATTACCTTCTACTCATATATTACCTTCTACTCATACGCTACCACTCATTCTTTACCCCAGATTTCTGCCAGCCGTGCAAGCCAAAACACATGTCAACCTTTTCTAATTACAAGTTTAGTTTTCCCGCTGAGGGGGAGTACCGATGAGAGTGGGGTTAATTATGGGATATACTTCATTAACACCCAAACCTACATTTATGTGATCCCTTGGCGTACTGGTATTCCGAAGATTTCATCAAAGTTTTCCGTATTGGGTTAACAAGGATCCCAGCAAGGAATGTGAATGATTGCTAATAATATGGGGTTTTCCTCTCGCGACCTCAAATGACCCTAACCTCATTGTAGCAAACAAGCTTATCAACCTCGCGACGAGGGCACATAATTTACGGCTTACTAGGATCACAATCTGGAGAATAGACTTAACACACCAGCGGTAGAATCTGATCCCTCGCGTGGCCAAAACAATGCAACTCCTCTTTTATACTACTCTTCATGCAGATCAGACCCTCTGATTCTTTCCCTGCTTTTTCATATCCAATAATTTAGCAACGCTGCACCCTGTGGGGAAAACCTTTATTTCCATTTTGTGCATCCACGTATTATGGGGCGGATACCCAAGCCGGGGTTAGTAATAGCCAAGTTGAATACCGGACTAACCCAATAGTATTTATATTCAGTAGTTTGCTCCGTTTTTTTTTTGCCTTCTGATTATCAATGTCTAATTTACCAACAACTACACCTGTGGATCCAGAAAAGGATCATGGTCCAGAAAAGGAACATGTGGAGCCTACTAACCATGGGCTCTTTGACAACTCCTCCTCAGGGGAATCAGCTATTAACAAACACAGCCAGGAAACCCAGCCCAACGTGTTTCCCGAAGAAGATAACATTCTCAGCCAGTACTCGGAAAAGCAGGTGATGCAAATGGGCCGCAACTACGCTTCCAAGCACGGCTTGGACGAGAACTTGTTTGCACGTGCTGCTGCGCTAGCCAGAACCCCGAACCAGTTTAATTCAATGGACTGCCTCACTGAAGAGGAGAAGGTGGGTCTTCACCTCGAGGCCACCAAGAGATGGCACATTCCAGGCAAGTTGATTGGGGTGATTGCGCTTTCCTCGATGGCTGCAGCGGTGCAGGGGATGGACGAGTCGGTGATTAACGGGGCCACGCTCTTTTACCCCAAGGCCTTTGGCGTGACGGAAATGAAGAATGCAGACCTCATCGAGGGTCTTATCAACGGAGCGCCATATTTGTGCTGCTCGGTGATTGCGTGCTGGACCTCGGACTTGTGGAACCGGCACTTGGGCCGGAAATGGACCATTTTCTGGACGTGTCTTATTTCAGCTCTTACCTGTTTCTGGCAGGGCTTTGTTAATAACTGGTACCATTTGTTTATAGCTCGGTTCTTTTTGGGTTTTGGGATTGGTGTGAAATCCGCCACTGTCCCTGCGTATGCTGCAGAATGTACCCCTAAACATATTCGAGGTTCTCTTGTTATGATGTGGCAGTTTTTCACTGCCGTTGGGATTATGTTTGGGTATGTTTCCAGTTTGGCGTTTTACTATGTTCCCGACCGTGGAATTGGCGACGGGCTCAACTGGAGATTGATGTTGGCGTCGGCGTGTATTCCTGCGATTATCGTGTTGTTTCAAGTTCCTTTTGCTCCGGAATCGCCCCGTTGGCTCATGGCCAAGGGAAGACACGTTGAGGCGCTTGCCTCGTTGAAGGTGTTGCGTAACGACGAGATCTCCGCCGCTAGAGATTGCTTCTACCAGTATGTCTTGTTACAGGAAGAAAGCTCGTATGAAGTGCCAACCTGGAAGAGATGGATTGAAATGTTTACCATTAGAAGAAACAGAAACGGGGCATTAGGGGCGTGGATTGTCATGTTTATGCAGCAATTCTGTGGGATCAACGTTATTGCATACTACTCCTCGAGTATCTTTCTTGAATCTGGATTTTCCGTGATATCTTCCCTTTTGGCCTCGTGGGGGTTTGGTATGATCAACTTTACCTTTGCCATCCCCGCTTTTTTCACCATTGATACGTTTGGAAGGCGGACTTTACTCTTGATCACTTTCCCCTTGATGGCGATTTTCTTGCTTATTGCTGGGTGTGGGTTTTTAATCAACAATGAAACCAACGAAAAGGGCAGGTTGGCTATGATTATCGTTGGGATTTATCTCTTTGCAGCGGTGTACTCGTCCGGAGAAGGGCCGGTTCCCTTTACCTATTCCGCAGAAGCATTCCCGTTATACATTAGAGACTTGGGGATGTCGTTTGCCACTGCAACGTGTTGGTTCTTCAACTTTATTTTGGCCTTTACGTGGCCCCGTTTGAGAAACGCATTCACTCCAACGGGTGCGTTTGGGTTCTATGCCGCCTGGAACGTTGTAGGGTTCTTTCTAGTGTTGTGGTTCCTTCCTGAAACCAAGAACTTGACTTTGGAAGAATTGGACGAGGTGTTTAGCGTTTCCACTAGAAAACACGCTGCGTACCAAACCAAGGCCTTGTTCAACAATTTGCAGCGCTACGTGTTGCGTAGAAACGTGGCGCCATTACCGCCCTTGTACAACCACCAGAGACACGCGGTGACCAACTCTGAATGGAACGACAAGACGGAACTGTCCCATGTTGAATAACCTCTAATTGTTAATATATAAATCTACAAGTGTACTGTAAATTCCGTTTATCCCTATAAATTGCTCTCCAAGGCCTCAAGACCTTGGTTAAACAATCGAATCATGCTGTCGAGTTCATTTACCAATTTGCTTTTCGGTGTAGAATCAATGAAAAAGTCGCCGTTGATTTGTGGAATCGCAGGGAATTTCTGGAGTTGCGGCATCGTGCTGATGTTGGTACTGGAAGAAGCCGATCTGGGTAAGTAAACATTGTTTGAGCTCTTTTTCTGCGACATGTAGAACCTTTGGTTGGACCCAGAGTCCACTCGTTGCGCTATTGGTTGCTGGGGCAGAGCTGAAACAGGGGTAGAGCCTGTAGTCGCAGTAGTCGCAGTAGAAAGAGTGGAGGTGGTGTGCTCCTCTTCTCCAAACATGTGTTCCTTCTCGTGCACTGGAGTCATCGATAGCAGCGCGTTTCCAAACTGAGACGGGTTGATTCCAAACTGGTTCACGTTCTCGTAGTCTGTAAACTCGTCGTTGGTCAACGCAGAAAGACTTGAAATGGTGTTAGACGGGGTAGGCATCTGGATATGGAACCCAGGTCGACTACGCTTGGCCTTTTCCTTCTGCTCGGGCTCGGCCTTGAAGTTTATTGGCTGCAATAACGGATTCGTGGTGGTTTGAAGGGCCTTCATTGTTTTGGACGGCGAGTTGGTGGTGGTGCTGGCTACATTCACTAATAAAGAGGACGTTGGTGGTTTTGGAGACGGGGTTTTCAAGTTTGGATTCGCTGTATATGCTGGGGTGTGAGGTGGTTGTTGTACCGATTGCAACAGCACTATGGGCTGGGATTGCACCAGGACAAGCGGAGGCATTACTTGGCCAGGAGGCTTGGAGCTTGAGCTTCCCAAGGTGTTGGAAATGGTCTTTTTCCGGGGCGGTTTTTTATTGTTATATCTCGAGTCCAAGCTGCCAGATGCAGACTGTGAATGGTACAATCCTGGCGGTTTGTTGAGCGAGGGAAGCGGGGCCTTTTTGAAGCTGGACATGTTGTCCATGTCTGGGATTTCGATAGTGGGCGATTCCATTCTTTCCGGGCTGAGAATGGTAGAGCTGCCTGTGCTGAACGAGGGCATTTCGTAGCCTGGAACTTCGTAGCCCATGGTTTCTTTTGAGTCGGTGAATTCGTCTTCAAAGAGCATCTGCAAGGACTTTGGAATCTCGTTGGTGGCACGCATGGTGTTGTGAGAGGTGTTTTGCACAGTGTTGTTTATGGTTCCGGCAGATTGCCCGTTGAGTGTTCCTCGGATAGTGGGGAGAGTCTGGTACGTGTCTGTAGAATCATTTGGCTGGAATTCCTCGGTCTTTTCAGCTTTTTCCAAGTCGATGTCGTTTTCTATGATGTATTCCCTGCTACTGAGAGAATCGAAGTCCCATTTGACTTGTAACAGCAGCTGTGCCTCGCCAAGCTCCTTGTTTTCCTGTGGCTCCATGTCATTTTCCAACTTGACAAAAACGGAATCTCTCAGCGAGTTGGAGTCCCTCCACACCAAGTACCTGGAAACCACCTCTTTCAAAATGAACTTGGGATGGCTCTTGTAGAACTTGACAAACTTACATTTGGTGAGATCATCGGCAGATAACCGTTCCTCTGGGTTTTCATCCAAACACAAGGCAATACACTCCTTGAGAGCCGGGGAATACTCTCTTCCCTCCAATCTGGGAGGAGTCAGTTTGGAAATGAGCTGCATGGCCCACATTGCGTCTTTATCGCAGTAAGGCGGGTTTCCCGTGGCTATTTCGTACATGGTGATACCCAAGGACCAGATATCCACCTTACTGTTGTAGGTGTCACCCTCTCTGATGACTTCCGGAGCCATCCAGTAAGGGGTACCGGCCATGGTGCTTCTTTTCAAAGCGTTGGATGTGATTTTGGCAGCGACACCAAAGTCACACAACTGCACATTGCCCTCCTTGGTGATCAACACGTTGGCGGCCTTGATGTCTCTGTGGATGACGCCGAGCTTGTGGACGGCACTAAGCGCTATGAGCAACTCCCGGATGATGATACCAATGTACTTTTCTTCAAACACGCCTGGCTTCAAGAGCGTTCGAAGCGAGCCCCCGGCACAGTAGTCCATGATGATCCACAACTTGGTGTCGTTCAAGATGGACCCGTAGTAGTGGGTCACGTTGGGCACGTTCTTGAGCTCCGTGAGAAACTGGATCTCCTGCTGGACGTCGGTCACCTCGTCCTCCTGTGTGTCCAAGTTCAACACCTTGATGGCCACCACCTGCTTGGTCTGCTTGTTGTGGCCCTTGTACACCACACCAAACTTGCCTCGCCCGATCACCTCGGTGCGCTTGTAGATCGACGACATGCTGGACTCGTGCTGTGGCTGTGCTGCTGGACTGCTACTGCTGACTCGAATCTGAGGTATCACTTTCGTTGATCGTGTAGAGATGGCGGGTGTGTGCAGGAGAAAGGAGAGGTATGGCAGAGAAGAGCGGCACGGTACGTGTGAATGCTGGCAAGCCAGAACGAACGTTACATGATACAGCAGGCTGTTTTCACAAACCAGAATGTCCTTAATTACATGGTGTAGATAAATTTAATTACAATCAATTGCGAAGCCAGAATGAATTGCGAAGCCAGAACGAACATTGATAAATACCCTTGCTAGTAAGAGTATATACGTATCTTATAAACAGAGTGAATAGAATACTTATGTTTCCGGTGGTTTTTAGGTATAACCATCACATTCCACCTAGTTACACATTTCCTGATCTACCCTAAAAAATCTATTCCTCTTCAGTCCCCACCTAGCCCCGTACTATGCTTGCTAAGCTACTTGCTAACAGAAAACTATCTACAGGGATAGGAACGCTAAGATATCTGCAAGTTGGTCACCACAAGAACTATGAACTTCACTGTTTCTATTTTTAGGTTACCAAGTCGATATTAGCTCTGAGGCTTCAATGGCATCATTTATAAGTCAAGGCTTCATGAAATGTAAACTTTGACTTTCCATTCTACCAGTATGAAATTTCCATCAAAATCAACTTTTTTCAGTTCTATGAATTTCGTATTAATAGCACGGTATGCGGTTTTCTGGAAGTGTGGTATCCAGTACTTTGTATATCTAGTAACATAAGTCAACACCCTGTTCCATACCAGGAACAATGCATCTATTCTAATAATCTTCGCGGTAATGCTCATAGAGGTAAATCTGAAATAAGCCACAATATTCTTGATTATTCTTATAGTAATTGTATTTTCTTGGGAATGTCATATCACATTTAATTCAACGCTAATCCAATTCACTCAAATTCTCTATTAAACTATCGATTTCAGGAAAGTCTTCTTGGAATAACAAAGACTTTTCCCTGATGGTTCTTGTTTCACCCTCCATTCCAGTTTCATCCACGAGATAGAAAATCAAAAACTCAATGATCTTGTAATTTAAGTTTTGCTGAGTTAATACCTTGGTGGCTTCTCTTTTGGTGGACAAATCTTCAAATGAAGAGAGCTTAAATTTCTTGATCAAGATTGAACATCCATTGTTTTCTTCGAAAACCCTGAAATTGCGGATGTCTTTCAATAGTATATGGATGATGGTAGATATGAAGGAGATGTAGATTTTAAAGGAACCAGGGGCATTCAAGAACAGCAAGATCAACTTCATGTTGTTCCTTCTATGGAATATGACTCTTGATTTGGGGTGCAATAGTAACAACCCTTGAAGCAACCTGTTACAAGTTAGCGTTAGTTCTTCATTAGTGTTGGGGTTCTTGTAATAACTCAACAAATGGGTGGAGATGTTGTATTCCAAGTCGTTTTGTAACTGAATAAACTGAGATAAGGTGTTGTTCCCAGGTGCGTTTGTCTTGGTGAGTTGTGGTACCAACAGATACAAGAGCAGATCCAATTTGGAGATTCCCTCTTCTATCTCTTTGAAATCGGGCGAGTCCAATAGATCTATGATCTGACTTATCGATGAGTTCATCCTCGACTCGTATCTAGATGTTGTTTTTATTGATGAACGTTTTATATTGAAGTTTTTGGTTTTACTGTTTTATCTTTTTCAGATCGCAGCACCCTGAAAAGTTCCAACACGTATTGAATATTATGGGTTGGAATCATGGTATAGAGGTCATATTTAGTTTCTTGATTGTGTTGAGTACGGCTACAGTCTCGGATTTAAGGATTCCCAGAAATAGGTAATTTGGCACAAGTATCAAGGGAATAGAATGAATACAGCTACAATTATAATTACAAGTCAAGCACAAAAAAGAGTGAAGAAGGAAGAACATCACAAGAAATATCACAAGAAATTCCACTAGAAATACCACATCAAGAAATTCCAGAATGTCAACATCAAGAAATTCCAGAAATGTCAACATCAATACCAACCCAAGAAATATCACATGAAAATTCATCTACCCGAATTATCATATTCTCATGATGACGTAGTTTTGACATGAATAGAAAAGATGGCAGATCCCAATTACCAAACTCAGAAGAACCGAAATACTTGGAAAATAAACCTCATTACCGAACCTGTTTGCGTTCCCGCTCGTGTGTTTTGGCCCGCCGTCTCCACCTTACTACCCTGGCTACGTACAGCGGTGTCACGTGGGGACGCCGTCAAATTTCAAATGGAAGGCCACGCCTATAGATAAGGACACAAGAAGTACAATACCGGAGAAACGATATAGTAGACACAACATTCCATGGTGACACAGTAACAAACATCCATAGAAAGAAAATAGCGACAAGGTTCACAGAAACATCCATACACAAGAATTCCTCCTTTTTGTACACGAAATCCTTTTTTGGCGCAGGGCAGTTAACACATATCAGAAAGTAACCCCGTCCCCCAGCGGTATTCCTCCCCATCGTCGTCTCCAGAAACAAACAACAGAGAAATTTAGATCACATAAACATGTCCTCCATAGTTACAGGCTGCTTTGTGGCGGTCATTTCCTCAGCAATCCAATCTTTGGGAATAACCCTCCAGAGAAAGTCCTTTCTAAGTCATGCATACCACCACCGACAGAAACGAAATCTATGGCTCCTTGGCTTTTCCCTTTTCATCGTGTCCAACATCTTGGGCTCGCTTATACAGCTCACCACGCTTCCCTTGATTATATTGTCCCCTTTGCAGAGCATAGGACTCATATTTAATTCCGTCTTGAGTTGTTTAATCTTGGGCGAGAAATTCACTTCCAAATTGGTAATTGGCACGGTCTCCATTCTGATAGGCGCCATTACTATTGCATATAATGGCGCCGTTCCTGTAGAACTGTTGCCGCCCGTAGATGTGGATACTAGATTCGCTATGATTTTGGCCAAGTTGATGAGACCCTCGTTTGCTCTATGGTTTGCATTCACAGTGGCCTTGTGTGCATCCATATTGGTGTACATTTCTTTCTTGGACGTTTACGATAGCCGTCACCAGTTGAAAAAGGGGTTTTTGTACAGTGTTATCAGTGGGACTTTGACAGCCCACACGTTTCTATTTGCCAAATCTTTAATAGATGTGGTTATAGAGACCATTATCAACAAGGGCGGAATCTCTATCTTGCAAAACTTGATACCGTATTGTCTTTTGGTTACCATGTTGGTCATTATTGGGCTTCAGTTGACTGCCTTCAATTTGGCGTTGAAGGAAATGCTGACCCTGATTCTTTATCCCCTTTGTTTCCTCATTTACAACTTGTTCAACTTGATAAATGATCTCATTTATAATTCCTTGTTGTCAGAGCACAAGATGTCGTATCTTCAATTCACATTTATTGTATTTGGGTTGATCTTGGTACTTTGTGGGGTTGTTACACTAAGTTGGGATAGTGCTTTTGGTCAGCCTGAAGAATGTGAATATTTGATTCAAAGAAACTTTGTGGATGAGAGAGTGACAACTCGTAGGGTCTTGTCATTTGAACAGAATGAATTGTTGATTTCCATGGAATGTTGATGTGAACACAGTTTTGGGAATTAACAGTACAAGCTCGTTCCGTGACATACTCACATTTAGCAGTTATTGATTAACTGTTAATGTTTCTGACGATTCCTCTTAAAGTACCCTACTAGAAACATGATATTATCTCATGATCACAGCACAAATTAACCTGGTAGCTATCCGTGGACAGTCCTTATGGAAGGTTCAATAGGATGTAGAAGGTACTTGTATTAGCACAATAAATTAGAACATCTGTTTGTCTTGTAATCTGGTAAGCGTAACTAAACATAATAGATGAATCTCATAGCTAAACATCATAGCTAAATTTCATAACTGAACTCATAGCTAAACATAATAGCTAAACAACTAAGCATAAAAGCTAAACAACTAAACATAATAGCTAAACTCTCAGCTAAACTCTCAGCTACATCTTAAAACTGAACCTCTCATCTAAACATAATAGCTAAATATCCCACTTAAACATCTCAACTAATCATAATAGCTAATCATAATAGCTAAACATAATAGCTAAACATAATAGCTAATCATAATAACTAAATCTCATAGCTAAACCTCGTAACTAAACCTCGTAACTAAACCTCATAGCTAAACCTCACAACTTCACAAATCTACGGTTTCTTCAGTTTATTCATCTATCAGTTTTCGCAGCCATTACCACCAGGAATATCTTGATATCTTAAACAAACACATCTAAACAATCATATCTCATTCACATCTCATTCACATCTAATCTACATCTAATCCACATCTAATCCACATCTAAACATCTAACTAGTAATATACACATTATATCCCTATCCTCTTATTCTGATTCGCACTGAAATTTTCAAGAAGAAGCATCTCATGGCAGATATCAGGTTCAAGAACCCCGTAGTGCTGGCGTACAAGACGGTGGATGAGTTGAGGACTTTGAAGGAGTGGTTTTTTGACTTTGATTCCCAGAACGACCACCGAAGAAGAGCTATCAAGAGGACAAATGCACTCATGAGTCGAGGCAAGATGCCTCACGGCGTGGAGGTCACCTCTATATTAACCTCGGCCGTACTAAACGACGTGCCTGGCGCCGACTCCAACGTGGTTCGAATGACTTACGCCTGTGGGATCATCCGCTTTGTCAACGGGCTCTTGGACCCGCTCCAGCTGGGCCATTTCGTCATGCCTCTCGAGGCCCTTGCCCGTAGCATAGATATCCCCTTCTTCTTGGTGGAAATGAGACACATGGGAACACACGACCAGCTACCTCCCTTGGAGTTGTGCCGTCTAGCTGTCAAAAAGGCTCTTGGCTGGATCTACGAAAAGTACTGGGTCCCCATCGAAACGGAAGACGTCGATTACCAGGAGTATGTGGTGGGGCCGGTAGTGAGCAAACCGGTCAATACCGACGAAGACCTTATTGATCTGATCAAGAGTAAACTCTCTGGCGTTGTTGCAGGCTTGAAAACGTACAAGAAGTTGAGAAAGCAGGATTTACAGTTGTCCGTTGCCAACGACACAAGGTATCTGAAATTGTTCAAAACTTTCCAGGCATTTTACACGTCCAAGCAGAAATGGTATCACCTGGATCTAATAAACACAACCAGTCTGGACTTTTTCATCTACACCTTACTTTACGGAGATTTTATGATTTATAATGATTCCAAATTGGTTAAGCTTGCATCTCAGGGGAAACCCACTCAGTTCAACCCCGCCTGGGTCAATTTATACAAACCTTTGTTTGACGAAATGGGCTGGAATTTCAAGTATAAGTTGATAATGAGCATTTTTGCAGAGTTTAAGGAGTACTCGGCTAATTCCAATAAGAAAATCCTTGCAACTCTAGGGTTCCAGATTAAAAATCCTCTAGAGATGGAACAACTCTTGGAGTGGTTGCGGTATTTACTACCTGCCTTTATCTCCGAACATAGAAGCTCAAACGTCTACCTTAAGGAGAATGTTGCGTACAGTGTAAAATCCAGTGGAGGGGCCCTTGTGAAATCTAACGATGATTTATTCCAAAACATCTTCAATGAGTTGTCTCTGACTTTCAGCGCAGACTCTAAAAGAAACTGTATAGAGCAGTATTCCAATCTTATCAGAACTTTGAAAACCATGGAACTCAATTCCAAACTGAAGTCAATGTTGGACTCCTTGGCCACAAGAGTGGATTACATTGCGGATTTCAAGAAAAGCTTCACGGCCCCTCCCTCTTTGAAGGACATTTTGGGTTCCAGTACGGATTCCAGTGAAGAACCACCCACCAAAAAGGCTAGAACAAAAGCTGCAAATACCTTCTTTTTCGATGAACATAAGGAATGGAACCCTGTACCATTTGGGGTTCCGGTGTAAGAACTTGATAAACGGTTTGTCAAGTTGTCTTATCACTAATTGATTATCACTAATGCTTGATCATAGCTTAGCAGCTTTCTCATATTTCTGACCGTATAGAGGTACATTAGTACAATAAGAAGGTTCTGCTTTTACGGTTATACTTTATTTATTAAGATATCATATTATGCCACTAATTCTTGATAGATTATTTATGGGTCGGTATTAAAAAGAGAATATTCAGTACAAATTTAGCTTATACTCTACATGATATCATTGGAATAAATAAAACCAAATGGCTGCAAAATCCTTGATATTTGGAAAATAACGATGATAATGTTTCACAAAAAAAAGAATCACACCATTATTCTTCAACGGTATAATAGTCATAGGTTATTTACCCAAATGTTGTTAGTTCTCTTATTTTAAAGATAAAATAGCTTGAATAAGCGATATCACTACAAAACATGACCAACCTATCACTTTTCGTAGCGTAAAATAGTTCGTATGTCTCTTCAGGTGGTCAAATATTCCAGATGATCCAATTATTCCTTCCAAATGGTCCAATTATGGTCCATTGTTCCATCAGGTGGTCAATTATGGTCCATTGTTCCAGATGGTCCAATTTTCTGTCCATTATTCCTTCCAAATGGTCCAATTATCGGTCCATTATCGGTCCATTATCTATGTAATGTTGCTTTGTAATTTTTATGGTAGCGCCGCATAAATCCTTCTCCCTATATGCAGTCTTATCTAAGGGATAAGACACAAGCAATAGAAACAAGCCACTAATAGAATCTATTAAACACCAGTATGCCGCAATGGATTCCTCAGAACATTCAAAAGCGGCTCTTGCTATATGTTTTGCAGCAGCTATCACTATTTTCCGAAATTGATCTTCCCAACTTGGAGGAAGTTTCCCTCAACAGCATAGTGTTGAAGGATATACAGCTAGATCCAGAAAAGGTGGGTAAGCTCCCCTCATGTAACCTACGCTATGGGAAAGTGGGTGTGTTTGAACTAGGGATGGGAGGTAACAAGGAGAAACCCAGCGGGTCTGGGTCCGATGAGACTTGTTCTTCCTCCTCTTCCTCAGGTATAAACGTGAACGCTTCCGAGATTGAATTGGTCATCTCCCCTGACTTTGACGTCAATGAAGATGTAACTACAAGTGTTCTTTCCCTGCTTGCCCAAAGCACAGCCAACCTAGCCAATACAATGATCCATGATTTGGCTACGGAAAACGACGATGATGAAGATACCAAGCCTCTCCCCATCCCTAAAAGCAGATCCAGTTCAAGCTCTTCCAGTACCAGGCCTTCTGCTTTGGGTGGAGTCATGACCAGAGCCGTGGAATTGGCTCTACTGCATCTACAAGTGAACCTTCTGAATCTCAAAATCAAGATAGTATCTGAAATGACGGATTTGGTTATAGAAGTAGATAAAGTGGGTTTCACTACCGTTAACGGAGTCAGACATGCAGAGATTTTGGGAATTAGACTAATAACTACTAAACCTTCTGTTAACCCGGGCGAAAATGAAGACAATGTTGCAGACAATAAGTCCGAAACAGACTATTCAGATGAAGATTACCTGGATGATGACTACCTGGGTGAATCCGGAGAACGGCAAGATGAACTACTTTCCTCGACTATTTTCACTCACGATCAAGCTTCTTCTATTTATATGAGTGCTACATCGGAAGCTTTTCAGAAATCAGTCCAGGAAGAACTTCCTAAACCAAAGGTGCCACCTATATTACTTCATATAGACCGAGTTTCTGTGGTTTTCAAAGGGCTTTCCATTGTTTCACACCTTAAAGTAGAAGTTGGCGATGTGAAATTGGCCGCTGTACCTTTGACCCCAACCATAATTTCCATCTTGGATGGAATTACACGTAGTGTTAAGATTAAAAACTTGCAGAAACGAAAAGTCAAACCAGTTAATCACAGATTTCCAGAGTATGATGAAGATGATGAAGTTAGTGAAGAGAATTCAGAGGAAGGAGAAGAAGATGGAAATGCCGAACTTTTGTTCTCGAAACTTCACATAGATAACGTTATTATAAGCTGTACCTCTGCAATATCCCATGAAGGAAGGTTTCTATCGCCTTCTTTGAATTTCATCCTATCCAACCTAAACATAAAACAGAAAAGTGAAGAGTTGATTTATGGAGGTGTTGAGAGATTTCATATGAAATTGGAAAAACAAGATTCTCCAGATAGCCAGGTTTTCACGTTTGAAGCAGATGATGAGAATGCTGCAAAGGCTGATATCCGATTTGAGATTTATAAAAAGGGAGAAACAAAGAAAGAAGGAAACGAGTATAATTTCCCTGAACTTACGATTCTTCTCTCTAAAAAAGCAGTATTCAACCTTGATGTGAATTCCACCTTAATCTTGCTGAATCTAATAAAAGGAGTTAGTGGGATTACCGATAAGTATTCCATTTTGAAAGGAATAATGGGAGACAAGGTAAAGGCAGAGGATCCAATCCAAGTAATGGTACACACTTCAGATGTAGTGCTTAATTTCAGTTTAACAGAAGAGGTTTTACTTCAGGGAGTGGTTTCTCCAATATGCTTCAATCTTTTGGAAAACGAATTGACGATTCTGGCAATCACGCTAGAATACCAAAGTTTGCAAAGTAAAGTTCATATTTTAACCATCAGTGCTATCAAGCTTGGGACCAAGTATCAGGAATTCCGAACTTTTATCCATACAGGCAGTACTAACTCGCTTCCTAGAGAAGTCACCATGGGTTCTAATACTTGTTTATATATCAAGAAAATCCAAGCCGATTTCGATATGGAGGATATATCTGTCCTTTCCAAAGCTGGATCTCGATTTTTCCAAAGATTTATGGCACTTGGACCTTTCAATTCAGTCCAGAATTCCGTTTTGGTGCCTGAGGTTGCAAATTCGTCCACGTTCCAAAGGAAACGAGTTCAAATGGGCGTATCTTCGTGTTCATTCCGGCTCTTTGTGAAGAAAGTTGTGATCAATTTAAAAGTGGAGAAATTGGGCAAATTGAAAGGGAAATTAACGGATATCTGTTTGAAGCAAATGGGATCGGAATTAATAGGAAGTGTGTTATTTGTGGATATAGTTAGGATTACGAATCCCAAGCATGAAATCTTGTTGAATCAATATTTCAATCTGGATGAATCCACGCAAACTCCCATGATTTTCATCAAGAAGAGTGAAAGAACAAACAGTTTGGATTTCACAATCCGGAATTTATTATTGGAATTCTACGCACAATGGTTGGAAGACTTGATATCCGGAAATCTGAAACCTAGTAATTCAATCGAGAAACACGATACACCTCAAAGAAGTTCTTCCAAACCACTAGACATCCATTTTGTATTCATTGACTGCATAATTGGCGTAAACCCGTTATCTCTTCCTTCAAAACTGTATTTACTCATTGATAAATGCAATTCGGATATTGTCTTCACAAGCACCAAGAGCTATATCAAGTCTAGTATTCGAAACGTTGAAATCAAGTTGATTGACGATATAGGAAACACCAAGAAAATCAGCTCAAAGGTGGGACTGTCGCCTTCAACGCATTTCTCCAATCTAGGGTACATTTCCATCGGTAAGGCCAACGTTATTCACACGGGAGTGACCTTTTCTGATGATTCTATTGATATTAAGGTGAATTCGGATGAGATCCAAGTGGATATCTGTGCGGATTCTTTGGACTGTTTAAGTCTGCTTTTGAATGACTTGAAGGTGCCTGTTATATTGAAAGACGAAGAAAAGATGAGAGTTAACGTGGACAAAGCTATTAATCTACTTGAGGATGTAAACTCGCAGGAATTCTCCAAAAGTGTTGAAAATGAAATCATTGATGATTACAGTACTCCTTCTTCTACTTCCTCGTCTTTAACAATCAAACAAACTTCAGAGTTTTCCTTCCAAGAAGACCATTTCAATAGTGTGAAGCAAGGTACAAACGCGAAATCACCCATAGCGGTTAATATCAACTTGAGCAAGATCAAGATATACTTGTATGATGGGTATGATTGGGTGGATACGAGAAACGCCATACAAGAGGCTGTAAAGAGAATGGAGGAGCGGTTGAGGAAAAAGAAGAAACAAAGAGAAGTCGAGGTTGATTTCGAGGAAATCGCTCCTCCAGAAACGCTGGATCTTCCCAGTGACTCTGATTCTTCCATAGAGGAGAATCTTTTCCAGAGTATCTATCTCGGGGTTAATTCCGATTATGAGAACAACCTTCGAGAAGCCATTAATGTCAAGTTTAGAAGTAAAGAGGAGGTTTCGCCTAAAAAGGAAAGTAAACCGTCCACTACTTCTACTCTTAATGTCAACAGGTCGCTTTCGTGTAAATCCTTGATCGACTTGAAGAACTTGGAAGTGAATGTAGAAGTGTTTTCCGAGAATGCTTCGTATGTGCTGAATTCGGTTGAGGTTGCGCTAGAAAGTGTAAATGTTTATGATAATGTTCCCACCTCTTCGTGGCACAAGTTTCTCGGGTATGATGGTATTAAAAGGGAAGTTGGCACGCAGATGCTTAAGTTTGGGTTGGTGAATGTGAAACCAGACAAGGGTTTACTCGTTGGAGAAGCGATAGTGAATGTAAAGGTGATGCCTTTGAGGTTATATATTGACCAGGATACTTTGGAGTTCTTGACCCGGTTCTTTGGGTTTAAAGACCAGAGATTCGCCTTGTACCGAGAAGAAGAAGAGATCTTTTTCGAAAAGTTCCATATGGACGAATTGTGTTTGCGGATTGACTATAAACCCAAACTGGTGGATTATACGGGGATCCGGTCCGGAAAGTACGCCGAGTTGCTCAACTTTTTCAGTTTAGAGGGCTCGGAAATCAAGTTGGAGGCGGTGACTGTTTTCGGGCAAAACGGAATCAAACCTCTACTTGAAAAGCTCGGAAGTTGGTGGGGCGAGTCGTTTCTCCGCAGCAAAAACAGTAAGATTGTCCGGGTTTTAGTCGGCTTGAGCATGTTCCGGCTGATTTACAATATCGGGGGGAATTTACGAGATTTGGTGGTTGTTCCGCTTAAAAGTGACAATAAAATCGGCGCCGCAAAGAAACAAGGCTACAAGTTTTTGAAAAGCGTAGGGTACGAGGTTGTACGGATGGGAGTCAAGGTTTCTACTGGAGTTCAAGACTTGTTGGAAAGAGGCGAGGACTATTTATCGGAAGGAGGCGATTACACGAGATCTAGACAGAAGAAAACAGTGGAAACGCCGCGGAGTCCTCCCAAATCTCCAAAACCAGCCAGAAAAGTTGGGTTTAATGTAGAGCCGAATTTCGGGTCGAGTTTTGCAATTGGGTCCCAAGGAATACGCCCTAAAACACTTTTACAGTCTTCTCAGTTGATCAACGCGCTGGTCAAGTCGCTGGTTTATTCACCAGACCAGTATGCCAACAGCAAGCTCTATTCGTTTGTAGATCTCGAGGAGGAGGACGATGACGAGATCATCCAAAGTATCTTTTACGACGGGAAAGAGGACTCGGAAGTGGAAGAAACTAGTAAAGAGATGGCGAAACCTGTAAGTTTATACTCGAACCAACCCGCAAATATTAGTGAGGGAATGACCTCGGCTTATAAGTCGATCAATAAGAACATGAAACATACCAAGATGCACGTGCTCCAGTTTCTCGAGGAGTTGGAAAATGCAGATACTTTGGGAGATACGTTTAAAGTGATTTTACAAAGTTCACCGTTGGTTGTTTTACGGCCCATGATTGGAACCACAGAAGCGGTTTCTAAAACTTTAATGGGATTGGGCAATGGAATTGACGAAAAGTATTTGAAGGAATCAAGAGATAAGTATCAGTATAGTGATTCCGAGCAGAGTGATTAGAATAGCATTATAGATATCTTGGCTTAGTTATGTAGTGTAATTGGTGAAAAAACAATGCACGGCTTCAAGATGCGAACACAAATCCGCTTTTAACGTCTCGGGGAACATGAAGCGAGTTTACGCCCGTCTGGTCTACCGTCAGTTACTAAGAGGAAGAGCTAGTCATTAGCCCACTTAACAAGGTGATTTGGTGGAATTACACAAATATTAGTAAATACGAAAAATCAAAAGAATGTGGATTGTTGGATTGCTGCATGAAAACTAGTTGACATGTGTAGTATCTGTGTAGTGTGTGGGCTTATCTAGCCGGCCAAGTGTTATTACAATTCAAGCTTTCCACTTCCAAGAAATCGAGGATGATGCCGTTCAAGGAGGCGTAGAGATATCGAGGCACAAAGATAAGGATTACCCAAAATTGCCATCATATAGAGCTATGGACATCGCGCATGAAACAACAAGTGGTAAGACATGGAATGATGATTCCATGATCATTCCATGGACTGGCTGTTATATCTGTACTAGTTAACTCCAACCCTTCTAATACCCCTACCCCCGCATACACACACCTCACACTGCCTGGAAGATTCTGCAACATATAGAAAGTTTACTGGAAAATGTGAAAAAAAGAAAGGAAAAAGAAAAAAATAAAGCACAATTTTTGATAGTAACATAGAGGTTGGAGGTCAAGATCACCAAACGCCGTGTAAAAAAGGGGTGGAAAGGAGTTCCAATTGCTGGGTAAAAGGTGTGTAAAAACTCGTGGAGCCTTTTCAAACCCCTCTTGAAAGTATTCCAAAACAAGGGTTCCCTTTTTCCCCGACGAAAACTTCTAAAACTGGAGAAAAATTCCAGGAAAATTCCTCATCAGTTGTGCAGATTTTCCACTCTAAATATTTTGTAAGTGGGCATCGGGGTGTTATATAAGAAGAGAGTTGCAGCCATGAAAAATTGGAAAAGACTTTTTCTACAACTATATGTGCCACCACTTGTTAAAACACAACCATAAGTCATACCTCCAGTCAGTGCATTAACACTGAGACCCTAATACTATCTAATATGTCCAATCCTATTGAAGAGAAGAACAAGTCTTCCAATGCCTCTGTGGTTTCCAAGGACCAGGTGTTGCTTGAGAATAGCGAGTCCTTGGAACAGTCCACACAGACTTCCAAAATGAAGTTTACCATATCGAATATCTTGCCTTATATCAAGCAAAACTGTCCCTGGTGGTTGCTTGCTGTACACATTTTCACCGGGTGTTTTTTCACTGCTTGGTGGCTTTCTATTATCATCCAGGATAAACAGAGACACAAGTGGTTGATTCCCACGGTGTTCTGGCTCATGCTCATGGTGAGATTGATCACCTGGAACTGTAGAATCATTCCGTTTCTCATGAGATACATTGCTCCAATGTGGACCAAATCCGTTGACCTTCTCTATACTAAATACCTTCCCAAGCCGTGGATGCGTGAAGTGGCTGGAGGCGCTGTCACGACCGCGGTTATCTTGGTTGGGACGTTTGTTCCCTCGGAAACGGAGTTTTCCAAGAGACAGGACCGTGCTGTTTCTTTCTTTGGGCTTATAGTTGCGATTTTCGCTCTTTTCCTTTCTTCCAGAGACCACAGCAAAATCAACTGGAGAACTGTTTCCGGTGGAATGTTGATGCAGTTTATCGTTGCCATTTTCGTTTTAAGGACAAAGGCCGGGTATGATGTTTTCAACTTTATTTCCACTTTGGCCAGAGAATTGTTGGGTTTTGCTAAAGATGGGGTGATTTTCTTGACCAACAAGGATACTGCCAATCTCGGGATGTTCTTTTTCGCGGTTTTGCCCTCTGTGACCTTTTTCGTGGCGTTTGTCCATATCTGGTACTACTTTGGGGTTATTCAATGGGCCATTGGGAAATTCGCCTACTTTTTCTTCTGGACCTTGAATGTTTCCGGAGCTGAATCTGTTACTGCTGCTGCTTCGCCTTTTATTGGGATTGGGGAATCTGCGATTTTGATCAAGGACTTTATGCCTCATTTAACCAAGGCCGAATTACACCAGGTGATGACTTCTGGGTTTTCCACCATTTCCGGAGCGGTTTTGGTTGGGTACATTGGGTTGGGTTTGAACCCTCAGGCCTTGGTTTCCTCGTGTGTCATGTCGATTCCCGCTTCCTTGGCTGTTTCCAAGTTGAGATACCCTGAAACCGAGGTTCCTTTATCCTTGGGAACTGCCTTTGTTCCTGAATCGTCGGAAAACGAAAACGATAAGCCGCAAAACGTGTTGCAGGCGTTTTCCCAGGGTGCTACCTTGGGGATTAGAATTGCCGGAACCATGTTGGCGCAGTGTCTTTGTATCATTGGTCTTGTAGCTTTGATCAACGGGATTCTCACGTGGTTTGGAAACTTCTGGAACATCAACCATTTATCGTTGGAGTTGATTCTTTCGTATATCTTGTATCCGATTGCTTTCCTTCTTGGGACTCCTCGTGGTGAGATTTACCACGTGGCCAACTTGATTGCTTACAAGTTTATCCAGAACGAGTATGTTGCTTACAGCATGTTGATCAACCAGGCTCCTTACAACGAGCTTTCCAAGAGAGGGACCTTGATTGCGTCCTATGCTTTATGTGGGTTCAGTAACTTGGGTTCCATGGGGATTACCTTGGGTGTTTTGAACACCTTGACTGCAAATTCCAGAGCTAGAGACATTGCTTCGACGATTATCTCTGCCTTGATCTGTGGTGGGATTGCCACGTCCATGTCTGCAGCCATTGCTGGGATGGTTCTTCATGATTTGAACAACTTTTTCAAGCACTAGGTAGTTAGCTTGCTTGTAATTAATAATTAATTCTCATTGCTTGTAATGCGTGTGTAACTAGTTGTTCTGTAATAAAGTTAAAAAGGTTGGTATAGATAAAAGATATTCAGAAAGAGTCATAAATATCTGAGAACTTCAAACTCGAGAACTATTCAATGAAATATCTGTGAAATATCTAAGAAATATCTAAGAAATATCTGTGAAATATCTAAGAAATATCTGTGAAATATCTGAATTCAAACTCGAGAACTCAATGAGAAACATATTCAATGAAACTTCTGGGAAACTTGTATTCAATGAAACTTCAAATCTTCTTCTTGATTTTCTTGACGATGTGATCCGGGATACTCGGGAATCTAAATCTCGGAGATGACACATAAAGGACATGCTGGATATTCTTCTGCATGTACGTCTAATCTAGGCGAGGTGTCTACGCGAGTCTAATCTAGGCGAGGTGGCTAATCTAGTTACGAGCTTTCTGCATAGCGGTTCTGGGGAAAACTGGGAACTGGAGAAAACGGAAACTGGAGAAAAATGGAGAAACAGTACTATGTGAGCGTCTATAAATTCCAAAATACTTGTGGATTGGTTTTCTTGTCGTAGATTGGTTTCTTCTTGGCTTGGTATGTTCACTCGAGAATGTCTTAGGCTGCATTATTGATTGCATCACTGATCCTTTTTTTCTTTTTACTGAATGTCTACATATCGTTATGTTAGTATTGTTAGTATCGTTAGTATCGTTATTTCATATCTATCCCTAAAATCTTCTTCTCTTTTTTACAGATTATTTCTACCATCTTTCGCCCATATCTAGTGCTATGATTTACGCATTATGAATTATTCAGTGCATGATTTACACATTATGGATTATCCGGTGCTATGATTTACAGATTATGGATTATTCAATGCTTATTCAACTCTCAACCGTTTATATTGCAATTCCCGTGCTAATTTGAGTCTTATCTATAAACACCCTCGTATATCCCCACAAAACAGACTTTTTTTCAGAAAATGGCTCTTTGGCCGAGTGGTTAAGGCGGTAGACTCAAGTTCTACTATCGTAAAGATGCAGGCGTTCGAACCGCCTAGGAGTCAATATTTTTTCGTCCCTAATAAAACCGGAAATGAAACTTTCCCCTATTTAAACCATCATTTAGCCAGTTTTTTTTTGTATATTCTAAGAAGATTCCTAATAAGCTGCAAGAGTATACATGTAAATTCCTCGTATATAAAGAGTATAAACTCTATGTATTTCTTGTCAATAAATTCGCAGCCATTTTTATATGGAAGTACAAGAATACAAGAAGTAATATTATAAGTAATACAAGTAATACAAGTATTCTAGAAACAGAAAAACCATAGTGTGAGGATTATAAGAATCATAGTTCATATCTTTTCTCTCTATATATATATATATATGTATATTTATATATATATATATATCTTCTATTTATCTCTTTAGCCACACACTACCATAACAAAACTGGAATCACATGACTAACTCATCACTACTAGTATGATTCAACTCCCAGTTATCAGTCCAAGCCAGGACTCTGAAGTCTTAGTATTCAGCGTGGACGACATTCGCGTCCTCCGAGACCAGTTTGGGATCTTAGGAACTCTCATTGGGACTTTACCCCAGTATCCTCAGCAGAATGTGTTTCTCCTGGTTCCCTTGAAGCTTATGGTATGGGAAGTGTGGTGGTTAGTGGACCAAGGGGCTTGTGAATTGGTGGATTACGTCAAGTTCCGTGCTAGTTATAAGGTAAAAAGGATAAATACGGTTCTTTTGGACAAAACAGGAACTTATGAGGTAAAACAAGATGGAGCTAATTTCATCACTACTGCCAATATAGAGGAAAGAAAGCTGGAAAGTTGGAAGATCTCGTTGGATTCGTATATAGCTAGGTATTGTAACAAGACCGGGTTGGAGTTAGAAACAGTCCAAAACCAGTACAACACTTACAAGTACCTCAAGTCCCTAGGGTACTTTATTTCGCCTGGGCTTAAGTTTGGAGGCGATTTTGTTATTTATCCCGGAGATCCCTTGAAGTTCCATTCGTATTCCATTGTCAAGTTTAACGTGGTGAATTCGAATGATATAGTGGTGGGAGGAAGATTGGCTACGAGTGTTAAGAAGAGTTATGTTTTGGTTGATATAGGGAGTAAGAATGAAAAGAATGAAAGTGAAGATAAAAAAGAGAACCAATTAAAAGAGAAAGATACAAGTGAAGAATTAAAAGAGAAAGATACAACTGAAGAATTAAAAGAGAATACTAAAGAGAACCAATTACAAGAGAACCAATTACAAGAGAATACAAAGATACAGGCATTTTCAATTCAATGGGCTGGTTTTGGTTAACTTGGGAATATGAAGTTACTTAGAATTCCTATGAAATCAAGAATTCATATTTAATCAAGAATTCTATGAAATCAAGAATTCTATGAAATCACATATTTCCTTCACCTATTATCACATGGTGTAGTAAAGTTTTAAACGAAAGCATCTGTCAATTATAGGATTAAGCTTTTGTCTTGTCACAAGGTATACTAGGTATAATTTATGACAAGGTTATAATTTATGACAAGGTTACTGATTATCATATGATAATCAAGGATATTTATTAAAAATACATAATTTCCAATCAACAGATTAACCGGTTTCGGCTTTCTTTTGATTTTCTACAATCAATATTCTCTTTATTCTCTAAAATTATAACTATAACTATTATACAACTCTTACAACATAAAACTACGACACATCATCATTAACACGGCAAAGGTAAGAAACCCGCTGAGGAAATGCATAGGAAACCTTCTTTGTTTCATTTCTTGTCCTTTTTCCAAGTCATACGATAAGAAATCCTTGGAATCCTGGAAATCCTTGGAATCCTGGAAATCCTTGGAATCAGTCCACTTGGCCTCCTTTTGCACTTCCTTTGAGGCTCCTCGTGCCGTTCCATGCATCAATTGGTTCCAAATAGACGCTTCTCTTACAATAAACGTCATTATTGTAAATTTAAATTTTGCCGATAAGCAAATCAAAAATCAAAAATGAAGAAGTCACGTGGATTATAAGATAATAGCTAGTAAAGCAGTATGTAGCTAGTATAACTGTATAACTGTAAAGCTTGTAGCTAGTATTGTAAAGTGTAAAGCTTGTAGCAACTGTTATTTTAGCCAGGGGAGATTAAACTATTGGATGACATCATTGGGCTTTTCCGTGGGACATTTATCCATACCATGCATTAGATAATCTGTATTTACGATATTCACGGTAAGCAGACTTTACGGCGATTTACATGGAAACTCCCCGCTCTCTTCAAAATATTCAACTTTATTTTAAGTTAAAAAAAAAATCAAAATATTCACTTTTCGCAGCCATTTATAAATGCATAAAATGCATAAAGCATAGAAGCGTAAAAAGCATAAAAGCATAAAAGGCATGTGTAGTAGTATTCCTCTTTATACCAAATATCCTTAACACGACATAACTGACATAAACTACATAACCAGACATAAACCATAAACTATAACCAAACCATAAAACCAAACCTTATTCGTTATCTCTGAAATAAACTTTGATAACGGTAAATCCGTAAACCATGCCGATTTAGTGTAGAGATTCTAGTATCAGGAGATTAACTAAAAATATCGTAGACGAAAGGATAAAAGGATTAAACCAGCAATGCATTGAACGGCTGTATGTCGGCATTACAATTAACTACACATTACAATGGATATGTGATGTGATGTGTACATGGACAATAGAGGAATAAAAATGAAAGTGAAAACCGAAGGTTTTTCACTGTAAAGGCATGAAAACGTAAAAAGTGAAAACGTTCGGTTTTTCACTTGAAAACGTAAAAACTGAAACTTCAACTTTACAAATTTAAACTTGAAAAATTCGAAAATAAAAAACTTCAAACTTGAAAACTTCACAGATTAAAAATGTGAAAAATTCAAAATTTAAAACGTGAAAACTTCAAAATTTAAAATGTGAAAACGTAAAAACTTGAAAACTCGAAAAATTCACAAATTAAAACGTAAAAACGTGAAAACGTGAAAACATGAAAAACCTCAAAACCTCAATTTTTTTTTAACTCAATGATATATATTTAAGTATAACTATACAAATCTATATATTATAACTTCACAAACCTTTGGTTTTTTCACTTAAAAACTTGAAAACTTCACAAACCTTCGGTTTTTCACTTAAAACTTGAAAACGTAATAACTTGAAAACTCGAAAGATTCAAAACGTGAAAACGTAAAAAGTGAAAAAACCGAAGGTTTTTTCACTTTAAACGTAAAAACATGAAAAACCGAAGGACATATAAACTGAAAACGTGAAAACTTCAAAACTGAAAAACTGAAAAACCTCAAAACTGAAAAACTTCACAAACCTTCGGTTTTTCACTTGAAAACGTAAAAACTGAAACTTCAACTTCACAAATTTAAAACTTGAAAAATTTAAAACTTGAAAATTTGGAAAATTCAAAACTTCACACTTAAAACTTCAAAACGTAAAAACTCGAAAATTCACAAATTAATACGTAAAAAAAGTGAAAACTTCAAAACTTCACACTTAAAACTTCAAAACGTAAAAACGTAAAAACTTGAAAACGTGAAAAAATGAAACTTCAAAACTTCACAAATTAAAACGTAAAAACGTGAAAACATGAAAAACCTCAAAACCTCAATTTTTTTTTAACTCAATGATACATATTTAAGTATAACTATACAAATCTATATATTATAACTTCACAAACCGAAGGTTTTTCACTTAAAAACGTGAAACGTACAAACTACAAATTTAAAACTTCAAAACTTCACAAATTAAAACGTAAAAACGTAAAAAGTGAAAAAACCTTCGGTTTTTTCACTTTAAACGTAAAAACATGAAAAACCGAAGGACATATAAACTGAAAACGTGAAAACTTCAAAACTGAAAAACTTCAAAACCTCAAAACCTCAAAACTTCACAAACCTTCGGTTTGTTCAGTTTCTCGGTTTCTCGGTTTTTCGTTTTTCGTTTTTCGTTTTTCGACCCCCCCAAACAACCCCTCCCCCCTCTCCTCCCTCACATACCCCAACGTTCTCTCCAAAAACCCCTTACTCTTCTCAAACATCCTCCCCTCCACATCCCCCTCATCCCTCTCATCCTCATCCTTTTCCAAGTTCTCCACATTCGTCTTGATCAACTCAATCAACCCGTTAATATACCTCGAATCAATAATCGAATTCCCCTCCATATCGGAAATATTAAATATAAGACACTTGTTGAGAATCTCAATAAACAACTTTAACGAAAGAAACGGATCCATACACGAATCCGCCACACGAAGCGCCTTTTGAAGACACTCTAAAACTCTTTTAAAGTCCAAAGTCTCTTCCTGTTCTAAATATTCACATAAATACCAAAGATACGCGCAAAAGTATACTGCTCTACATTGGTCCTGTTTTTTCAACAACTTGGACCCGTATAAGGTCAATTTGGTGATCAAGGTTTCGAAATTATCCTTTTTAAAGTTCCGAACGTTGTATAGGGTATTAGCTATTGCTAGAATCAGCGTAAACGAAACCGACCCGTTATTAAGCGAATCATGCGGATTATAAAACGCCTTTTTCAGCGAAGTCAAGAGATTCTCCTCGTAAACTACAAAGCACTGGTTAAATAGTTCGTAACTTAACGATTGCTGGTTTAATTGGTCTGCTGTGGAAGCTGCGTCCAAGTAAATCTTCAAAATTGATTCTGAATGGAATTCCTGGTGGTTTGCATATAACTCGTCGATTATCAAGGCCAAGTTTTTGAAATTGGAAGTGATAAGTAAATTGAGATGGGAGGAATTAGTTCCTTTGGTTTTCACGTATAACCCGATAATCCGTAATTTAAATAAAATCTTATTGATTAAAGCGGGATAAGTGTAGAGGATGTTTCCTTTGTTTAGGTATCTTTTACGGATATGCATTAAAAAGGATAAGTTTTTAAAGGGGTCACTAACTTCAATAAGTTGAATGAGTTTGCATAATTTTTCCTGATGGTTTAAAAACGATTGGGTTATGGATAATTCCGGGTCTAGGGTTTTCATAGTAGGCGTAACTCCTAAATTCGAAGCAACACTTACACTACAAGTTTCCTTTATCAAAACCATGGCGTATTTATAGACTCCATCGATTAATTCCTGAGTATCCAATTTAACTTTACTATCGAGGATTTTATCGATAATAGAAAGGGACGCGATTCTCTGGGAATTCGGAGAAAGTTTCGAATAAAGGTTATGGTAGTTTTTAAGCTGGAAAATGGGGGTTATACTACTAAGATACGGGAGAATACACGAAAGAAGCGGGAGAATAAGCTCATCGTTTTCCTGGGTGATTTCTAAAGCTCCTCCGTATACTTTATCGACATTTTCAAAGCCTCCTCCATAAACCAAACTCAATTTAATTAAACTTTCGAGAATTACGGATTTTTCGTGCACTTCTAAATCACTGGATAATTTATAATTCGTCCAAAAGGTGTTAAATAGTTCATTTGGGTCCACGTTGATTACGTATTCGTGGTAATTGATGAATCTTTCAATTAAAGTACGCACCATTTCGCTTTTCTGGGCCATAGGGTGGAGATTTACAAAGAGATTGTTAAGCGTTTCGTCTAAAGTGGCGAAATGGAAGTGGTCAGGGAAGATTTGGATGATTACGTCGATGAGGTAGGTTTGGGCTAGGTGGTCCCGGCATTGGATGATTTGTTCGGAGATGATCGGGAAGATCCGGGATTTGTAGTAGGTGGTGCTGAAAGAATCAAAACTAGAAGGAAATTCAGAAGTAAATTCAGAATCTTTAGATTCTGGATTTGGTTCGGAATTTGCTTCTGGTTTTGATTCTGACTTTGATTTTAAATCTTTAGATTCGGAATCTTTAGATTCGTTTTTCTTTAAATCCTTTGATTTTAAATCTTTAGATTCATTTTTACTTAAATCCTTTGATTTTAAATCGTTAGATTCACTTTTCTTTAAATCTTTAGATTCGGAATTTTCACTTTTCTTTAAATCTTTAGATTCACTTTTCTTTAAATCCTTTGATTCGGAATCTTTAGATTCGGGGTTTTTAGATTCTGGATTTTTATTTAAGTTTAAATCTTTAAAATCGGAATTAAGTCCGGAATTAAACTCAGAATCTTTAGATTCTGGGTTTTTCGTTAAATCGGAATTAATTCCAGAATTCAATCCAGAATCTTTAGATTCTGGATTTTTCTTTAAATCCGAATTTTCAAATCCAGAATCTAAAGATTCTGGATTTTTTTTCAAATTTGAATCTTTAGATTCAAATTTGGATTCAAATTTCGATTTTTCATTTTTTAAATTTGAATCTAAAGATTCAAATTTGGATTCAAATTTCGATTTCGAACCAGAACCAAATTCAGAATCTGACGATTCTAAATTTAATTCTGATTCCGTCACCACCTCACTCAACCTCACCAAATTACACCCCACCAACACCCTCAACTCCTTCCTCTCCCTATACCGCTGCTCCCTCTCCAGAGAATGCCCCTGGTGCTGCAATCTCACCCATAACTTGTTCATTTCAATAAAATTCGAAACCAAAAAGTCCACAGTCTCATCGAAATCCCCTCTGGTTTTACTCGGAAGCAAATCCCGTGTTCTTTGGGAAAGATAGTACCGCAAAAAAAGCCCTCTTATCGGGTGTTGAACTCCTCTACACATCTCTATCATATCCTTCATGATTTCCTTTTTAGGCGCCTTCTCTGTAGCCATATAAGTTGTTCCTATAACTATCATCATATACAATCTCGGAATGATATTCCCGGAATACTGCACCAATTCATAGAGATCCGAGAGAAACGAGGTGTCTTTGTTTTTGCGTTTCTTGGAAGAATACGAACTCGCCAAATGCAGCAGCAACTGCTCAAGCAGATCAAAGATAACAACGTACATCTCGTAGTACTGTTTCGGGGCAAGCTGCGTGGTCCGGAGCTCGTTAAGAACATTGGAACAGTGTTTTAAGGCGTGAAGAAGGTCGTTGGATGATAGGCATTGGTTCATGAGACTCGATTGGTGCGCGATGTTGCTGAGACATGTCGATAGAAGGGACGGCATGGTGGTGGTTTGGATTTTAATTTGATTGAGTTTTTAATTTTGAGATTTGTGTTTTTTTTGGTAGCGTGGAAATTGGGGGAATTTTTTGGGGGGTTTTTGGGTTTATATTCGTTATTTCGTTATAGTTCTTATAAATGTATATTCTTTATGTATTCTTTATATGTGTATTTATTCTTTATTTTGTTATTTCTTTAGAGGGGTATTTTATATTCTTTATATTTCTTTATAGTTATTATATGTGGATTTCTTTATATGTGTATTCTTTATATGTGTATCTTTATATTCCTTATATTTCTTTATATATTCTTTAGATGTGTTTTATATCTGTATTTTTTATGTGTATTCTAGTTTATATGTGTATTTTACTCTTTATTTCGTTATTTCTTTAGAGGGGTATTTTATAGTTCTTTATTTCGTTATTTTTTTATTTCTTTATTTCTTTATATATTCGTTATTTCGTTATATATATATTCTTTATATTTCTTTATATACTCTTTATATGTGTCTTTGTTATATCTGTATTCTTTATATGTGTATTTTATATTTCTTTGTATCTCTTTATATTCTTTAAATGTGTATTTTATATTCCTTATATTCGTTATTTCGTTATTTCTTTTATATCTGTATTCTTTATATTTCTTTAAATGTGTATTCTTTATATACTCTTTATATTCCTTCATATTCCTCCATATTCCTTATATTCCTTATATTCCTTATATTTCTTTATATTTCTTTATATTTCTTTAGATGTGTTCTATATCTGTATTTTTATGTGGATTTCTTTATATGTGTCTTCTTTATAGTTCGTTATTTCTTTATAGTTCTTATATGTGTATTCTTTATAGTTCTTATATGTGTATTCTTTATTTCTTTATTTCTTTATTTCGTTATTTTTTTATTTCTTTATTTCTTTATATTTCTTTATTTCGTAGATGTATATTCGTTATTTCTTTATTTCGTAGATGTATATTCTTTATGTATGTATTCTTTATGTATGTATTCTTTATATATATTCTTTATATTCCTTATATTCTTTATTTCTTATTTTACTTATATTTCTTATAGTTCTTATAGTTCTTATAGTTCTTATATTCCTTATATTTCGTATATATATGTATTTTATATATTCCTTATATTTCTTTGTATTTTTTATGTGTCTATTCTTTATATATTCTTTATTTCTGTGTATTCTTTATATGTGGATTGTATAGCTCTTATATTTCTTGTATTTCTTATATGTATATTTCTTTATATATATATTCTTTATATACTCTTTATATACTCTTTATATATATATTCCTTATATTTCTTTATATTTCTTTAGATTTGTTTTATATCTGTATTTTTTATATGTGTCTTCTTTATATATGTATTCTTTATACTCTTTATATTTTTTTAGAGGGGTGTTTTTTATTCTTTATATTTCTGTAAATGTGTATTCTTTCTATTTCTCTTTATATATATATTCTTTATAATATAGGTACTTGGCGGATTATCTATTTCCTTTCGTACATCTATTTCGATATTACTATACCACGAGTCATTACCTGTGCCATAAAAATATTACTATTTTACTTAGTTGAAATAGCTTTAAGATGTTCCCGCAATTTCTGTGTATTTCTTTAGATGTACTTTATATTTCTTATCTTCTTTTTATGTGTGTTCTTTTTATTCCTTAATATTTCTTATATTCCTTTATATTTCTTAATATTCCTTATATTTCTTTAGATGTGTTTTGTATATATATTCTTTATATCTGTATTCTTTATATGTGTTTTCTTTCTTCCCTTAAATGTGTATTTTAATTTATATGTGGATTCTTTACATGTGTATACTGTTATGTGGATTCTTTTTTTCTTTATATTCTTTATATGTGTATTTTATATATATTCTTTATTTCTTTACATACTTTAGAGGGGTATTCTTCATATATTCTTTAAATGTGTATTCCTTAATATTCCTTATATTTAGATGTGCTTTATATTTCTTGTGTTCCTTTATATTTCTTGTATTCCTTATATTTCTTATATTCCTTATATTTCTTATATTCTTAATTTTCTTCATATCTTCTTTTATATGTGTCTTCTTTAAATATATTCCTTTATTTCTGTACTTCTTTAAATTCCTTGATATTTCTTTAAATGTATATTCTTTATTTCTTTACATGTGTATTTTTATATATATATTCTTTATGTATATATTCTTTATTCCTTTATATACTCCTTAATTTCTTAATATACTCTTTATACATTCTTTTTATTCCTTCTATTCTTTGTATTCGAGGGGTATTTTATATATTCTTTATTTCTTGAAAAGTGTATTTTATATCTGTATGTTTATGGGTACTTTATAGTTCTTTATATATTTCTTATATTTCTTTTATTCCTTTACATGTGTATTTTATATTCTTTAGATGTCTTCTTTATATGTGTTTTTTATGTGTATTCTTTATATATTTTTCAATGATATATTTAAGTATAATTATACAAATCTATACATTATAGCATAAAAGTAAGAATGTGTGTTCCTTATTTCTTATATTTAAATGTGTATTTTATATTCCTTATTCCTTTAACTGTGCATTTTATATTCTTTTCGGGTTTTTGGGGTTTTTAGTTTTCGAGGTTTTCGAGGTTTTTGAGGTTCTCGAGGTTTTGGGGTTTTCTTTATATTTCTTCATATTCTACATGTGTATTTTATACTCTTGATATTTAGAGGGGTATTATTTATATATGTATTCTTTCTATTCCTTAATATTTCTTTATGTACTCTTTATTCTTTATATTTCTATATATTTCTTTTATTTCTATATATTCTTTATATTTCTTATATTTCTTTGTATTCCTTTAAATGTGTATTTATATATTCGTTTTATGTGTATTCTTTATACTCTTTTATATTCCTTTAAATGTGTATTCTTTATTCTTTATATGTATTCTTATATCTGTCTTTATTCCTTTAAATGTGTTTTATTCCTTATATTTCTTATATTCTTTATATATACTATTTTCTGTGCTATTTATATTCTTTATATTTTTCATAGGCTTATTAGCAGCGCTTTAGGTGTTATTTAGTATGTATTTTGACTGATTATAAAGGGTAACATGGGGTAATTCTTGTAAATGATACGTACTATTGTTCATATTGCTCATATAGTACATACTAAAGTATAATTGAGTTTTTGCTCAAATTTTGCAGCCAAAAAAATAAAATAAAACAGAAATAAGAAAATTAACATGAAACAACGATGATTTATAAGACAGCCAAAAAATAGCTACGTGTTCCTTATTTTAAATTCCTTATATTTCTTATATGTGTATTTTATATTCCTTATTCCTAATGTGTATTATAATTTATATTCAAGTATATTCTTTATATATATATTTTGCATGTATATTCCTTAATTTATATATTCTTTTATATATTCCTTAATTTATATATTCTTTTATATATTCTTTATATTCCTTATTAGCACCAGTATATACAAGTGATTACATAGTTATGGTTTCTAAAAAGCTTTTTCAGCTATTTCATATTTGAAATATCAATGATAACCCCAATCTACTAGGTCAAATGTAGAGAATAATATATTTAACAATTGAATTATGTTAATACTAATAAAAATTGATTCTTTATATATATCTTGTTTTTAAAATTTCAACTATTAAATGCTACACTCTTATTTATATTCATTCAAGTTCAGAAATCTCGATGGCTGCAAAAATTCACCCAAAAAAGAAAAACTGAAAACTGAAAAATCTCTTAACTTACTTAATCTCTATACACTACTCATGTTAATCTTAGCATATAGTACTTCAATTTCTCATGCCATTAGTGTGTTTATTGATAAGCACTGTATTACTTTAAATTGGATATAAGCTATAAAATGAAGAATAAGAGAAAAATACGAGAAATGAAAAATAGAAAAATAAGAGAAACGTTTAGAATTTCATTTATAATCATGATTTTATTTTTTTTGCAGTTTTTTGTTTTTTTGAAGATTTTTTTTTTTTTGCAATTTTCCAAGTTTTTGATTTTCCAGTTTTTTGCAATTTTTGGAGATTTTTGGGATTTTTTACAATTTTTGAAGAATTTTTGATTTTTGGAGATTTTTTGATTTTTTGATTTTCAAAGTTTTCCAAATTTTTCCATTTATCTGAATAACATATCTCAACTTAAAATCCGTTTATAATACATAAATCGTATAATTTTGCAGCCAAAAAAAGCTTGAATACTAGAAACTCATTTCTAGTAAATTTATACTAATTATACTATAGTATACAATTAATTGTTTAAAATCGTTAAAATTGTTTAGTGATCACAAATGTACAGTTACTATTATACATTGTAAATTAATTTGCAGCCAAATAAAGAAGAAATACTGATATACTAAAATAATGAAATACAATAGCATCAAAATATCATCAAAATAGCATCAAAATATCATCAAATAACATCAAATACTTATTAAATATCTCGTAGGTCTTGATCAGGCTTATATCTCTCCTGTATGAGTCATAGCGGAATCCCGCGGGCCGATTAAGATAAGAAATCGATAGATAATAACGATATATATAGTATAGCCAAATTTGTTTATTACATGCATTAAAAATATAATTAGAAATTCAGAAATTAATAACTAGAGATAACTAGAAATAATTATTCCATACAAAATTATACACTATACAAAATTGCAAGAATTCTGTGGCTAATATTAATAATTATAACAATTACTTTTGTCGTTCCAATCAATGAATCGAAGATGAATAGAATGTAAGGTAGGACTTGCCTGAAATACAAGGAAACGGGTTTCCAACCGAAGGAAAGAAAACGAGAAAACGAGAAAACGAGAAAACGAGAAAACGAGAAAACGAGAAAACGAGAAAACGAGGAAACGAAGTTTTCTCGTTTTTTTGGCTTTCTTGTTTTCTTGTGATTTTAAGCCAAAAACGAAAAACAAGAAAACTTCGTTTTCTCGTTTTCTTGTGATTAAGCCAAAAACAAGAAAACTTCGTTTTCTTGTTTTCTCATTTTCTCGTTTATAGGAAATTAAAATCGAAAACTTGAAAAATCCTCAGGAATTTGGAATTCGCGGTTTTAAGTAAAAAAGGTGAAAATTTGCAGCCAAAAATGAAAATCACAGGAAACGAAAAATCACAAGAAACGAAGTTTTTTGGGATTAAGGAAAAACAAGAAAACAAAGTTTTTTGGGATTAAGGAAAAACAAGAAAATGAAGTTTTCTCGTTTTCTCGTTTTCTCGTTTTCTCGCTTTCTCGTTTTCGCTTTTTTTTCAATTTTAAGGAAATATTCTTCAAGAAAATGAAAACCACAGAAATAAAGATTTCTTGGATTTTAAGGAAAATGGAAAATGAAAAATCACAAAAAAACGAAGTTTTTTTGAAAATTTAAGCAAAAACAAGAAAACTTCGTTTTCTCGTTTTCTCGTTTTTAAGGAAAAAAATGAAAAATCACAGGAAGTTTTTTTGGGATTTTAAGGAAAAACGAAAAACGATAAATCACAAAAAAACTTCGTTTTTTTGGATTTTAAGAAAAACAAGAAAACTTCGTTTTCTCGTTTTTCGTTTTCTTGAGATTTTCGAGGGACAGGAAAAAGAAAACTGACAATAAAAAAACTCCAAGTAAACCAAAACTACAAAAAACAACAAGAAAACTTTCCTTGTAGTTCCTTGCAGTTTTGATTTCTTGTAGTTTTTTTCTTGTAGTTTCTTTTCCTAATCAATCAAACTTGAAACCGCAATCTTCGTCTTTGGACTCCCACTCCCCACCGAAAACCTCTCCCTCCCCATCGGATTCGGAAACAAATCCGGCGCCACCGACGACCTCCTCGAATCAAAAGAAACCGAGTTATTCCTCGAAAGAAGCGGCGAATGGCACGGAGACCCTAACCACGAGGTCGTCGAGTGTCTCCTATTTGGATCCTCGATTAACCGCCGTTTAATCGGAGGCAAGGGAAACGTAAAGTGACTATTCACATCGAAAGAGGCAGAACGTGCTTGGAGTTTTCCAGGGCCCGTGATCTTCTCACTAGGCGGAGGTTTTCCAAAAATAGAAGTGTTAAACGAGATTTGAGGAAGCGCCATCGACATAGGATAAGCACTGGGTATAGGTATTTGTCCTGGTATAGGTATTTGACCTTGAGGAATATGAGAGACTTGAGGAATATGAGGAATGTGAGGGAGTTGTTGGATAGGAAGTGGTTGTATTTGGACTTGATTGTGAGTTATCACATTACTCACATTATGATTTATCACATTGTTATGATTATTCTGATTATGAGTTATCAGATTGTGAGTTATCAGATTGTGATTATTCACATTATGATTATGATTACTCACATTATGATTATTATGAGTTATCAGATTCTGATTATTATTATTTATCTGATTTAATTGAGAAATCTGATTATTATGACTCATTTGGGTGCCCACACTTTCCCTTCTTCTTCTATTTGCCCCCCCATTCCACCAATTCTTGATCGCATTATCTGATCTTCCATTAAGATGGCGCAGGATCTCGGCCCATTTCTTGCCGTACTTCGCCACCAACGACTCAATGAGTTCTCCTTCTTCAACAGTGATAGGAGAGCGGTTTAAGGATGGCTTCAAGTTCTGGTGGTACCGCTCTCTACACTGTTTCGGGGTTCTAGTGGCAAGCGAGTTCGAAATACGAACCCAGTTGGAGGGTCCAAAGATCGCAATCAAGTCAAGAAGCTTCTTATCTTCAAGAGGCGACCACGGACCTCGCCGGATGTTTACGGACGACGAGGGGGGGGGAATGTACGGGTACCCCGGCTGGAGCGGGATCCCTTGGTTGAGACAGGGGGGTGGCGTGTTGTTGTTAGAGAACATGGATGGACAAATGAAATATGATATGTCACTATTCGGTTATGGGTAGTAATTGTGATGTATCAAATGTGATGTATCACTATTCAGTTGTGATGTGTCGCAATTCAAATGTGATGTATCAGTATTCGGTTATGATGTATCACTATTTAAATGTGATGAGTAGCAATTCAAATGTGATGAGTAACAATTAGTTATGATGTATCAAATATGATGAGTAACAATTCAAATATGACGAGTATATGATATGTCACTATTTCTGTTTTCACTCCTGAATATGATGAGTAACAAATGTCACTATTTCTGTTTTTTATGATATCTCACAACTTATGATGAGTATGATATGTCACAAAATATGTTTATGACAAGTAACAACTGATATATCACAACTCAGACTATTTGATGAGTTTATATGATAACTCTGTGATTGACGATCGGAAAGTGGCTTGATTCTGTGCTCAATAATGACTATCAAGAATGACTATATGATATGCTTGGGTATGCTTGGGTATGCTATGTTCTACTCTCTACGTCGTTTTCACGGGTTCACTGTCCAGCCAGATTTAACCTTTATATTTAATTTCTCGCTGGCTCTCGATTTAGTTATATACTCCCGGTAAAAAAACGTGAGGTTCCACAAACGGAAAATTGACTACAAAAAAAATAAAAAAATTTGAAAATGAAAATGAAAATAAAAAAAATACTCGGTTGTGAGCGCGGCGTTAAGAGTCTGATAGATACCAAACCACCGGTTGTCATATATCATATATGTCATATATCATTTGTCATATATCATGCATTTATCGTATATCTTCCATATATCTTAACCACTCGTAGATTCGCTTCGCTCATCTACTCGGGCTCTCGGCTTGTCGTTATTTCCGAACTAATGTATGTCATTTTGTGATATTTTTTGATATTTTTATATTCCTTTGTGGCATCTCCCTTTGTCCCACAATCTTCTTCTGTACACTCTGTCAACTCCTGATTCAATGCAGAGCAAATATTATTTGCTTATTTGCTTATTTTTTATCTGTTTTCTTTTATTTTTTATTATTCCCATCGTTTATTCAATCTTGTCTATTTGCCTTGTATATTACTCGTCTTGTCAAGTGGAATTTTCATTGTATGTCAGAAAATATCAACAATGAGGCCTGGCCACGTAGTCGCAGCACATAACATCAACACTGGCTGCATCAATGAACAAGGTGCACCTGGATTATACAAAGGATCCCCCAGTTGTTTTTGGATTTGTCTTTTTGTCGGTTTTTCGCTTTGTCCCTTTTGTCGGGTTTTTTTGGGTTTGTCTGGGTTTGTCGTTTTTGGGTTTGTCGTTTTTGCATTTGTCTTTTTTTTTGCATTTGTCTCTTTTGCGTTTGTCTCTTTTTTTTTGTCTTTTGCGTTTGTGGCTTTCACTGGATAATAATCACAGTTGTACCAGGGTTCATATACGGATACGTATATACTGTACATGCACATGTACATGTACATATCCACAGCGTACCATATACAGCGTGCCATACAAACCTCTCCGTACACATACACCGTGCTCCACGTACTCACTAATTATACACTGGCACCTTTGTTCCTTGTTCCATTCTGCTGCAGCAATGCTTCCATTGTGAATTATTTTTTCGGGGCTACATATATATGCTAAAAAATATGTGTGTATATATATATACATGTATATATATTTTTTTCAAAGATATGTATATTTTTCCGGCCCATTAGATAAAAACTATAACTCCGACCGTGACGTTGAGCAAATCACGGCAAGCTACAAAGCGCATCCTCACAAAGTATGGCGGGTACTAGCCGGGGGGATTCTATACTGATGGTGATAGGACAAACGTGGAGATAAGATGGCAAGATATCAATTTAGTTGGAGGTTAGAGGACATGTTATGGATGTTCATATTTCCGGCTAGTTATGTGTCATATTTCGTATATCTCTTTTGAATTGTGATATCATAACTAGATATTTCAAATCTACTGGTAATATAATAGGTTTGTTATATATCATATTGTTATATATCTGATATATCACATTTGATATATCACATTTGATATATCACATTTGAATTGTTATATATCACATTTGATATATCACATTTAATATATCACATTTAATACACCACTCACAAACCTCCGGTTTGTTCGAGTTACCTTTCGTTTGGATTAAGCTATTAGTCGTGTTTCATATTTCCATAAGGTGTTATCGTATGATAAAGAGTAAGTTTATCATATGTTATATCATATGTTTTATATACGTTGTTTTCTATTTTTTATATATGTTATATCATATGTTTTCTGTTTTCTGTTTTCTTTTTCGTTTTCTGTTTTTTCATTTTCGTTTTTTCATTTTCTGTTTCATTTTCGTTTTTTCATTTTCATTTTTCATGTTTCATTTTCGTTTTCATTCATTAATCATTTATTAATTCTATATGAGATTTCACATGATATCACGATTCTTCTCTTTACAACAAGAAATCACCAAGTACAACCATTACAACCAATTACAACCAATTACAATCACAACCATTACAACCACTTTAAAAATAGAAGGAGATTAGAAAATAGAAATTGGATTTCCAAGTTCCCATTGAACTTACCAGTAAACCATCATGGGTCCATCTTCAAGGCCCTAGCCGTTAATAGGATATCTTTGACGAAAGCTTATTATGTTGTAGGGAGAGCGCCTCTTATTCTTGCAGGTTAAATGGAATGGTGGTTATGTGTTTCTACGGTTACTGGTTTACGAGGAGTCGTGTAACCGAGTAACTGAGCAAACCGAAGGTTTGTGAAGTTATTAAGTACTTTCAAGCCGAAGTGCCTTTAAACCGAAGTACCTTCGGTTTGTAAAGTTGTATGTTGTCTATGTATTTTCCCTTTTCCCTTTTATTTTCCTATTAATTTTTATTGAGTACTTTTTTCCTTATCATTTTTTAACTAATATTTAAATTATTAAGTATTACAAAAAATGATAAGTCACATTTAGTAAATTACACTACGCATTTCTAGTAAATTTACATTTCTAGTAAATTTACATTTCTAGTAAATTTACATTTCTAGTGCATCTATTTGAATTATTTAGATAAATACTTGGCATGACTAAACTTTATAAACGAGATTACATTAACTCAGGATTTCAATATAGAAGAGTACATTAATTCAGAATATAATGAACAAATAATAAAAAGGTTTTCTTTTTTTTGCACCCATTAAATTTTGAGTCATTTAAAATTTTCACAAATTAACATAACACATTTAATTCTAAACATGAAACTAAAATTTCTACAGTGTTAAACAGTTCTTGTGTATTTTGTAAGCATTTGAAACTTCTACATATATAATACATATATAATACATATATAATACAAACTATATAATACATATATAATATATAATACATAAAATACACAATAAATTATTTGGCTGCGAAAAATTCACTAGAAAAAATCTGAAACATATTTGCTCCATTTTATTAATGTAACAAATACAAAAGGGAGTTGGCTGTGTATTCGCTGTGTATTTGATATAAATCATATTTGATATAATTCATATTTGATATAATTTGATATAATTCACATTTGATTCATTTGATTATATTTGATATAATTCATATTTGATTATATTTGCACTCTCATGATTCTATAAATTTCGATTCTATAAATTTCGATTCTTATAGTATCCACTGTGATATCCTGATTCTTTGAAATACTTATACTCAAACGATATTCTCATATTCCTATACTGAATCTTTTTTATTTATCCAAATCACGTGATTTTATATTCACGTGACTTGTATTAATAATAACCAATTTACTAGTAAACCATATTACTAGTAATAACTAGTAATAACTAGTAATCCTTTAACTAGTTTTATAACTTTCTTGTATCATATTAACTTTATTACCTTTCTTCTTTTCTTACTCCTCATACTCTTTTAAATCTTCTGGATCGAAAATGACTCTCACCATTAAGGAACAAGAGGGGCAAACGGCTATATCCTCGCCATCTCTCAAGTCATCGATGGAAATGGCAAAGCGGTCGCCGCAGGGACACGGGTACTGTAAGAGCTGCGTGATGGGGTCGTACGTGAAGTCCTCGATCTCGATTTCATCGTAGATGCTTTCCATCTTGTTTTGCGTTTTTCAAAGCGATGAGATGGAAATAAAAAAATTGAAAAAAATGAAAATGAAAAAGTAGTTACATTTACATTTAGTACATTTACTGATTACTTACATTTACTGATTTACTGATTAGTCTCATTTAGTGAAATTTAGTTTACAGTGAATATTATCCATATACATTGAAGTTCGGGTCTTTCTAGTTATATGTGAAGTTCGGGTCTTTCCTGTTACTCTATTGCAGTTCGGGTCTTTCCATTTACTCTATTGCAGTTAGGGCCTTTCTATTTCTATGGTATCTATTTGAAGTTCGGGTCTTTCTCTGTGAAGTTCGGGTCTTTTTGTATGGTTAGTAGATTTGGTTATTGCACTTTGGATGTTTATATTTACTATTGCACTTTGGATGTGACTCTTAATCTGTTTCCAGAAATTACCATATCTGACCCTTTTCTAGGGTTATTCCACCAGCCAGTCTATAGTTACCCTAGGTTAGTTCTTTGATTATGTATAGATAATCTAAGGTTAGTCTTTACTCTATATTTGTAGTAGTTTGAATGTTTTGGAGCTAGTATTGCACTTTGGATCTTTTAAATTTACTATTACACTGTGTTTATATTTATTATTGCACTTTGGATGTTCTGAAGTTAATATTGCATTATGTATATTTACTATTGCACTTTGGATGTTTTACTATATAGTTGCACTTTGAATATTTTACTATTGCACTTTGGATCTTTTACTATATAGTTGGCCTTTGAATATTTTACTATTGCACTTTGGATGTTTTATATTTACTACTACACTATGTTTATATTTACTATTGCACTTTGGATGTTTTATATATTATATATGTTTTATTGCACTGTGTTTATATTTACTATTGCACTTTGGATGTTTTACGATATAGTTGCACTTTGAATATTTTACTATTGCACTTTGGATGTTTTATATATTATATTTGTTTTATTGCACTTTGGATGTTTTGTATGCACTTGATTTTTTTTTTCATTTTTCATTCCTAGGGCTTCAACCCTACTCCTCCCTCACAGTACTATTTTTTTACATGTTACCGGCAACTTTACAGGTTACTCCTCCCTGCACACCCAAATTCCGAAAAATTTTCTCTGGAGGAATTGCACAACGTTAAAAATTGTTTTTCAGAAAAGTTTCTTACTTCTTTTACACAGTAGTTAGTGATAGTCATAAGTGTATGTACTGATCGATTGATGGAAAGAGAAGAAGATATACAAGATGAATAGAAAGATACAAGAGGAATAGAAAGAGAGAAGAAGATAGATGAATAGAAGATAGATGGATAGAAGATGGATATCAAATGAATATCAGATGAGATAAGGATAAGAAGAGACAAGTTATTAAGTATCCAGAGAAAATAAGAAGATGTATACAGATACATAAGATACTTGATATATTCAAATACTTGCTTGATATATTCATATACTTACTTGATGTTGATATTCATATACTTACTTGATGTTCAGATATTGAAATTTTGAATTTTGAAATTTTTTCAAAATTAAGCAAAAAAAATTTAATTTTTTTGCTGCGAAATTTTCAAAATTTCTTCAAGTTTTTTTTCATCATTTTTTTCCATTTTTTCCATTTAATTTTTACTAACCAACCAGCAACATGGGTATTTCCAGAGATTCTCGTCACAAGCGTTCCGCCACCGGTGCCAAGAGAGCCCAATTCAGAAAGAAGAGAAAGTTTGAGTTGGGCCGTCAGCCCGCCAACACCAAGATTGGAAGCAAGAGAATCCACAGTGTTAGAACCAGAGGAGGCAACCAGAAGTTTAGAGCTTTGAGGGTTGAGACTGGTAACTTTTCGTGGGGTTCTGAAGGAATTGCTAGAAAGACCAGAATTGCTGGTGTTGTCTACCATCCTTCTAACAATGAGTTGGTTAGAACCAACACCTTGACCAAGTCTGCCATTGTTCAAATTGACGCCACTCCTTTTAAGCAATGGTATGAAAACCATTACGGGATTAGCTTGGGTAAGAAGAAGGCTGAGACTGAGCCAGTCAAGAAGTCCAAGTCTGTTGAGAAGAAGTTGGCTTCCAGAGCTGCTACTGCTTCTACTGAGGCTGCTGTTGACTCTCAGTTTACTGCCGGGAGATTGTATGCTGCTATTTCTTCGAGACCAGGCCAATCGGGTAGATGTGATGGGTATATCTTGGAAGGTGAGGAGTTGGCCTTTTATTTGAGAAGATTGGCTGCTAAGAAGTAAGCTACGAACAACGAGCGTAGCGAGTTGTGAGTAGCAACAACGAGCGTAGCGAGTTGTTAGCGAGGAACTAGTGTAACTAGTTCCGAGTAGCGTAACTAGCGAGTTGTAGCGTAACTAGCTAGTAATACTAGCTAGCGCACTGTATAGTGTAAATACATAAAATAAGAAGTATTGTAATGCTAATCTCTGTATCTAGTATGTAGTATTACTGGTATTACTGGTATTACTATCTAGTATATTACTATGCATCGTATTTGTTTTTATTGGTGCAAATTTTTCAAAAAAAAAAGAGAAAAAATGAGAAAAAAAAATTATTGAGAGTTTTTTTAATGAGAAAATTACTATGAGAAAATTACTATGAGAAAATTGAGAAAATTATTATGAGAAAATTATTATGAGAAAATTATTATGAGAAAATTATTACTATGAGATTACTATGAGAAGATTACTATGAGAAAATTATGAGAGTTTTTTTAATGAGAAAATTATTATGGGAAAATTATGAGTTTTTTTAATGAGAAGATTATATGTATGAGATTTCTATGAGAAAATTACTATGAGAAGATTACTATGAGAAAATTATTGAGAGTTTTTTAATGAGAAAATTATGAGAGTTTTTTTAATGGGAAGATTACTATGAGAAAATTATTATGATAATACTAGTACTATGAGATTACTATGAGAATACTAGTACTACTATATCTATGATTACTATTACTATAAGATCTAAAGGACTATCTATGAGATCACTCTATTAAAGGACTATGATGTAGTTAAGTGTAGTAAAGATATGGAGTAAGTTATGAAGTTATAAGTGAAGATATATGATAAGTGAAGTTAAAAAAGTTGAGAAGAAAAAGTTATTGAGAAAAGTTATTGAGAAAAGTTATTGAGAAAAAGTTATGAAGTTATTAAGAAAGTTATGAAGAAAAAGAAGATATTGAGAGTATTAAGAGAAGAAAAGATATCGAGAAAAAGAAGTCAAGATGTTAAGAAAAGATTTTAAGAGAAGAAGTTAAGAGAAGATGTTAAGTCAAGATTTTAAGACAAGTTGTTAAGATATGTAGAAAAGAAGTTATGACATGTTATTAAGAGAAGAAGTTAAGAGAAGTGATATGTAGAAGTGAGTTAAGTGAATTTATTAAGAAAAATGGAAAAGGCCCGAACTGCAACAGTATGACAAGGGTATAAAGATATTAAGAGAAGAGAAAATATTAAGTTATTAAGAAGATTATTAAGAAAGTTATCAAGATATTAAGAAAGTTATGAATCAGGGAAAACATTAAACACTTGTTTTAATAACTATTTACAAGTTTCTTAAATATTCATAAATCTTTGTATCTATGGGAGTTTGGTGTGGTCACGTGATTGGAGTAAAAAATTTGAAAAGTGAAAAAGTGAAAATAGTGAGGATTTAGTGAGAAAAGTGAGAATAGCGAGGATTTAATGAGAAAAGTAAGAATAGTGAGGATTTAATGACGATTTAATGAAAATAACGAGAAAAAACGAGAATTTAGTGAGAACTTAGTGAAGATTTAATGAAAATAGCGAGGATTTAATGACGATTTAATGAGAGTAGTGACGACTTAGCGACGACTTAATGAAAATAACGAGAAATATCACCAACGGTACTTATCAAGTATCACGGAAACATCATAAACTAGAGTAACAGTAAAAGTCTACGAGTCATCATGAGTATACTCATCCAGATTATAATCTCTAACAAAGCTAATGAAACGACAAACAACTTGTTTGGTAACCGTTCTCTATAATTAACCCAAACGAACTTCGTTGTCCGTTTGTTCGTTTGGGTTTCTTCCTTGTGCACTGAATCAGAAGCTTATTGTCTCTATACTTCAGTATCCGAAGACTCAGTACAGGTCTGTGTAACATTTCAATCATCATATCAGTACGCACAACAAAGCTAGACTGGCCTCAGTCTAAACTATAGTACTTAACAGATTCACATCTGTTATCATTAGTTGTTTGTTTAAGTAGTTGTTTTTTATTATTGGGATTCAAAGGGTTTTTATACTGAAAAGTTTGTCCGGGTAACTGAAAATTTTGCAAAAAAATTTCGGTATACCGATTGCCCTAGATGGCTGCGAAAACCGAACAAACCGAAGGTTTGTGAGGTAATATGTATTATATGTATACCTTCGGTTTTTGAGGAAGTTTTAAAGAACCGAAACCGAAAGTTTTTGAGGTTATATGTATTATATGTATTATATGTATACTTTCAGTTAAAGCTATACCTTCAATTTTAAGCTATACCATTTATTAGGTACGTTTTAAGGTATACCATTTGTTAGGTAAGTTTTAAGCTATAGATACGTTTTCTAGTTGTAAGTACTATATACATACCTTCGTTTTCGTGTCAAGTTTCTTTGCTTCTCTAGATGTATATTTCTTGTTTAAACTAGAAGTTATTTCAGTATACTTGTAAGAAGGGTGGTATATATCTTATATAGTATGTATCTTGTATTCACATATTCACATCTTCATTCTTATAACTTCTTTCTTATATTCTGTGTATTCTGTATATATATATAATCTGTAATTCTTATATTTTCACATTCTTCAGTTTGTAAAGTTGTAAAATTGTAAGTTGTAAGTTTTCAAGTTTTTGTTTTTTTTTTTATTTTTTTGCAGCTATTTTTACTATTTCTATTCTTGTATTCATATATTAACTCTTGTATACATATATTATTTCTTAAATTTATTCTTATATTCACATATTCATTCTTATATTCTGTAATTCTTATATTCTTTCTTCTATTCTTATTCATCTTTTACTTAAATTCACATATTCTCTGTAATTCTTACATATAACATCCATTTCTTAGAAAACCAAAATTGCAAGAAAAGAAAGTGAAATAATGCGGAGTCTTATCTTCTATATATAAATATATACATAATATATATATACATACTAAAGCATTTATATATACTAATATACACATACTAAAACATTTATATATACTAATATACACATACATATACTAATATACACATACTAAAACATATATATATACTAATATACATATACATACTAATATATATACATACTAATATACACATATATATACTAATATACATATATATACTAATATTCACATACTATTAAACTATTACCTAACTAGATCTCTTCTTTCTTCCTTTCTCTTCTTCTTCTCTTTCTCTTCTTTCTCTTTCTTCTTCTCTCTCTTTCTCTTTCTCTTCTTCTTCTTCTTTCTCTTCTTTCTTTCTTTCTTTCTCTTTCTCAAATATTTAATTGTCCAATTTCTTACATAATTTCATCTCATCATTACAACACCACAACCACCCACTATGTCCAGTAATACATCGATCTACGAAGATGCAAGCTCTGTGCTTTACACGAAACGATCCAGTTCTCCTAGTATGCCCATTCCAACACCTAATCTCCGCAAAATGGCGTATAACCAGCCAATCAACATGCACTTTAAATCGCCAGAAACAACACAACCCGAACTTCCAGAAATGCCACGTATTTCGCCTAGTGAGGTGGATTTCCGCTTGAATTCGGCAAAGTTACGTCTTGAACTACAAGAGAGAGAAAGTAAACTGCTTCTTCTGCAAAAACCAAAGAAACTTCCCATTTATTATACTCCTCCTTCGCTTCATGGGAATATGTTTGGAGTTAAGGAGTTTCTCCCGCCTAGTTTGGGGAGGAGTTATAAGGTTAGTTTGAGGAATGGAAAGGGAAAGAATGAAAAGAAGGAAAAGAATTTTCCTTCTTATGAAAATTATGAAAAGAAGGAAATTTTTCCTTCTTATGAAAATTATGAAAATTATGAAAAGTCAGAAAATTATGATAAGTCAGAAAATCACGAAAATCATGAAAATATTCATTTTCATGATTTTCCTGATTTCCATTCCTTTCCCACCGGAGAATGGATCAACCCCGTGATGAAACAAGCACTTAGTAGACAAACCAATCCCTCTATCCACACCAAAAACGCCCTATTCCAACTTCTTTCCCTTCTTTTCACGTTTCTCCTTCACTCCAGCGTGAAGAAACTCGAATACGTAGTTTTGAAGAAATGGACCAAGGGAGCTGCCTTGATGAAAGTGGCTGATTACATGTGTATAATCTCCAGTTCTCTTCTTCTTTTATCCATCTTATACTCTGTATACTATATAGTAAAAGGCCAAGACGAATGCTTGGATTTACCTCTAAGTAACAAACAACGGGAATTAATAGGACTCAAGGTAACTACGGATCACGATGAGAAAACTAGATTGACTTTACAGCAAAGACAATACGAAGAGCATTCGAAGTTGCTGCTTCTTCCGAAATATAAAAAGGTCCAGAATAATCAGGTTAATGAAATGCAAGATCTGTTTCTTAGAAGGAAGAGTGGGAAGGTTTCGGAGAGAATGAGGGAGGAGTTTGAGAGGAATTTTAAGATGGAAATAAACTGATAACCAGTGAGCGAAGCGAGCTAGTTATCAGTTAGATAGCGAGCGAAGCGAGCTAGCTATCTAGTAAGTTAGATAGCTTCGCTATCTAACTACTATCTCTTTCTGTATTAATAAATAAAATGTGTAACTTTTCGTACTTCCGTATTTCCATATTTTCAATAATTATGAAACCTCGGGAATATCGGAAATAACCGATAGTTTTTTCATTTTCGGAAATATCAATAAACGACTAAAACTGTATTTTCGTACTTTACGTATTTTTGTATTTTCTTATTTTCGTATTTTCATACTTTCGTATTTTCATACTTTACGTACTTTACGTACTTTACGTTTTTTGTATTCTCCATTACGAGTCATATCGGATTATTCTTAGTTTATGAAATTGGTTTAAAATGTGAAATACGTGAAATATGTGAAATCTGTTTAATTTGTTAAATCAGATTCTTGACATTCCACGTGTTATTTATTACCTAGTTATAGTATGTATTCCTAGAATAACTGTTTAGGTGTATTTTAATAAAAGTTCAAAATGTGAATTGGAAAAAAAAGAAAGAAAAACTGAAAATTTGAAAAATTCCAAAAAAAATTGAAAAAAATAGAAAAAAATGTGAATAATTGAGGAAATGTGAAAAAGTGAAAAAGTAAAAATATGAAATACCAGAAAACTGAAAAACTCAGATAACTCCAATTACTTCCTCTAAAATAAGTCGGTGCTTAGAAATTGCTGAACAAAATGGCTTAATGAAACTATCTTAACTTATTTCAACTATTACAACTATATCGTTAATCCAGGTATTTCCAGGTAAATCCAGGTTTTTCCAGGTATTTCTAGTTATCTAGTTATTTCTTATTTCTAGTAATTTAAATTTAAATTTCGCAGCCAAAATTCGCAGCCAAATTTTGCAGCCACTTAACTTAATTAAATTAACCCAATTAAACCTAAACCCAGCTCAACTACATTCCTTAACTAATCTTAACAAGTTTAACGTAATGCACAACTATTCGTTTTTCAATAAGATGGTCCATGGTTTTTGGTCTTACATATCGTATATTTTACTAGTATGAGCTATTTCAATAGTTAAATGTTTTGGAATACTTACTCTTTATATATTTTGACTAGCAAACTATCTCAAGCTAACCAATCTATATATTAAGTATTTCATTTTAAGATTTCCTCATTATGGTTATTCTATTTAAAATATTCTTTGATATACTGTATCCGGCTTGAGGTTCGCAGGTATGAGATTTACTATATTGGGGTAGTGTAAATATGAGAATGATAGAAATAGAGTAAAAATAAGGAGAAAAAATAAGGAGAAAAAAAATGAGAAATAGGGGAAATAGAGAAAAAATAAAGAGAAATTAGGGAGAAATAGGGGAAATAGAGAAAAAATAAAGAGAAATTAGGGAGAAATAGGGGGAGAATAGAGAGAGCTATTGAGAAATAGGGGGAAATAGGGGAAATAGAGAAAAAATAAGGGGAAGTTAAGGGGAACTTTGGAAGATATAGAGAGAAATAGGGAGGAGTATCGAGAAATAGGGAGAATTAGGGAGAAAACAGAGAGAGATAGAGAGATATAGAGAGAAAATAGGGAGATGAGAGAACAGAGATATACGGATTCCTAAATACAACTATTGAGACTGAATAACCAGATAAATAACAAAAGTACCAGTGATTAATTCATTCCATTTCAAATGTACTTTTCATTAATTAGAAGCAATCACCAATAAATCATCAAACAAATCAACAATAAACACTAAACAATATCAATGCTTGTGATTCTGTAAATGCGGGGTAATAGCAATGAATAAACAACAAAACAAATATAAAAGTATATAAAAAGTATATAACAAATCTAAAAAGTATAGATCACAATCGCTTCGCAATTGTGATATGATGTCCTTCGAAGAATCCTTCCGTATAATCTCCACCTCCCCCGGAAAATACATCGGAGCCCATCCCCTAGGAAAACCGATTTCCCAGGCCCGAGGCGTCTACGGAGGCCATATCGTAGCGCAAACCCTCCTAGTAGCCATAGAACACAGCCAGTACTTGGTTCCTCTTCTGTTCCATCTTCATTTCATCGGGGCAGGTGATTCCAGTGTTCCCATGGAGTATTCAGTGGAAACGTATGAGAGTGAAAGTTCAGTCAAGAGTATTATTATGGTGAGTCAGAGGGGTGTTATAAAGGCAACCGCTAGTTGTACTTTAAGAAAGGAAAAGAATAATAAAGAAAAAGATGAAGATATTACCAATTTAAAGAGTAAAGATATTAAAGATACTACTAAAGATATTACTACTAAAGATATTACTGATATTAATTTAGGGGAAAATTTAAAGAGCAAAAATTTAAAGAGTAAAAATTTAAAGAGTAAAAAATTAAAGGGTAAAAATGATTCCAATTTAGGGGGTAAAATTTTAGGGGGTAAAAATGATTCAAAATTAGGGGAAAATTTAAAGAGTAAAAAATTAGGGAAAAATTCAGGGGGTGCGAATTTAGGGGGTTTACAAGATTTATCCAAAGAATCAACAGAAGTAACAGATAAACATACTAATTCTTTTAAACACACTAATTCTTTTACTTCCTTTAAAGACTTATCTTATGCTCCTCCTTCTATCCAAGAATACCACCGAAACGCGCCTTTAAACCTCCAACAAGTGCATCATACCGACTTTATACGTAACGCGTACCCCCCCGAGTTTATAGAGATCCGGCCTAATCCTCTAGACCCGGCTCAGCGCTGGGTAACTCTATGGAGCGGAATTAGCACCGAGAACTCGTTTTCGCAGCCATTTTTCAATTATATAGGTGTAGCTGATCTTTCCGATAGTGCGTTGCTTACGACGTTATCGAGGGTTTTAGAGATTCCATGGAATCCTACGGAGAATAATCCGTTTCTAGAGTATGACGAGGGCAGAAATGCCGTGGATTTGTTTCCGATTTCAATGAATATTATCCATTTTCACCATTATACCGCTATGTCACTAGATCACCATATATACTTTGAGGAAATGGGAAGTTTGGATATAGTGAAGGAGTGGGTTTGTTTTCGGTACCAGTTTGTAAGGCTAGGCAATGAGAGAATGGTGGTGAGGGGGTTTGTGTATGGAAAGGAGGGGGGGTTGGTAGCGACGGTGGTTCAGGAGGGGGTGGTGTATTTTAGAGAGGGGGTGGGGGAGGTGGCAAGGCTATAACGAGCAAACCGAAGGTTTGTGAGTTATAGCAAACCGAAGGTTTGTTTAATTAGTTTTATAATGAGGTTTTTTTGATTTTTTTGATTTTTCGTATTTCGTATTTTTCATAACTTTTTTTTCATAATTTTTTTTTCATATTTTTCATATTTTAGTGATTTTTGATTTTAGTGATTTAGTAATTTTTGTGAAGTTTGCTCGTTATATTTTTGTATAATTAGTTTTATAAAGAAGTTTTTAAACTGAACAAACCGAAGGTTTGTGAAGTTATGAGGTTTGTGAGTTATATAAACAAACCTTCGGTTTGTTTAGTTTTTTTATAAAGAAGATTTTTTTGATTTTTTTGATTTTTGATTTTTCGTATTTTTGATTTTTTTTTTTCATAACTTTTTTTTCATAATTTTTTTTTCATATTTTTTGATTTTTCAGATTTTCATATTTTAGTGATTTAGTAATTTTTTGTGAAGTTTGTGAGTTATATTTTTGTATAATTAGTTTTATAAAGAAGTTTTTAAACTGAACAAACCGAAGGTTTGTTTAGTTTTTTTGTAAAGAAGATTTTTTTGATTTTTTTGATTTTTCGTATTTTCGTATTTTTGATTTTTCGTATTTTTCATAATTTTTTTCTTCATATTTTTCATAATTCATATTTTTCATATTTGGGAGATTTTAGTGATTTCATATTTTTCATATATTTCATATTTTTCATATTTTTTGATTTTTCATATTCTTCGTGTTTTTCATATTTTAGTGATTTCATATTTTAGTGATTTTAGTGATTTCATATTTTTTGATTTTAGTGATTTTTTGATTTTGGAGGTTTTTCACATTTTTTTGATTTAGTAATTTTAGTGAAGTTTGAGTTATATTTTTGTAAGAAGATTTTGGAGAGTTTTTTAGATATTTCAGATATTGGTGATTTCATATTTTTCATACTTTAGTGATTTAGTGATTTCATATTTTCCATATTTTGTGAAGTTGAGTTATATTTTTGTAAGTGAATTTTTGTAAAGAAGATTTTGGAGATTTAGTGATATTCGTATTTTTCGTATTTTAGTGATTTTGAAGACTTTCTGATTTTGGAGATTTTAATGATTTTTCATATTTTTCCATTTTCCATTTTGATTCTTCTTGAATTTCTAATTTCTAATTCGAAATTCTTTCTTTATTTAATCTGCATTTTTAATCAGGGTCTATAATATATATGAGATGAACACGAAATGAATAAAATATGGAAATGAATGAAGGGAAAATGGAATAAAAAAGGGAAAAAGGGAAAAAGGGAAAATATGAAAAACTCTAAATATACGAGCGAAGCGAGTATATTTATATATCTACTCTCTCGATCTATTCGCTACGCTCATAGATCTTGCTCGATTTTCAAATTTTAACAATTTACTTTGACTTATCATCTAAATATTTCCATGTTCTAAGTTATTCAAGATATGAAGAGTAAGAACTTAAGATAGATAATTTATATCTGGAAATATAAGTAAAGCGTAGTAAATTAATAAGATATTCGCTACGCATTTTAGTTGAATGTAGATTGAATTAGCACGTTATAAGTTGCATATTCATAAATATTCATATCATAGTAAATTTTATATTCATAAATTTATTCATTTTTTTTCGCAGCCATTTTGCGCCATAGAATTTAAATATAAGAAAAGATTAAAAGAAGATAAAGCAAAGTAGAAGTTATTAAGTAGAAGTTTTAAGTAGAAGTTTTAAGTAGAAGCTATTAAGTAAAAGCTATTACTAGTTTTCAAAGTATTAAGCATATCTTGAGGAATCACATGTTTATCAGATTATCCGAATTACTCGATAAGGAGAATTAACACTGTGGCGCTACGAGCGTAGCGAGTAGTTATTCATAAGATATAAGATATAAGATACTCATAATCTCGTAATCTCGTAATCTCGTAATCTCGTAATCTCTTCACATGCTGAATATTTTATTCTCCTTAATTCCAATGATAATTAATGTGGATAAATAAACTATTAAAGTTATCAGTAGATTTTCTTTGTAATTTGTGAATCTCGTGCAATTTTGAGGCTATACCAATTAGGAAGTACACAGTTTATCCGGTGTTGCTGTGTTATATTTATATTTATGGTTTATGTTACATTCTCTATTTCCATGTGAATAGAAAGTATACAAATGTAATAAAGAAGGGTTTAAATTATAAGGGTTATTATAAGGGTTTATTTTAAGGGTTTATTATAAGGGTTTATTATAAGGGTTCATTGTATTGTTTTCAAATTATACGAAGCAATAGCAATCTAACTCATAACCTCATACCTCATAACGAACTTCTAACTTCTTATGCAGATGATGTAAAATCGAATTTAAAATCAACTGATAATCGAAAAATGAAAAATGAAAATGAAAAATGAAAAATGAAAATTCAATGTGCTAAAAATGAGAAAATCATAAACAACAAATAAACACTAAACTAATAAACTCATAAACTAATAAACTCATAAACACTAAACTACTAACTACTAACTAATAATCTACTCACTACTCATAATCTCTCATAACTAACCCATAAACAGTGATAAAGGAATAAGCTTTTCCTGTATGCTTATCGTGCTTGCTATCCCCTTTACCGTTCTTCTAGAACGATCCTGTGAAATGGAAATAAGAATGAATAGGAATATCTCAACAATTAAAGAAATAACTCAACAATTGATCATAAGAATCATAAAAGAATATCAAAGAATATCGAGTACAAAGAGTATCGGCAGTAAAAACAAAAAATCCGATCTAACAATGTATTCTAATCCTTTATCCTTTTTCCTTTCTCCTTTTCCTTTCTCCTTTTTCTTTATCCTTTTTCTTTCTCCTTTATCTTTTCTATTTATCCTTTTCTCGGTTAATCCGCCTTGACGTTCCCCTCCTTTCGGCCTCGGTCGAATGCAGGATATAAAGATGAGGATATCTCTTAGTTTCCTCATTAATGACCCAAGTCTCTTTAAACCCCTCGTATACTCGTTTGGAAGGGTATAGTGTTCGTCGGATTTCCCAGCACAAGTTCCAGGGAATCGCTCCTCTTCTGAAACCATGTGCTGTTAGTCGAGGAGTCTATGGAGGAAACCTCTGTGCTTCAGCTATAGTTGCAGCCATGGAAGACGCTGGGCCTGGATTTGTTCCTCATTCGCTCCATCTGTACTTTGTTAAGGCTGGTGAAGATACACGGGTCTGTGACTTTGATATTGAGAGACTTAACGATGGAAAGTCGTATAAGAATAGGTTGGTTAGGGTATCTCAAGGTGAAGAATTGAAGTATATTTTGATGATAAGCTTGACAAAAAATAAGGATAACAAGGATAAAGATAAAAAGGAAACAGATAAAAATACTACCTTCTTTCAATCAACTGTTAGTCCTACTTTTTACAAATACAACCTTCATGATCTTCCTACTCATACGTTATTTGATTATGGAGGTCTTCTCCAGCATAAACTTCCTCCTAATTTCATTTCCTTGGATAAAACACAACGAGCTAAGCCCGTAGCGGAACGAGAACTCTCGTTTTGGATCCGGGTAGGCGAAGAGAAGACGGGCCCGTTGAAGCCTCAGCTTAAGTATGCTGGGTTGGCTGCGATTTCCGATTCGCTTTACCTCACGTCGATTTCCCGGTTGTTGGATTTGCCGTATTATGCACCGGATCCTCAGGATCCGACCAAGGAGATTATCGCGGTTTCGATTAACGGGGGTCGGAATCCGTACTTTTTCGGGGTTTCCTTGGATCATACGTTGTTTATTCACGATGATTCGTTTGAACCGAGGGATTGGATCTTTGTGACGTTTAGGGCGCCGACCTTTGTGAATAATAGAGTGGTTTTACATGCTGGGTATTATGATAGGAGTGGCAGGTTGTTTGCGAGCGTGGTTCAGGAGGGGTTGGTTTATATGAATAAGGCGAAGGGGAAGTTATAACGAGCAAACCGAAGGTTTGTGAGTTATAACGACCGAAAAAACGAGCAAACCGAAGGTTTGTGAGTTATAATGACCGAGCAAACCGAAGGTTTGTGAGTTGTAATGCTTCAAAAACCTTCGGTTTTTGAAGTTATTAAATTTTTAAGTTCCGGTTTTACCTGGTTTATGAGTTATTAGGTGAATAAGTTACTAGGTATATCCGTTACTAGGTATATGAATTATTAGGCTTAGAGATTTGAGGCTAAATTTCTACAATCTTGTTTCTGAGGTTTTGGTTTTGGTTATACCTATTTTATCATTACTAAACGTGTTACCTGGTTTACCTGGTTTACCTGGTTTATGAGCACATACTGAGTTTCTTCTGGAACTTATTATGAGATTTCACCGAGATTTGCTGTTTCCTGTTTAGTTGAGAGGTTTGTGATTTCCGTGATTTCATGGTTGTATTTCATGGTTTTATGGTTTTATGATTTCCGTTATTTCATGGTTATATGATTTCCGTTATTTCATAATTTCTGAGATTTTGAGATTTCTGAGATTTCTGAGATTTCTGAGATTTCAGAGATTTCATTATTTCCGTGATTTCATTATTTTCATGGTTCTATTTCATAATTTACTTTCATCTCAACGCAGGTATGGTTATCTCATATATGGTATCTAGGTATAATATCTGGTATATCGGGTATAATATCTACGTATAATATCTGGTATACTACCTAGGTTGGAAAAAGAATAAAAATAAAAAAGAGAATAAGAGAAAAAAGAGAATAAAATACGAGAATAAAAAAAATGAATATGAACCCTTTGTAGAGAACGAGTATAATTAAGAGAACAAGTATAAGAGTACTATTAAGTTAAGCTCGTACACGAGAGATTCTGGAAACAGAAAGAAGTAGCGGGATTTAAGCGTTCCGTATTAGGAAGGGATCCAGAATAACAATAGAATAACAATAATAGAAGAAATGGTAATTCTGTAATCAACGGTTCTAAAACAGCCCATTATTAAAGAAAAGTAGAGAATAGAATGAAAGTATTGCCGAATCTTCGGAAATAATTAAAATGAATTTGTCATCGTTTATTATTCATCGGTTATGGCTTATTAATTGGTTATGGCTTTATCGTTCATTCTGTCGTTCCTCCAGAATTCACTTCTCTTCCTCCAGAATTCACTTTGCAGCCTTTCACATGCTATACACCTCGGCATAAAAAAGGCCCGAACTTCAACAGAAAGGCCCGAACTTCAACAGAAAAGATCCAAGATGCAATATAAAACTCCAGAAACATCCAAACTTCAATAGAAAACATCCAAACTACACGACCTCATTCTATTGCACTTTGGATGTTTCCCCAACTTTGCTTCCGGTAGTACGAATAACTCCGGCCCGAGGTCAAGCATCCCCACAAAAAACAATATAAGACATTGCTGAGCCAGTGATCTACTCTTTATACCTTACACTATACCCTACTTTATATCGTACATCCATACTTTATATCGATTACACTTTATATCGTACACTTTATATCCATCCATACTTTATATCCTTCTATCATGTCGCTTGAAGAAGTCCATGGTGATGACAGCATCAACAAGATTGAGAGAAAGTTTGAGCTTGTAGAGCAACACAGCTCGGGAGATACAACCACGTATATCGGCAAGTACCCGCTTGAACCATTCAGTGACGAGTCCAGAGGAACGTATGGAGGCGATTCTCTAACCCAAGGCATCAACGCAGCATGGGCCACTGTTCCCGACCCAGAGATGCTGCCCCATTCGCTCCATGCGTACTTTATCAGGGCCGGAGATGCGTCGGTTCCGGTCACCTGGGAAGTGACGCGAATTAGCAATGGTCGCAATTATTGCAACCGGTTGGTCAAGGGATTACAGAACGGGCAGATCATGTTCACTTTACAGACACAATTTGCCCGCAAGAACCTGCAGAGCGAACGTGTATCCAGCGGGAAACCACCCACGGTCCAGTTCCAGACCCAGCCGAGCTTTCTTTTGGCAAAGTATAGGGAGAATCTCGATAGTTTGCCGTTGGTGGTGCACACACATAATTTGTTACAGAACCGGCTCACGCACGAAACTATCGATGGCTCCGGGGGAGTCTCCGGGGGTATCAAGACCGCCCCCGGGATGTTTTCCTACGACCTGACCGGAAACCGGCTCTTTGCCTTTTTCTTTAGGCTAGATGACAGCTTGGAGTTGGCAAAGAACCAGCTCAAGGCACGGGTGCTACAGTTGGTTTTCGCGCTGGACGCCACGTTCTTGGGGTCCATGGTTGCAGCCCTCGGGATTAGGCTCAACGATTGGCCCCGGATCAAGCGTTTGCTTGAGTTCTTTCGGGTTTCTCTAGACCATACGGTGTATTTCCACGATACGGATTATAAGACGGATGACTGGCTTTATTTGGAGTATAGGTTTCCCCGGATGGCTAATGATCGAGTGTTGTGTTGTGTTTCGGTGTACACGTTGGAGGGGAAGCAGGTTGCTTCGGTGATGCAAGAGGCGTTGGTTTATTTTAGTGAGGAGGTGGAGAGGAGGGTGGAGAAGCTTAATAAGTTGTAACGAGCAACTACGAGTGAACATAACTACGAGCGAAGCGAGTAGTTATGATACAGCTATGAGCGAAGCGAGTAGTTGTCTTTGCTTGTGCCAGCTACGAGCGAAGCTCGTAGCTCTACATAACCATTAATTCTTAACTAGACTATTTATTTATTATTTTTGCCATTTTTTATTTCCGAGATTTTCGTTATTTCCGAGATTTTCATTGTAATACATAACATATATACTCCAGAATAAGTTTGAATACAGACGTTACAGAGGCACATTGTTTCAGCTCGGCATTAAACGTTTAGTCCCGACCGGCTGGATTTTCGATGACGTAGCGATTAAGATGGATACGTGACATTAAGGGCATGTGGTGATTATACGATTGTAGAGTGTACAAGTGATATATATATGTTTTATGTGCTATGTACTATGTTTTATGTTTTCTGTATTATCAAGCTAACCGAAGATACAGCCGGTATACCTCGGCATAACAGCCTCGTTCATGTGATAGTATAAAAAGAGCCGAAGAGGAGCGAGAGCAATGTAGAAGAAGAAGAAGAAGAAGAATCAATTGATATAATCATTACTCATTAATTATTACTCATTAATTATTACTCATTAATTATTACTCATTAATTATTACTCATTAATTATTACTCATTAATTATTACTCATTAACCACGGTTAACCAATCAATTCTCACAATCAGACAAAGCCCCAAAAAGAACCACCAATCAAGTCCATCAAAAAAGATCAGAACAATAAGAAGAAAAAAGACCAAGAAGAAAAAAGACCAAGTAGAAAAAAGATAACCAATACAATCAAAGTACCCGAAAAAAGATACCAATACAATCAAGGAAAAAAAGTATCCAAAGATTACCAGTATCCAAAGAATACCAAAGATTACGATCCGAAAAAAGATTACCAAAAAAGAGTAAAGATTACCATACATTTAAACTTTACTTTACCAAAATACCATACATTTAAACTTTACTTTACCAATACACTTTACTTATGATTCACAACGCAGAAGACATTCTCGGAGTGGAGCAGATCTCTTCTAGTGAATACAAAGGCGTTCGTCCTTTAACTAAACCCACCAATGCCTCCCGAGGCGCCTTTGGAGGAAACCTCGCTGGCCAGGCTGTTGTCGTGGCCATCCGGTCCACCAACGGCGAGTACACGCCGCATTCTCTCCACTCGTACTTTGTAGTTGCTGTGTCTGACCAGGTTGCTGTTGAATGGACCGTGGAGCGGGTTTCCCAGGGAAGAAGCTATGCCAATAGACATGTTAGGGCGTATCAGGAAGGTGTGTTGGTGTATTATGCAAATGTGTCTTTAACAAAGAGGAATAGTTATAAGGAGGCAAAGCAAGCAAAAGCTACTGGAACTCCCCTTCAATTCCACACTCCCTGTCATCCCTGGCTTAAAGATATAAACCCTAATAATCTACCAGTCGAGGTTACCGCTCCGGATATCTTGGTTTCTCATGCTCACGTTCCTCAGATGTATAACCTTGATCTCACTCCTGAAGAGGAAGAACTACCAATAGCTGAAAGATCGTATGCATACTTTATCAAATGGGGATGTCCTGGTGCTGAGATAAGTGTATCCAAGGAATTCCAGTACGCAGCACTTACAGTCATTCTGGATGCTTACTTCCTCAATAGAATCGTCCGGTCTCTTCGTTTAGATGACCAACGCAATTTAAACCTCTACAAGTGTCTTTCGTTAGATCACATTGTTTATTACCATGATGACGACTTTGATGCGACGAGTTGGATCGCAGTGACTGCTACTCCGTTGAGGTTTTCCAATAATAGAGTCTTGTTTGAGTGTAAGATGTATAACGATAAACAGGTTCACGTGGCTACAGTGATCCAGGAAGGGTTGGTTTATGGAATAGATGATGTCATAGAGAAAGAGAAAGAGAGGAAGAGTGAGAAAGAGAGAAAGACCAATACTAAAAGTAAGTTATAAAGTGGATGTTATGGCTGAGTCGATAAAGGTTTCTATGTAATAGGGGTGGCCTTTCTTAGGACCTAGGACCTCTTAGTAATATAGGGGTTTCTATTATAGGGGGTTTCTTGGTTCATATGGATTTTTCAGTGTCATATAGGACTAAACGTTTATATCATGAGTATTATAGAGTCATATAGTCATGAGAATGTACATTCATCTGATTTAGTTAATACATTATATTCATAGGCATGTGCTAATTTATTCTTTTTTACTTTTTCATTTACTTGTTTGTTTCTTATATACTCTATCTATACTAACTGGCTATCCTTACATTACATATCATATTCTCCAGTCATTTTACACTACATTCATATTTCTATCGTATATATTCATGGTAATTGATTTGGTATTGATTTGGTATTGATTTGGTATTGATTTGGTAAATTGACTTGGTAAATTGACTTGGTAAATTTTGCAGCCAATTGATAAGGACAAAAATTATTCAATCTTATGAAAATAGCTTATGAAGTGTAAACACGCGCGAACCTCGTGCTTGTTCGTATTCTACGTCCTAGCTCACTTTTGGAACACTTCTATAACTTCCTTATTTAGGCAATCAAATACTCACTTATAAGCTGAATAAAGTCAGAAAATATAAAGATTTGCAGCCAAAATTGAAAGAAAATAAAAAAAACCTTGACACCTCGAAAATCGCCGGAAAATTAAGAACCCTTATTGGTTTTAAAATTAAAACATTCTCATGGAAATCCCAACATATTTTGTTAGTACATCTACTGAAAATTCGAAAGAGATGTAAAATTGTTTGGGTTTCAGTGACTATCCAATAGGCAGTAATCAACATGTCTCGTCTTTTCACATATCATAGCTATCTATATACTTAATAATTATACTTTACAATTATACTAACAAGCTCCAATTAAAGTCTGTTAAACCACCTAGGAACTGGCCACTACATTTGGCCCTTTTCTAGGTGTCGGCGAAGCCGGCTGGGAATATTCACGCCAGCCTGTTTATCTTCGCCCTGGGTTAGTTCTCCTTAGGATTATGTATAGATAATCTAGCGTTACCAGTCTTTAATTTATCTCGATCTATATTTGTATATTCAAATACCACTATAAGCTTATAAGTCTAGCACGATGATCCCGTTTACTCCAAAATGTTACCTCACTCTCTAAAAGATAGTGCCGTAGACTTTTCTATATAAATTTCCCGCATCGCCAGCTGCGGTAGTAACCGTACCAATATTTACTGAGTTCCTATTGGTCGGTAACCCTCAGTACGCCAGCGCGTACCGTAAACCCTCGGGAAAAGTATTCCCGGTCCCTAGCGGATCATATACGGACTAACAAAGTCCTCGGTTTTTTGAAAAGACCCGGACTGCAATAGAATAAAAATCTCTAGTTATCTTCTTGTTTTTTTTCAAGCTTTTTAGAAACAAAAAATTGCCTGGTTAGCTCAATCGGTATGTTATATATAATGGTCTCTCTCGGTATAGAGCACGTGCCTATAGGGCACGTGCCACGCAGTGAGAGTATATAAGGCCAAGTCCGAGTAGGACTTGAGACTTTAGGCGTTTATAGAGTTAGGAATAGATGTAAGAGGTTATGTACCTCTGAAGACCGTAGGGTTCTAAGGGAGCTGATAGGGGATTATACAACATTTGGTAGCGCCGCATAAGGGCGTTTGCAGTGTATGACAGTTGAGGAATGTATACCAAAAGAAAAGGGTGATTAATAATCGGTGGACCCTCGATGAGCCGGGTTCACGGTTATCGTGATCACTGGAAGTTAATTGGCTGAAACTGGGTTCGGTTTTATGCACGATATGGCGCTTGTGGTGCGCATATTCTGGTATGACGAAAGAGAACACGGCTAACGTGCTGGACATGGAAGGTTCAGACGGGGTGCGTGATAACGGTGTTTGTACACTGAGCATGGTTGTCAAGAAGACACATGACGGCTGGATTATCAGAGACTGGCAGTAGTTACGTGCGTACTGCAGATGTATGAAGGGTGACGCGAACAGCTGTCGCCGTGGACTGGCTGGCCTAGGAAGGCTAGGTTGGGCTGTCGTGAAGGAAACGCGTTGATAAGTATGACATGACGGGTTTTAGTGGTTTGACTAGTGGAAGACGTGTACGATGGGGACATGTTCTTCGAGAAGGTTACAACAGATGGTTACTGTGGAGTAACTAGGTATAGGGGTACTTGACATTTACTTGCCAGTGTAACCCAGGTAAAGGAGGGTGCATCGTTATAAGGATGAGAACTAGGATATCGGGCACATAATGAACGTGCTGGAATGGAATGTCGTGAGTTACAGATGACTTAAGTGTCGACACTGGAAGGTGCAACTGCTGCAACACGGTTCCCACGAATGTGATCTGGTGTTGAGCGTGGTTGGCCGGCAAGCTCGCAACATTAGAGGTTGTGAGTCGTTGTGGAGTAGCGAACACCAAATTGGTTGATGACCTTGGAGAGCGCCTGGAGACGGTCAAATTTGGAAGTTAACTGGACCGGTCTATTTCAGGACAATGGCGGTCGCAGTATTGAGGTCGGTACTCGGCTCAGAATGACAGTAGAAGGACACGAGTGGGTACTTAGCTATTTGGTGGGGTCCATCACTCGTTGGGTCCTTCTTGGCAAAAGTAGATGATGTTGTCAACGGTCTGTAGCAGATCATGGGGGGGATGAAGATTGGCGAAGCCTCGTAATAGATCTTGCTACATCAATAAGAAACATCACAACAAACTAACAAAATTAAAGAAAACAGTTTAGGAAGAAACTTGAAGAAACTCTGCTAGTTGGAAATAGGAGCAGATGAGGCTATGTGATTTTGGAAATTAATGACAGAAAAAGAAGGTTGATTATTAAAGGGAGATTAGGCTCCATGGAAACGAAGACTGTCTGCAGAGAGTTCAAGGTTAACAGCCTTGAAAAAGGAACTAGCTGTTAAAGGAACGAGATGC